>WOXC01002993.1:0-346201 GCA_011680675.1 Gymnobelideus leadbeateri | reverse complement strand
GGTTCTTAAATTTCTTCTGTGTCATGAACCTTTTTGGCCAGTCATGTGGACTTTATGGAAAATTTCTCAAAGTATTGTTTTCAAAGGCATAAAATAAAAAAAAAATAAGAAAACAGAGAAAACAAAATATACGGAAATGTAATTATCAAAATATGTTAAGTTCTTGGATCTCCAGTTAACCTAGTTCTAAAGTGAAGGTACAGAATGTCTTCATGTTATTTAAACTTATATGTACTGGAACTTCACTATAATGTCTTTTATTTAAGAATTTAGCATTGTGGGGTGGATAGGTGGCGCAGTGAGTAGAGGGTCGGCCCTGGAGTCAGAAGGACCTGAGTTCTGATCCAGTCTCAGACACTTAACGCACACACAAACAAAAACCTAACCATGTGACCTTGGGCAAGTTACTTAACCCCAATTGCCCTCCAAAAACCAAAAAAAAAAAAAAGAATTTAGCATTGTTCTACTCCATAATCCTCCCGATTTAATAAATAACCAATCAAACAAACAAACTTTAGGAAGTGGCTTTGGGGTAAAAAAAAAAAAAAACTAATTTAAAAAAATAGATAAAAAGCTAGTGCATCACGATGTTCATTTCTCTCCACTCACAACATTTCCACATTAATTTACATCCTCAGTGTCTCCCTAATGAAATAATGATTCCTAATTAGTCCCTCTAATTTCAATCTCTCCCTTCCCAAAGAGCTGATGTGTGTGTTTCTGTTTGAGTTAAAGAAAGATTAGCTTATCTGGATCATATAGTACAGGATGGGGAGTGATATTAAATAAAACTGGGGGTTTAGATTGGGGCAATTTTGAGAAGGGTTTTAAAAATCAGAGAGGAGGGTTCTCCCCCCCTCCTTGAGGCAGTAGGGAACCAAGTTATGTACCTATGGAAAATAAGTAGAAAGAGTGGGCATACCTCAGATGAAGAGAGCTTTGGTCTCTTTCTGAAACTTATCCTTTAAGGTTCACTTGCACAGCTAATGCTCTCTTCTGAGGATGATTTCTCCTATTGGATGAGATATTCCACTGCAAGACAAGATCAACTCAAGGGAGGAGGCAAGAGAAATCCCCTCCATTTTTCTCTAGGAGAGACTCAAGAGAAAAAGAAAAGGTCAATTATTCCTAAAGAGCTGTGTTCTCCACCTATGTCTGACTCTCTTCTTGAAGATGCTTTTGCTAGGGACAGCTAGGTGGTGCAGTGAATCGAGCACTAGCCCTGGAGTCAGGAGGACCTGTCAAATCCATCCTTAGACACATAATGCTTACTAGCTCTGAGACCTTGGTCAAGTCACTTAATCCCAATTGCCCTGCCTTCCCACCTTCAAAAAAAAAAAAAAAAAGAAGGAAAATTTCTCTTACTTCAAAAAAAAATAGGTTTTTGTGATTATTGCTTTCTGTAATATCATAGTTTTCCCTGTGCCCTTCTTCTTCCTCCTTCCCAGAGAGACAAACTTTGTAGCAGATAGTATTTTTGAACCAAAAATAATGAAAGAAAAAGGAAAAAAATAGCACTACTGATCAATACATTGAAAAAGTCCAGAAATATGTGCAATGTGCACAACTTTTAGACTTCTTACCTCTGTGAAGCAATGGTTTTGGAGTATAGGTAGCCAAGAAGACTGAAGTAACTCCATTTTGTCTGCAACTCTTCTATTTTGTATCTGATCCTATTTGCACTGCTGCCCCAGCCCTAGCTTGTGATCTTCCTTATTGATGAAATGACAAGTATCTGGGACATTCCTATTTATGAAGGCAGAATTAGAAGAAATAGCTAACTCAAGCTACCTTTGCTGTTACATGTCCCCAGTTTTATTCACAAGTCTCCAGGAACAAGCCCTGTCCAATCAAGAAGTGCCAATAATAAATTTACCTCCTAATTAAAACCTTTTGTTTTTTCCTTTTGTTTTTTCAGGGTGCCTCTGGACTCCATGGTTAGGGCCACCTTGCTAGTGAACTCACTAGAACTCAGTTACCATCATTGGTTCCTAAACTTTGGGATTCAGCTTTTGGTTCATTCCAGGACTAACAATTTCACCCACAAAAATGTTCTCCTCATCCTGTTTTTTTCAATGATGCTTATTTATAATTTTGCAAAATTCACTTTTGATTTTTTGGCATGTGTTTGATGTAATTACTGTATATAGATAGTTTTCTTGGTTATGCTTTATTCAATAACTTTTTTTTTTGCTTTTTTTGGAGGGCAGTTGGGGTTAAGTGACTTGCCCAAGGTCACACCACTAGTTTTTGTGGATTTGAACTCATATCCTCCTGACTCCAGGGCCCGTGCTCTATTCACTGTGCCACCTAGCCACCCCATTGGTTCTGCTTTATTTCATTCTACATCAGTTCATGTAGATCATTCCACTTTTCTCTTTATCCATCACATTCATAATTTTCTTACAGTAAACTGATATTCTATTACATTCATGTATGATGAACTGTTTAATCATCCCTTAATGAATGGGTAATTCTTTGATATTACAAAAATTGCTGTTTTAATAAGGTTGGTGTAGGTATGTATATATATGTGTGTGTGTGTGTGTGTGTGTGTGTGTGCGTGTGTGTGTGTGTGCGTGTGTGTGTGTGTGTGTGTGTGTATATATATATATGTGTATATATATATATATATATATATATATATATATATATATATATATATATGGCAATCTTCCTATCATACATTTCCTTGGGGTATGAGCCCAGTAATGAAATCTCTGAGTCAGAAAATAATCTTTAGCTAATTAATTTGCATGATTCTTAGTTGCTTTCGAAGGTTGTTGTACCAATTCACTGTTACACCAGCAAGGCATCAATGTGCCTATCTTAAAACAACCACTACAACATTAATTACTGTCATTTTTGTTATCTTTGCAAAATTACAGGGTTTGGTTGAACTGAAACCTCTGGACCAATTTAATTTGTATTTCTCTTCTTTTAGTGATTTGATTGTTCATTCTTTTGAAAGTGCATCAGATACATGGGCAATCTGTCAACCAGTCAATAACCAGTCTATAATTTTATCATGTGAACTGAGGAATTTCAGAACCTAAAGCATCAGAAAACTATAAATACTCCTTTATACTTCCTCATACCTACCACACAAAGTGTGAAAGAGGTAGACTCTTTAGAATGTACAAATGAACCACTTCAGAGTTTCAAAGTAAAGTGCTCTCAGGACTTATTCTTGAGTTCACTTGCCAGTTGCACTCAAAAATATTATTAATCTGTCAATAAACACATTAAATGAGATAGAGCCAAGATGGCAGCATAGAAGCTGGAAAATTCTGTGAGCTCCCCCATAACCACTTCAAACACTTATAAAATATGTCTCTAGACAAACTTTAGAGCTACAGAACTCACAAAGTGACATAGAGAAACAAATGTTCTGCTGAAGGCAGCCTGGCAGGGCAGCAGGAAAGGTCCATCAAAGAACACTGGGAGCCACACACAGCCCCGTGTGAGCCCAGGGTTTTAGCCTCAGGGTGACCCTGACCAGCAGTGGCTAGAGGGGACTTCAGGAGAGTGGATCACCAGTAGCTAGGAGAGTTTCCAGAATTATCAACCTATAAATGACGAAGGCAAAGTAAAAGGCTAGTGTGGACTTTGGGAACAGGGGGACCTAGAGTATGGTCTGGCCTCTGCCCCTGGAGGGAGAAACACCTGAGATTCTGTTGCCATGCAACCATGTGGCTGCTTCATAGCTCCTGGCCTGTAGATTGTAGGGAGAACAAATGACCATTCAGAGGGGTAATCGCTCTTGCTTTAACCTGCTTGGATCTGTATTGCTGCTATAGGTGGAGGTCCTGGGGTTTGTGACAAGGTGCCAGAGCTTGTGGAGGCTTCAGAGAGGGCACCCAACTAACAGCTCCAGCAACTAAGAAAACCCCAGTGATTTGGGACAAAGCTTTCCTTTATGGAAGCAGAGTTTTACTGTGGCAAAAAACTCAAAAGTCAAGTAATTGAGTGTCAATATGAGCAAGCAAAAAAAGCAAAGCAAGCACAGCAATAAAACTTTAGATTCTTTTTGGGGACAAAAAGGATCAAAGCATGGAACAGGAGGAAGACAGTGAAGTCAGAACTACTGCAACAAAAGATTCCAAGAAAAATATGAACTGCTTACAGGCCATAAAGGACCTCAAGAAGGATTTTGAAAACCAAATAAGAGACGTGGAGGAAAAATTGGGAAGAAAAATGAGAATGATGCAAGAAAATCATGAAAAGAGAGTCAAAAAGTCAAAACTTGACTGAAGATCATAGCACTTTATAAAATAGACTAACTCAAATAGCAAAAGAGATGTAAAAATCCAATGAGTAGAATAATGCCTTAAAAAGCCAAATTTGCCAGATGGAAAAAGAATTTCAAAAGCTCACTGAAGAGAATAATTGCTTCAGAATTAGATTGGAGGAAATGGAAGCTAATGACTTTATGAGAAATCAAGATACTATTAAACAGATCCTAACAAATGAAAAAGTAGAAAGAAATGTGACATATCTCATTAGAAAACCCAGTGACCTGGAAAACAGATCCAGGATAGATCATTTAAAAATTAGTGGACTACCTGAAAGCCATTATCAAAAAAAGAACCTAGAAATCATCCTTCAAGAAATTCTCAAGGAAAATTGCCCTGATATTTTAGAAGCAGAGGGCAAAATAGAAATTGAAAGAATTCGCCAAACACTTCTTGAAAAAGATCCGAAAAAGAAAACTCCTAGGAATATTATAGCTAGGTCACAGAGTTCCCAGATCAAGGAGAAAATATTACAAGCAGCCAAGAAGAAACAGTTTGAATATTGTGGAAACACAATCAGAATAACACAATATCTAACAGCTTCTACATTAATGGATCAAAGGGCTTAGAATATAGTAGTTCAGAGGTCAAAGGAACTAGGACTAAAACCAAGAATCATCTACTCAGCAAAACTAAGTATAATGATCCAGGAGAAAATATAGTAATTCAATGAAATAATGGACTTCCAAGCATTCATGATGAAAAAACCAGTGTTGAATAGAAAATTTGACATTCAGATGCAAGAGGCAAGATAAGCATGAGAAGGTAAACAGGGAAAATAAATCATAAGGTACTTATCAAAGTTGAACTATTTATATTCCTACAAGGAAAAATGATAATTGTAACTTATGGAGCTTTTCTCAGTACAATGATAGTTGAAGAGAATATAAATGTATATATAGGCATACATAGATATATGTCCATATAGGAGGGTATATGTGCCTATGAATACATATGTGAGTGTGTGTATATATGTGTACAGGTATACAGTGACAGAGAGCACAGAATCAATTGAATAGGAAGAGATGATATTTTAAAAATAAAATTAAGAGGTGAGAGAGGAATATAATTAGAGGAGATAGGCAGAGATAGAATAGGGTAAATTATCTCATATAAAAGAGGCAAGGGAAAAGTGTTACAAGGGAGGGGAAGAACAGGAAGGCAAAAGGGAATGGGTCAATGTTATTCTTATTTAATTTGGCTTAAGGAGGGAATAACATAATACTAAACCGGGTATCTTATGCTACAGGAAAGCAGGGGATAATGGGATAAGAGGGGGGACGGTGGGAGGGCAGATGGGGGGGGTAGTTAGAAGCACACAGATTTGAAAAGGAACAGGGTCAAAGTAGAAAATAGAATAAGTGTGGGGCAGGATAGGATGGAGATAAATATAGTCATTCTTCCACAATATATCCTCTATGGAAATGTTTTCCATAACTACACATCTACAACCTATATTGAATTGCTTTTCTCCCTAGTAAGGATGGGTGATGAATGAAGAAGGGAAAGAATCTGGAATTCAAAGTTTTAAAATCAAATGTTTAAAAATTTTTACCATTCTCATCATTATGATTATGATTATGATTACTATTATTTTTATATTTACATTCACTGGTAAACAGATATACAGGCACTGGGGCATACAGATCCAGCTTGCCCTACTGGAAAGTTGGAGGAGGAATGGGGGAGGATATAGGAGACAGCAGATTGGAGGAGGGGGTATTCAGTGGGATCACTGTTCTGGGGTGGTGGGTGGGGGAAAAACAGGGAGAATGTAACTCAAAATCTTGTGGAAATGAATGTTGTAAACTAAAAATAAACATAAAATTAAAAAAAAAATAAACACATTAAATTCCTAGTATGTGATAGGCACTGTGCTAATTATTAATAATATAAAGGTGAAAGACAATCCCTGCACTTGAAGAACTCACAATCTAAGGGGAGAGATAACAGATAAATAATTATGTATTAAAAAGCAATATTCATATTAAGGGAAACCCATACTGTCTCTGGGACCATCAGTAACTAAAATACTTTTGTAAGACTGTGACTTACAGAAAAGTTCCTAATCTACATTTGCAGAAAAAGTTTGTATAAAACAGAACTTTATATAACAATTTCAAGAAGGAAAGATACTAGTAACTGAATAATCAGAAAAGGCATCCTGCAGGGGGTGGCACCTGAGAAGTTCTTTAAAGGAAGTTAGGAATTATATGAGACAGAGATAAGAAAGAAGTACATTTCAGAGATGGAAAACTACTTCTGAGGAGGCATAGACATAGGGAATGTAGTGCTATATGCAGGAAAGTAATTGCATGTAAATTTGACTGGAGTGTAGGGAAATTAGTAATATGAAATAAAATTGGGGAGGTAGAAGGGAACCAGAAAGCAGAAGGTTTTGAATGCCAAAATGTGTTTGTATTTTATTTCAAGGGTAATTCGGAGCTGCTCAAGATTTCTGAGTAGGATGGTGCCGAAGTCAGACTTTTTGTAAAATACCAATTTGACAGGTTTGTGGAGTATAGATTGGAGAGGAAGAAACTTAAAACAAGAGGATGAATTAGAATGCAATTTTAGTAGTCCACTGGAGTACAAAGACTTGCTAAGAAGGATCGAAGAACCAAGAGTGATCAGTGCCAGAGAAGTCAAAGAAGATAGGGGAATGTTGATGGAAGGGAATATCAAGAGGAAGATAAAAAAAAAAAAGTGAGACCCTGAGAAGCTGAATTTACATAGGTTCACAAACACCTCAGTATCAAATTGCAAGTCCAGTGTTCTTTGTAACTCCTCATGCTTCTCCAAATTCTGTCATCAGATCTTTAAGTCACACAATGGGTACATGTATATATTAGTGCCACCAAGTCCCAGGCAAAATTAACTAACCACATACCTGATTTTCTATACAGTTTACTAAGGTTAAATGAGTCTTAGCCCATTCTCTAATGGCTTCCTGGTGTTAGTTTGAATGGTATTTGATTTTTTTTAGACATGGCATTTTTATTTTCAAAAAGGAAAAAAGAGTCAAAGCATTTTTTCTTTTTTTTTTTTCAGTTATTTCTATGTAATGGATTTTCTGTAATGAATTGATCATGAAAAAAAAAAATACTTGTGGTAAGTTTACCACAAGTTAACCTGAAAATAAGTGTTTAACTCTAATGATATTCCAAATCATTCATTTGTAATGTAAAGAATATGTGTAAAGTACTGATGATATTTTCTCTAATTAATCATTGTTACCCAATTCATCACCTCTATTCAAAATCATTTTGTATTATCACTATTCAAATGCAGATTTATGACTTTTCTCTAATTATTATATGCTGGTCTCTTTCACGGAATAATGCATTTAACTCTTCTATAGAATATTAAAGTTTAAACTGTTAGTGATTTTTGATGAATATTTTAAAATATTTCAAGAGTATGAAGTAGTGAATGTAGGAGTCCGGCCACTGAACAACAGCAAAAAAGTAAATAAATAAATGAAAGAAAGAAAGAAAGAAGGAAAGAAAGAAAGAAAGAAAGAAAGAAAGAAAGAAAGAAAGAAAGAAAGAAAGAAAGAGAAAGAAAGAAAGAAAGAAAGAAAGAAAGAAAGAAAGAAAGAAAGAAAGAAAGAAAAGAAAAGAAAAGAAAAGAAAAGAAAAGAAAAGAAAAGAAAAGAAAAGAAAAGAAAAGAAAAGAAAAGAAAAGAAAAGAAAAGAAAAGAAAACACTGCTAACTTAAAAAAGCAAAATTTGAGAGTGTTTAGCGTTAATTCCTGGGAAAATGTGGGATCCTATTTTATTCTACAGCTAACAATAGTACAACAGAGAAAGCCACATTTGATTTACGAAAGGTCAAGGGAGCACAGAAATGCTCTGCATCATAAGGGTGCACAAATCTTTTTTTCTCACCTCTTTTGCTTTCTGTGCTGTCTCTCCCTCCAACTTATCTATACCACATGACCACCATATGGGAAACTTTGAGTCTATCAAGACTGCCAGTCAAATGTCAGGTGTGGACTGAGCATCTACAGGGTGCATGCCATTGTCCTAAGCATTTGCATTAGGAGAAATGAATGTCTCCCAGTCAGCAACATGAATAAAAACACACTCTTTCAAAATTATACACAACGTACTTTACCAATATCCAGGAGCCCTAGGATGATTACTGAGAATGGCCAAGTATATGATTCCAGGGAGTTTTGTATTTTGAAGATGGTTCACATTCCAGCTTTGCTACTTGCTGCCTGCATGACATTGAGTAGACTTTTTCGCCTCTCTAGGACTCTATTTCCTCATCTGCAAGACTAGGAAATGGAATTAGATGACTTTTTAAATCTAGAATCTTAGTTTTCACTGAAGGGGTTGTGGAACAATTGACTGGAGAGGAAGTGTAGAGGAATGAAAAGAACTGGCTAACCTTGGAATCACAATCAAGAAAGAATCTACTTTGAATCCTGCTTTTGAACAGTGATAGGCTTGTCCTCTTAGGCACGTTACTCTGTCTCTGTACGTCTCAATCTCACCCATAAAATCAACATTATGACATCTGTAAGCTGGACCTGTAAGATTTGTAGTGGAGTTTCAATCAAAGAAACTACACAAAATGCTTTGCAGTGCATACAGTAAAATATAAATACAAGATCAGCCTAACTATCCATACAGGAGCACAATAGTAGATAAAGAACGCTTATTGCCCTGACTAGCATATACTTGGATAAATAGCTAATTGTATATATGTATACATGCATATGTCCATATGCATGCATATGTGTATATGTATATATTTCTCTATATTGCTCTATATATTACAATGAAGATCAATGATGAACTTGGTCTAGAATTTAAGGAGAGAGGAAAAAAGCAGGCTAGGAAAACTTTGGGAAAATGAGTGACGTGCTGAATTAGCCCAAGCATTACCCCATAAAGAAATCGAACTTTTATTCTTTTTTCTTTTTAACATTTAATAGTCTTTCAGTGATGCATATGGATAAAATCAGAAACTTTATAATCTTTAAGGAATAAAAATTATGAGTCACTCAAAAAGCAAAGAAGATATAATTGATGGAAAGAGTCTGAAACATAGTACCTCCAAATTAACTCCAAAAATTATGCAAAACCCCCCAATAAATTGATGAATGAGTAGAAAAAGAGAGTAACAGATGGATAACCTATGTAATGTCAAGAGACCTAGACATGTTGAGTGGACATTAAGGATCTCCTGTGTAAGATTTATGCAAAACCATGAATAAGTATTATATTGAGATTATATATGTATATATAATATGGAAAATAGGCTATATTACATATGTTATATGATAGATAAATAGATAGATAGATAGATAGATAGATAGATAGATAGATAGATAGATAGATAGATAGATGATAGAGATAGAGATAAATAGATTATACTCAGCAGTACTGGAGAGAAGGCTATCTATGAAATCACAAATTCATTGAAGTACTTAATGTCAGCTTTTATAATTACCCACTTGTGAGAGTACCATGTTTAATATGAATGTTGCCAAGTCCTTCTGAGATGCACAATGTTTTCTACTGGAATTTGGATGGCTTCAGAAAAAAATATTATCTCACCATAGAAACTTAAATTTTATGTGTGGGGATATCAAGGCACAGTAGAAAAAACACTATTGAATTAGAAAACCTGTGTTCAAACTGATTACTATTTGTCTTACTGACAGTACACAAAACATTTCTGGGTCTTAGTTTTTTTAATACTGCAATGAAGAGTGTGAACTGGATGTTCAATGAGGTTCCTTCTGGTTCTAGATTTGTGATCCTATGACTGAATGTGGGCAGGGATTAAAGAAAGAATTGTGTTTCCTTAAAGAGGAGGACTGAATTCCAGAAGAGAGAAAAGGAACTAATTCCAAATACCATACCAAGAATCATTTTAGCCAGATAAAGGGAGGATAGAAATTAGGAAGACAAAAGCTTAATTCCTTTCACTTGACTTGCAGGACCAGGGTTATGTTTTGTATATGTCTATGGGGAAAATCTGCTGTTGTCAGCAACCCCATTCTTAAGGTTTAATGATTTATTTTGTTTTGTTATTATCAGCCTTGGGATTTTGTTTGTGTAATGACCTCTCTGTGAGGAACATCTCTCTACCAAGGGAAATCAACACTTAGTTTGAAATATATATTTAGAGAGTTACCTAAGGCATTAAGACATTAAGTGACTTGGTTCAGTGACCTGAACTCAGGTCTTCCTTATTCCAAGGCCAGATATATATCCTGTGGCCATTTTTGCTTTCTATTTTCTGCTATCAATTATTGTTACAAAAAAAGTTAAAAATGATTCATGAGTCTACTATATTTATTCCCCAAGAAATTGAGATCTAAGGAATGGGGTAGGAGGGAAGAACCTTTGTACAAATTAATTGATGAAAGTCATAGTGTGTTTCTTCCTCTGAGCTGATGACTTGTCTTCTCCTCTGATGGCATTTATTTTCTCTTTTCTATACATCTCAGCTACTAACTAGCTGTGGACCTGGACATATCAAAACAACTTTGGGCCTCAGCTATTAAATGATTAGAGTAGGTTAGGTGATCTCAAAAGCCCCACTGAACAAAAACAAATAACAACAATGATCCTAACCCCACTTGTTTCTTTTTGAGCACTTTTGATTTACCTTAGAGCTAGCCTGCTATTTGGGAAACTGTTTCCAAATTACCAGTTATATGGAAAATGTGAATTGGTAATTTATCAACAATAATTTAATAGAAAGGGTAACAGAATAGTGCATACTACTTTGCCTGCATTAATGTTTTATTAAATCTTGTGCTTTGGGGGTTTTGTTATTGTTTTCCTGTTTTTTTCATATTCCGGCAAGAAAATATATAGGTATAACTTCATGATTTATCATTTCTGAAAAAGGCTATGTTCCCAAAAGGACAGTGACACCAATAAAAAGAATAAACCCCACTGCAAATGCCTCTATCCAGGAAATAAAAGGAAGATTAAGTCAGCTGAAATTATTTCTGGTATTCATTTTAAAAGATTTTATTGGGCTGGTGACATGGTGAAGTATGATGAATATTCAGTCAGCTCTTGGTGCCTGGACAAAGAAGATTAAAAGATTCTTTATTAGATCATGCTGACTCTCAAATGGGGAATGAAAATTTGGAAATGAGAGAAAGCATATGAATATTAAATGTGGACACACATGGGAATAAAATGAAAATGCTGATGTAGTTTCCAAAAAAAATATTTACAAAAGTTTCTTTTTTAAACCACTACTATGTTGTAAATTTAGCACTCATAGAAAATCATTCAAGAAAAATAAGAGGTGCAATGAATAGGGCACTACATCTAGAGTCAGGAAGACCTGAGTTCAAATCCAACTTTAGATACTTAGTAGCTATGTCAACAATGGCAAGTCACTTAACCCTGTTTAACTCAGTTTTCTTATCTGTAAAAGGTGCTGAAGAAAGAAATGGCAAACCATTCCAGTATCTTTGTCAAGAACACTTTAAATGGGGTTACAAAGACTTGGACTCACTTGAACAACAACAACCACAAAAAGGATATAAAATGCAATGAGTTTTTTTTTTGTTGTTGTTGTTGTTGTTTTTGCAGTGTGTGGGGAAGAGTACACACCTCAGCATTCTTCAAGTTGAGAATTGGGGTTTCTTCTCATGGGTGTCTTCTCCATCTCTGTCTTCCAGAACTGAGTTCCTCTGATTAACATTTGTCTACAAGTGGCTTGTGATTCTACCAAGAAATGAAAGGAAATGAACTCATGGGATTCTCTACATTAGAGGTTTTTTGATAGCCTCCTCTACTTTCTGAGCTGAATTCACAAAGAAAAAATGAATAGATCTCCTTTTAACTACTATGAAAACTTCTAAGTTAATGCAAAGTTCTTCATGACTAGGCAATTTCACTAAATAATAGGTTAGTTATCAATTCTTAGAAGTTATTTTAGTGTATAAATAATTTGTGAAGTTTTCAGTTGTTATTCACAGGCACTATCTATAATGACCCACATTACTTAAAATAACAAAAAAAAATTCAATGCTTTGCTAAAAAAAATTCATCTACATAAAACAAGGATGCACAGCTGATGAGGCAACATTTTTGCCTATATACTTGTTCCATTAGATTGCAAGTTTCTTGAGTGCAGGGACCCTTTTCCTTTGTAGACCCAGGACTCATTACAGTATCTGACACTTTATCAATGTTTCTGGATTCACTATCACCACTCACTAACTCTAGGGAAAGGAGAAAGTGATTTCTTCCCAGACCACACCTCCCCTCCACAATGGATAATCTTGAGGTGGGACTTAATTAGTGCATTCCCTCTGAGATTACATTCCACTTATTTTAGTTAGAAAAATAAACAGATGGATAGCAAAATCGATATATAGGTGTACAAATGGGCATTTATATATGAATGCATATGTTAATATACACACAATACTTATGTGTATATGTACATTTAATATTCTATATAAGGTATACATGAGTGATAATTTTTATGTTGTCATTTCCATTAGAATATGAGTTGTTTGACTTACAATGATTTTGTATTTCTTTGAATGCACAGTGTTTGGAATAGTGACAAGAATGATGTAAGAGCAGAATAAATGTTTCTGACTAAATGAATGACTGATTAATTTTCCCTAACGGCAATGGATATTAGTTATTAATAAAATCATCACCATAAATTTTCTAATAAACATATTTTGATGCTTTTTGGAGTGGGGAAGGTAGGACAATTGGGGTAAATTGATTTGCCCAAGGTCACACAGCTAGTTTTTGCATTAAGTGTCTGAGGCCAGATTTGAACTCAGGTCCTCCTGACTCCAGGGCCGGTACTTTATTCACTTCACTAGCCACCCCTATATTAATACATATTATTCACCAAGACACAAGTTAAGGAAAGTTTCAACCAGACAGAGCTTTAGATCTCTGACCTCTATACATTCTGTGTTTTCCCTGACTATCTATTGGCAATTTCCACCAAACTCTCATTCTAACATCAGGCAATTGGTATACAATTATGAGATTCAGGAAATTCATGTTCAACTCGATATTTTATGTCCAGGAAAAACATTTTCAAAGGCAGGGATTAAATTAAAATTTATAAAGAAAATAAAGGGACAAAAATTAATTTATTAAAAAAAACTGGGACAAGATGGCAGAGAAAAAACAGTGACTCATTGGAGCTCTCCCCCAAAACCCTCTAAAACCCTTTAAATAATTCCATAAAACAATTCTTGGATCAGCAAAACCCACAAAAGGATGGGGTGAAGTATTTTTCCATTCAAAGACATCTTAGAAGGTCAACAGGAAAGGTCTGTACCTGGATGAGAGTGGATCACAGTCCAGCACAGGCCATGGCAACATAGGCCATGCCAAAACAGACCTAGCCCCAGCAAACCAGGAGCAGGCCTTGGGAACCACTGAATAAGCATCAACAGTGGATGTTTCCAGAACTCCCAGCCCATAGATGGTAAGGGGTTAAACAGCTAGTCAGAAGGGGATTACAGGGGTCTCTTTGCTGGCACTGAGGCAAGACTATGTTGCTTTGCCCATACTCAGATCTGGATCACAGACCTGGGTGGACGTCCCAGGGCTCATGAGAGCTTGCAACTACAGTGTATCTGGGATCCTGGTCACAGTTTCAGGGCAGAAAAGAGTGCTTGTGGTCACTCACAGACCAGAGCACAGGACAGGAGAGGAATAAACAAACCTCTCCTTAGATTATACTAACAAGGAAGAACTAAAAACTTAGAGGACCCTAATGATAACACTGAAAACAACTGCATGAAATCCCTGATGTTTGGGACAGTGCAAACTCCACCCTGGAGAGAAAACCATACTTTAACAAATAGTTAAAAGTAATGAAATAACTGGGGAAAAGAAGAAAATCACAGAAAAAAATTTGACCATAGAAAGTTAATATGATGAAAAGTAAAATCAAAACATACACTCAGAAGAAAATAACAAAGTCAAAGTCCCTATATCCAAAGCCTTTGAGAAAACTGTGAATTACTATTAGGCCATGGAAGATCTCAAAAAGGATTTTGAAAATCAAGTAAGAGAGGTAAAGGAAAAATTGGGAAAAAATATGAGAGTGATACAAGGAAATCATGAAAAACAAGTCAAGAGTTTGGTAAAGGAGACACCAAAAATGCTGAAGAAAATAACACTTTAAAAAGTAGACTAGACCAAATGCTAAAAGAGGTCTAAAAAGCTAAAGAAGAGAAGAATGTCTTAAGGAACAAAATTGGCCAAGTTGAAAAAAGGTTCAAAAGTTCAATGAAGAAAATAATTCCTTTAAAAATTATAATGGAGCAAATGGAAGTTAATGATTATATGAGAAATCAAGAAAAAATAAAACAAAGCAAAAAATTAAAAAAAAAGTAGAAGACTGTAAAATTTCTCACTGGAAAAAAAAAAAAACTGACTTGGAAAATAAATCCAGGAGAGAGAATTTTAACAGTACTGAACTACCTGAAATGCATGATTGAATAAAAAAAAAAGAATAAAAATCATATTTCAAGTAATTGTCAAGGAAAACTGCCCTGATATTCTAGAGCCAGAGGGTAAAGGAGAAATTGAAAGAACCAACCTATCACCTCCTGAAAAGATATCTGAAACTGAAATCTTAGAGGAATATTACAGCTAAATAACAGCACTCCCAGGTCAAGGAGAAAATATCACAGGCAAATAGAAAGAAATAATTCAAGCATCATCTCCTCAGTGGGCTTTTGAGATTCTTTTTCCATCTGGCAAATTCAGCTTTTTAAGGCATTCATCTCCTCATTGCCTTTTTGACCCTCTTTTGCCACTTGAGTTAGCCTATTTTTTTTTTAAAGCAATTGGGGTTAAGTAACTTGCTCAAGGTTACACGGCTAGTCATTTGATTTATGCGTGGGTGCTCATTTTCTGAGGCCGGATCTGATCTCGGGTCATCCAAACTCCGAGGCCGGCGCTCTTACTCACTGCGCCACCTAGCCACCCCTTTAGGGCAATTGGGGTTAAGTAACTTGCCCAAGGTTACACGGCTAGGGTTTTTTTGTGCGGATTAGGTGTCGGAGGCTGGCTCCGAACTCAGGTCCTTCTGATTCCAGGGCCGGCGCTCTATTCACTGCGCCACCTAGCCACCCCTCGTTAGCCTATTTTTTAAGGTGTTAGTTTCCTCAGTCAGGCTGTTGACTCTCATTTCATACTTTTCCTGCATCCTTCTCATTTCTCTTCCCAATTTTTCCTCCACTTCTCTTATTTGGTTTTTAAAATCCTTCTTAAGGTCCTCTAATGGCCTGTAACTCACTTGTATTTTCATTTGGGGCTTTTGGTGGAGAGTTTCTGACCTCAAAGTCCTCCTCCTTTTACATGCTTCTATCCTCTTTGCCCCCCCAAAATAGAAGTCTAATGTTGAATATTTCTGTTTATTTTGTTTCCTTTGCCTAGGCATGTTGCCACTTAATTACTTGACTTTGGGGCTTGTTGCCACCATAAGACTCTGCCACCAGACAAGGGAGCTTCTGTCCCAAATGTTGGGGTCTTCTCAACTGCCAGAGGTATTAGTTGGGTTCCCTTCCTGAAGCCCCCACATACTCTGGCAAGCTGGACACACACCTCTAGACCTCCACCCCAGACTACAATCCAGATCCAGGGAGGTTAAAGCAAGAGCAATTACCCCCCAGACTGATCACCAAATCCCCCTACAGTCTGTAGGCCAGGAGCTGAAGTTGCAACAGAAGCTGCAAAATGGCTACTGTACCATAGCTCCTCAGATGCTTCTCACCCCCAGGGGAAGAAGCTGACACATTCCCAAATCCTGGTCCCAAAGTCCATAGGGCACTAACCTCTCACTTTGTCCTAAGCATCTATATGTTGATAATTCTGGAAAAGCCACAGCTGCTGATGTTCTGGGGTCCCTCCAGCCTGCTGGTGGTCCATCCACCCTGGGGCTAAAATCGTGATTCATGTGGTCCTGGGCTCGGCTCCCAGAGCACTGTGCTGACCATTCCCTGCTGGGCTTCTAGGCTGTCCTCAGCGGGAGGTTAGCTTCTCTGTGTCATTCTGTGGGTGCTGGAGCTCCAGAACTTAATCAGAGTTCCCTTTTAAATAATTTTGAAGTGGTGTGGGCTGGAGCACTGTGGAAGTGCTGTTTCTACTCCACCATCTTGTATTTTGTTTTTCTTGATATTTTCTGGTCTATGTTTTCTTTAACAACATGACTAATATGGAAATGTTTTGCATGGCTACACATGTATAACCTATTTTGAATTGCTTGACTTCTCAATTTGGGGGGAGGGGGATGGAGAGGGACAAAGGGAGAGAGTTTGGAACTCAAAATTTTAGAAATTAATGTTTAAAATCATTTTTACATGCAACTGAGAAAAAATAAACTACTAAATAAATGTTTAAAAGCATGCCAACAGACTAACAGAAATGCAGAATTTAGTTGAGTGGCAGCGTATCACCAATTCCAGTAGCATTTTACAGAGACTTGGTAGTCAGCAAAGTTCTTTCAATAAGTGGATAAAAGCTGATAAAAATAGACCAAAATCAGATTAAAAGAACAATAAATAAGGAATTTAAGTAACCAATTCTCAGGGGGAAAGCAACTAAACAAGAAACAAATCAATTCTTACAGAAAAAAGGAAAAGAAAACCTGGAGCCAAATGGATTTGCAAGCAAATTCTATCAAACATTTAAAGAACAATTAATTCCAATATTACAAAAAATTTGAAAAAAATAGAAAACAAAAGATTCCTATCAAATTCCTTCCATAACACAAATGTGTGCTTTATACCTAAACCTAAGAAAGTCAAATGGATAAATCAAACTATAGAGCAATATCCCTAAGGTATATTCCTACAAGTTTTAGGTAAAATATTAGCAAAGACATCTGCCTGACTAGGAGAAAGACTATTAAGCTCATTCCACCTATACTAGCAAAACCTTGACATTTTCACTAAACCAAATAATAATATAGAAATCCAGTGATAAAATAAAGTGAGTACTTCTACCCAAGCATTGTATAAAATAGACAGATGCCAGTGGCTATAAGGAAAGGAGACCTCCTATTGAAGTGAACAAAAACACAAGGACAGGACATCTGTAACTTGCAAGCCTTTGTATCATGAGGCAGCAAGCACACAGTTCTCCCCTGACAATAAAACTGGGTGATCAAAAAATCCTAGAGTGGGGACAGTGGAAGTCAGCACAAGAACCAAAGTGAAATCAAGCAAGGCAAAGCACTCTACCAAAAGTCTAACATGCCCCTGACCTCATGCCATAATTTCAAGAACTAAAGTCAGAAAGATGAGTATATTAAATAAATTAGAGAATTACACTAACACACACATACACACAATAACAACTATAAGGAGAGACAATGAAAAAATTGACAAGGATCACATGAATAGTTAGAAAAAATGAAATAAAATCAGCTAAGGAAAGAATTGGAAAGAGAAGTTGTTTAGAAAAGACAGTGATAAAGATTACCCAAAGAATGAAATCCTTGAAAACCTGAATAGGAAAGAGAGATTATAGAAACTCAGAGAACACAAGAAGCATTAGAACAAAATCAAGATATTTTCACAGAAGAAAATGTAAGATATCTGATATAAAAATAATTTTAATTCTAAACAAGTCAAAGAAGTGTAATTTAAGAATTACTAGACTTCTTGAAAATCATTTTTAAAAACTTGGAAGCTGTATTTCAAGAAATCACAAATAAAACAGTTAAGATTTATTAGAGCCACAAGGTAAAGTGAAGAAAATACTTAACAATCATTTTCTGAAAGAAACCACAAAAGAAAATATCAAAGATATGCCATAGTCACAATCTAGAACTCCTAAAGCAAAAGAGAAAATTCAAAGAAAACATTCAGTAGGCATCCAGAAAGAAGCAGCTCAAGTACCAAAGCACTACAAACAATAATCACATAAGACATGGAAGCTTCTAAAATGAGAGGAAAATTTGGAATATAATATCCCAAAAGTCAAAAGAGAAATGTTAACAACAGATAATAACTTACAGAAGTAGGGGAAATGACTTGCAATGGAATAGAGGACATTTTTTCAAGCATTTCTAATGAAAATACAAGCGCAGAATAGTAATATTGAAATAAAAACACAAGAGTCCAGAGAAATCTAGAAAGACAAACTCCTCTGAACAGAAAGGAATTGTGCAATAATACAGCATTGACACTATAAGACAACCTTAATGTCTCCAAGGAAGGCAAGGAAGTTATTAAGGAAGTTAAATAAGGAGGAAAACCAGTAATCAAGGAGATTCAGTCTTGTTTTGAGACTTTGAAGAAGGGAAGGAAGGTTGATGGTAAAAGGAGAAAGTACAAAGTAGAACTGGAGGTTGAACTTATTATTTCTTATAACTGGGGAATATTATAAGAAGAACATATATGAGGGACAAAGCCAAGATGGTGAAATGAAAGCAGGAACTTGCTTGAACTCCCACTCTAACCACCTCCAACAATTATTTTTAAAAAAAGACTCTATTCAAATTTTAGAGCTACAGAAGCCACAAAGTTACAGAGAGAAACAAAACTCCTGCTGAAGGCAGCCTGTCAGGCCGACAGGAGGGGTCTATCATATTGGTCTGGGAACAGAACACAGTCCTTCATGAGCCACACCAGCCCAGACTCGTTGCCCAGACCTACCAGAGCAGACTTCAGGAGAGTGAATCACCAGCAGCTGAGGTGATTTCCAGACTTCTCAACCCATAAATGCAAAAGAGAAATTAAAAGGTCAGTAGAAAACTGTTGGAACAGCATGAGAGAAGAGTGTCATCTGGCCCCTGCAACCAGGGTGAGAGAGGTGATGGCCACACAGCAGCTGCAGCTGCTGTTGTGTGGCTGCCTCCAGAGCTCCTGGCCTACAGATCATAGGGAGACCAAGCAACCATTCAGAGGGTAATTGCTCTTGCTTTCACCTGCTGGGTTTTGGGTCACAGTCTTATGGGGCAGTCCTGGGGTGAGGAGTGTTGCAGAGTTTGTGACAGCTATAGACAGAGCATCCCCCTCATAGCTCTGACAATAGCTCTGACAACAGCTGGCCAAAACCCCAGTAATTTGGGACAGAGCTCTCTCTACTCTGGAAGAAAATTTCTACTGTGACAAGGAGCTCAAAATTCAAGTAATTGACTTGCAAGATGAGAAAACAGAGGAAGCACAATCAGACCATAAAATCATTTTTAGGTGATAAAGAGGACCAAAACATGGAACTAAAAGAGGACAACAAAGTAAAAACTCCTGCATTAAAAGTGTCCAAGAAAAATATGAACTGGCCACAGGCCATGGAAGAGCTCAAGAGAGATTTTGAAAATCAAGTAAGAGAAGCAGAGGAAAAATGGGGACGAGAAATAAGAAAGATGCAGGAAAATCAGGAAAAGCAAGTCAATAGTCTGCTAAAGGAGACTCCCCAAAAATACTGAAGAAAATAACACTTCAAAAAATAGACATACTCAAATGGCAAAAGAGATCCAAAAAGCCAATGAGGATAATACTTTGAAAAGTCAAATTGGCCAGATGGAAAAGGAATTTCAAAAACTCACTGAAGAGAATAATTCCTTCAAAATGAGACTGGAGCAAAAGGAAGCTAATGACTTTATGAGAAATCAAGATACTATAAAACAGGTCTAAACAAATGAAAAAAAAATAGAAGGCAATGTAAAATATCTCATTGGAAAACCACTAACCTGGGAAATACATCCAGGAGAGATCATTTTTAAATTATTGGACCACCTGAAAAACATGATCAACAAAAGAGCCTAGACATCATCCTTCAAGAAATTCTCAAGGAAAATTGCCTTCATATTCTAGAACCATAAGGCAAAATTGAAATTGAAAGAATTCAATAATCACCTCTTGAAAAAGATCCCAAAAAGCAACTCCTAGGAATATTATAGCCAAATTCCAGAGTTCCAAAGTCAAGGAGAAAATATTACATGCAGTCAGGAAGAAATAATTTGAGTATTGTAGAAACACAATCAGGATAACACAAGATCTAGCAGCTTCTACATTAAGGAACTGAAGGACTTAGAATATGATATTCCAAAGGTCAAAGGAATTAAAATTAAAACCAAGAATCACCTACCCATCAAAACTGGGTATAATATATCAGGAGAAAATATAGACATTCAATAAAATAGAGGATATTCAAGCATTCTTTTTTTTTGAAGGGACAAAAGCAGGGCAAGTGGGTTTAAATAACTTGCCCAAGGTCACACAGCTACTAAGTGTTAAGTGTCTGAGTCCACATTTGAACTCAGGTCGTCCTGACTCCAGGGTCAGTGCTCTATTCACTGTACCACCTAGCCACCCATACTTCCAAGCATTCTTGATTAAAAAAACAGAGCTGAATAGAAAATTTGACTTTCAAATGCAAGAAGCAAGAGAAGCATGAGAAGGTAAACAGGGAAAAGAAATCATAAAAACATCAAAGTTGAACTATTTACATTGCTACATGAAAAAAAATATATAATTGTAACTCATGAGAGTTTTCTAAAGAATAGTTGAAGGGAATATATATGTATGTATGTATGTATGTATACATACATATATGTATGTATAGAAGGGTGTATGTGTATATAAATATGTGTGTATATGTCTGTACTTATATACATAGAGAGCACAGGATGTTTAGTTGAATATGAAGGGATGATATCTAAAAAGTAAAATAACAGGTGAAAGAGAAATATATTGGGAGGAAGAGAAAGGTAAAGATAGAATAGGGTAAATTATCTCATATAAAAGAGGCAAGAGAAAACTGTTATAATGGAAGGGAAGAGCAGGAAGGTGTAAGGGAATGAGTTAACCTTACTCTCATTGAATTTGGCTTAAGGAGCAACCAGAATAGCACCATGGGAGCCAAGCCCAGGCCTGTGTCAGTCAGAGGTTGTAGACCCAGGGTTGCCAGGCCAGCAAAGATTTGGAGGGACTCCAGAACACCAGGAGCTGTGGCATTTCCAGAATTATGAACACAGAAATGCCAAAGACAAAGTGAGAGGTCAGTTCAGTATGGACTTTGGGACTAGTAGGGAGAGTCTGTCCACCTCTTTCTCTGGGGGAGAGAAGCCGATGGGGAGCTGCAGGGCAGCCACTGCTGTGTTGCAGCTTCAGTTCTTGGATTGAAGACTGTAGGGGTACCAGCAACCAGTCTGGTGGGGTAATCACTCTTACTTTAACCTTCTTGGATCTGGATTTTGGTCTGGGGTGGAGGTCTTGGGGTATGTGACCAGCTTGCCAAAGCATGTGGATACTTCAGAGAGGGCACCCAACTAATACCCCTGGAAGTTGAGAAAACCGCAGCATTTGGGACAGAAGCTTCCCTGCCTGGTGGCAGAGTCCTACTGAGGCAACAAGCCCAAAAGTCAAGTAATGGAGTGGCAACATGCCTAAGCAAACAAAATAAACTGAAAAAAATCAACATTAGACTCCTATTTGGGGGGCAAAGAGGATCAAAGCATGGAAAAGGAGGAGGACTGTGAGGTCAGAAATCCTGCAACAAAAGCCCCAAATGAAAATACAAGCTGATTACAGGCCATAGAGGACCTTAAGAAGCAGATAAGAAAAGTGGGGGGGGCGGCTAGGTGGCGCAGTGAATAGAGTGCCGGCCCTGGAATCAGAAGGACCTGAGTTCGGAGCCGGCCTCCGACACTTAATCCGCACAAACAAAAACCTAGCCGTGTAACCTTGGGCAAGTTACTTAACCCCAATTGCCCTAAAGGGGCGGTTAGGTGGCGCAGTGAGTAAGAGTGCCGGCCTCGGAGTTTGGATGACCCGAGATCAGATCCGGCCTCAGAAAATGAGCACCCACGCATAAATCAAATGACTAGCCGTGTAACCTTGAGCAAGTTACTTAACCCCAATTGCTTTTAAAAAAAAAAAAGTGGGGGAAAATTGGGAAGAGAAATGAGAAAGAATCAATAAAAGTATGGAAAGCCAACAGCCTGACTGAAGAAAATAACACCTTAAAAATAGACTAACTCAAATGGCAAAAGAGGCTGAAAAAGGCAATGAGGAGAAGAATGCTTTAAAAGCTGAATTTGCCAGATGGAAAAAGAATCTCAAAAGCTCACTGAGGAGAATCATTCCTTCAGAATCAGACTGGAGCAAATGGAAGCAAGTGACTTAATGAGAAATCAAGATGCTATTAAGCAGATCCAAACAAATGAAAGAATAGAAGGCAATGTGAAATATCTCATGGGAAAAACCACTGACCTGGAAAATAGATCCAGGAGAGAAAATCTAAAAATTATTGGACTACCTGATAATGATGATCAAAGAAATAATCTAGAAATCATCCTTCAAGAAATTCTCACGGAAAATTGCCCTGAACTAGAGGGCAAAATAGAGGTTGAAAGAATCCACTCATCACCTCCTGAAAATGATCCCCAAAAGAAAACTCCTACGAATATTATAGGCAGTTTCCAGAATTCCCAGATCAAGGAGAAAATATTACAAGCAGCCAGGAAGAAACAATTTCAATATTGTGGAAACACAATCAGGATAACACAGGATCTGGCAGCTTCTACACTGAGGAATCAAAGGGCATGGAATATGATATTCCTGAGGGCAAAGGAACTGGGATTAAAAAAAAATCACTTACCCAGCAAAACTAAGTATCTTGTTTCAGGGGAAAATATGGTCATTCAGTGGAGTAGAGGACTTTAAAGCATTCTTGAGGAAAAAAAAACAGTTGAATAGAAAATTTGACATTCAGATACAAGAAGCAAGAGATGCTTGAGAAGGTAAACAGGGAAAAGAAATCATAAGGAAATTATAACTATTTATATCTCTACATAGAAAAACGATAACTGTAACTGATGGAACCTTTCTCAGTATGAAAATAGCTGAAAAAGGGTATATGGGCATATGAATACATATGGGAATAAGTGTATATATGTTTACTGGTATACATAGATAGAGGGCACAGGTCAAATTTAATAGGAAGGGATGATACTTTTTTTTTTTAAACAAATACTTTATTAACTTCTGTTTTACATCATTCATTTCCACCAGATTTTGAGTTACAATCATTTTCCCCCCATTATTCCCCTACCCAACCTCCCAGAATAGCAGTCCCACAAGATATCGCTTCCTCCAATCTGCTCTCTCCCATACCTTCTCCCATACCCCCATCGACTTTTCCATTAGAGGAAGATGAATCTTTGTGTCCCAATGCCTGCACATCTTATCTCCCAATTATAGGCAAAAGAGTATTAATAATAGTATTTATATATATATTTGAAACATTTAATGTTACGACCTCGAATTTCAGATCCATTTCCTTCCTCCCTTGTCACCCATTCCTTCTTGGGATAGAAGTAATTCAGTATATGTTGTACATGTCTAGCTATGCAAAACATTATCATAGTAGATATATTGTGCAAGGCTGCTTATAATTCCCTCCCACTCATCCCACCCCCCACCTGGTCCATTCCCTACATGATCCTGTCCCTCTTCTATAGTGGGTACTTCCAACCTCCCCTCACCCCAAGGATGCCCTCCCATCCATCATCCCTCCTCTCATCCCCCTTCCCCCTATCCTGCTGCAGGTTGAGATATCCCATTTAGTATGTATGTCATTTTCTCCCTGAACCAAATTCAATGTGAATGTGGTTTTGCCTTTTTAGCCTTCCTTATTCTCCCCCTCCTTTGCACCCACTTCCCCTACATGAGATAGTTTACCCTACCATGTCTCTCCCCATCTCCTCTTGCCACTTTCCTCTCTCACCTCATAATTTCATCCCTTGAGTACTCTCCCTTCCCAACAAAATCAACCTATGCCCTCTATCCATATATAACTGTAACCATATACACACACATTCACATATGTATTCGTATGACCACACCCCCTTCTTCCATTATTTTCATAGTGGGAAAGATATCATCAGTCACAGATATTGCTTTTCCATATAGGAATGTAAATAGTTCAACTTTGATAAGTTCCTTTTGATTTCTTTTCCCTGATTACCTTCTCAGGCATCTCTTGCTTCTTGTGTCTGGATGTCAAATTTTCTATTCAACTCTGGTTTTTTCCTCAAGAATGCTTGAAAGTCCTCTATTCCACTGAATGACCATATTTTCCCCTGAAACAAAATACTCAGTTTTGCTGGGTAGGTGACCCTTGGGTTCATTCCCAGTTCTTTTGCCCTCTGGAATATCATATTCCATGCCCTTCGATCCCTCAGTGTAGAAGCTGCCAGGTCCTGGGCTATTCTGATTGTGTTTCCACAATATTGAAATTGTTTCTTCCTGGCTGCTTGTATTTTCTCCTTGATCTGGGGATTCTGGAACCTGGCTATAATATTCCTGGGAGTTTTCTTTTTGGGATCTTTTTCAGGAGGTGATCGGTGGATTCTTTCAACCTCTATTTTGCCCTCTGGATCTAAAACATCAGGGCAGTTTTCCTTGAGAATTTCTTGAAGGGTGATTTCTAGGTTCTTTCTTTGATCATGGCTTTCAGGTAGTCCAATAATTTTTAAATTGTCTCTCCTGGATCTATTTTCCAGGTCAGTGGTTTTTCCCATGAGATATTTCACATTGCCTTCTAATCTTTCATTTGTTTGGATCTGCTTAACAGCATCTTGATTTCTCATAAAGTCACTAGCTTCCATTTGATCCAGTCTAACTCTGAAGGAATGAATCTCCTCAGTGAACTTTTGAGATTCTTTTTCCATCTGGCAAATTCGACTTTTTAAGGCATTCTTCTCCTCATTGCCCTTTTGGGCCTCCTTTGCCATTTGAGTTAGTCTATTTTTTAAGGTGTTGTTTTCCTCAGTCAGGCTGTTGACCCTCATTTCATACTTTTCCTGCATCCTTCTCATTTCTCTTTCTAATTTTTCCTCCACTTCTCTTATTTGATTTTTAAAGTCCTTCTTAAGGTCCTCTATGGCCTGCAACCCGCTCATGTTTTCCCCTGGGGCTTTTGGAGCAGGACTTCTGACCTCACAGTCCTTTTCCCGCTCTATGCCCCCAAAATAGGAGTCTAGGGTTGCATTTTTCTGTTTCCTTTGCCTTGGCATGTTGCCACTTAATTACTTGACTTTTGGGCTTGTTGCCACACTATGGCTTTAAGGCCAGATAGAGGAATTTTCGTCCCGAACGTGTGGGGGGCAACTTCCGTTTCTGGCAAGCTGTAAACCCACCCACAACTTCCACCCTAGATCACAATCCAGATCCAGGGAGGTTAAAGCAAGAGCGATTACCCCCAGACTGATCGCTGGATCTCCCCACGATTTGTAGGCTGGGAGCCGGAAATGCCTATGAAAACTACAAAATGGCGTGTCTCCTCAGCAGCTTCTAGCCCCCAGGGGAGGGAGCTGACGCATTCCCCAAATACAGGTCCCAAAGTCCATAGGACACTAACCTCTTACTTTGTCCTAGGCAAGTCTATGTTGATAATTCTGGAATCTCCACAGTTACTGGTGTTCTGGGGTTCCTCCAGCCGGCTGCTGGCCCTGCCGCCCTGGGGCTAAAACCTCGGCTCACGTGGACCTGGGCTCGGCTCGGCTCCTGGGCTCGGCTCGGCTCCTGCGCTCTGTGCGCTGCCGGCTCCCAGACCACTGCGCTGGTCCTTCCTGCAGGGTGCTGGGCTGTCCTCAGCGGGAGGTTAGCTTCTCTGTGTCGTTCTGTGGGTGCTGGGGCTCCAGAAGATTTTCAGAGTCCTTTTTTACATAGTTTGTGGAGAATCTGGGGGCAGAGAGGCTTGGACGAGCTGTTTCTACTCCGCCATCTTGGCTCCGCCCCCCCGGAAGGGATGATACTTAAAAGGTGAAATTAAGAGGTGAGAGGAATATAATAAGAGGAGATTGGGAAAGACAGAATGGGGTAAACTATCTCATATAGAAAAGGCAAGGGAAAATGGTTACAAGGGAGAGGACCAGGATGGCAAAAAGGCAAAACCTTATTCTCATTGAATTTAGCTCAGGGAGAGAATGACATGCCTTCTAAATAGGATATCTCACCCTACAGGAGAGTAGGGGGAAAGGGGATGAGAGAGGAGATGATGGAAGGAAGGGCAGGCTTAGGGGGAGGGAAGTTGGTAGCACCCACTTTTGAAAAGGCACAGGGTCAAAGTAGGGAATAGACCAAGTGGGAGGTGGCATAGGAGGTAGGGAATATAGTCAGTCTTTTACAATATATCTACTATGGTAATGTTTTGCATAGCTATATATGTACAACATACACTGAATTGCTTATCTTCCAGCAAGAGTGGGTGATAAGGGAGGAAGTGAATGAATCTAGAATTTGAAGTTTTAAAATCAAATGTTTTAAATATATATAAATACTATTAATACTATTTTACATATAATTGGGAAATATGATATACAGGCATTGGAGCATAGAGATTCACTTTGCCCTACTGGAAAAGTCGAAGGGGGTATGGGAGAGAGCAGATTGAATGAGGGGATATTCTGTAGGACTGCTATTCTGTGGTGGTGGGTAGGGGGAAAATGGGAAAAAAATTGTAACTCAAAATCTGGTGGAAATGAATGATGTAAACCAGAAGTTAATAAAGCATTTGAAGAAAAGAAAAGAAAATACACAAAAAAGGAAAAAAGAAAAACTCCAAACTTTGATGATCAAGACTAGACAGTCTCTGACATTCAAGGAACTTCAGTTTTTTTTTTACTCATTGACATTTCCTGTTGACTTTCACATGGAGCAACTCTCCAAACAGTACATTCTACATCATTTTTTCACTGTGTACAATTCTTTGCCATTCCCCAAATTTGTCTCCTTGAAAAGTTGCTTTGTTGCTCATCAGCTACCTGTAGTAAGTAGTAAGATGGATATAGTGCACAATATATTTGTCACTGACAATGGTAAGGGCATCATGTACTTCATCCCCCCTACCCAAACTGCTATAATATAGTAGTAATGCAGCTGGAGCTAGGGGACATTGGTTATGCTTGTGTGGATCATTGAAAGATGAGAGTTGGACCAAGAGAGAGAGAACCCCTGGTGATCTGTGATGGAAATACCCACTCAGAAATATAGACAAACAGGGTTTTATGCCAGGATAACCTGGTAGAGGTGAAGATATTTGGTTGATTGGTTGGGTGGGGCAGACTTTTTAAAAAAAGACTGTAACAAACAAAAGCAAATAAAGGGGACAGGAGGGGAAGAAAAAGAAAAGAAAAAGACTAGACACTAAGAAAATACTTCATATTTCATCTTGGACATTTGAAATTGTCTGAAAAATTGTTATATAGAAGAAGCAATAGGATATTACTGCACTGTAAGCAATGATGAAAGAAATGGTTTCAGGGAATTTTGGTTAGTACGAACTGATTCCAAATAACGTGAGCAGAACCAAGAGATTATTAAAAAAGACCACTATTGAAAATAAAAATAACAATGAAAGGCTTAAGAATTCTTTTTTTTTTTTTTTTTTTAAAGCAATTGGGGTTAAGTAACTTGCTCAAGGTTACACGGCTAGTCATTTTTGATTTATGCGTGGGTGCTCATTTTCTGAGGCCGGATCTGATCTCGGGTCATCCAAACTCCGAGGCCGGCACTCTTACTCACTGCGCCACCTAGCCGCCCCTTTAGGGCAATTGGGGTTAAGTAACTTGCCCAAGGTTACACGGCTAGGTTTTTGTTTGTGCGGATTAAGTGTCGGAGGCCGGCTCCGAACTCAGGTCCTTCTGATTCCAGGGCCGGCGCTCTATTCACTGCGCCACCTAGCCGCCCCTAAGGCTTAAGAATTCTAATCAATGCAATAACTGACCATTATTCCATACATAGAACAGATGAATAGGAGACAAAGAATGATCACCCACTTATCAATCTTCTGATATAGACTCAATAGGCAGAATGAGACAAACATTTTAAAAATGACCAATGTGAGAAGTCATTTTCCTTGACTATGTACAATTGTTATAGAACTTTTTTTTTCTTTTAATGGGGTAAGGAACTAAGCAAATTCTTGCTAATTTAAAAAATATATAATTTTAAAAGTAAGAGGAGGGCAAATCAGAGGAAATGCCAATCTCATCAAAATCACTGTCAGTTCCAACTCAATGGGTCAACCATTGTATTCCTATAGGAAATGATGGCCAATCTTCAACATTTGCATGTTAAATTTTTGGGACTTCAAGTATTCCTGTGATTTTATTTGTAACCTCATTTTCATTGGTAACTATGCACACTCATGGTTATATAGAGTTGAGAAGGGGGAATGATTTTGTCATTCGGTTTACAAGCTTGAAGGGTGGCTTCATGTAATTGACCAGCTGGGTGGACATTGAGACTACCAATTTCGTCATAAATTGCAGCCTGAAGGTTAAGCATCAACTTACTTTTGCTATTTCCACACTCCAAGATCCTTCAGAATCTCAAAACTGCACACAAAGCAGACATTGCTGACAGTTTATTTCAAGCTGATGTGTCTTTCTCATTCCCAAGGCCATCTACAAGCCATTAAGCACCAAGTGTTTGGAATGTTGGAATGATGTCAAGACCTCACTAGTCTTGAAGTCTTCTGACAGCAATACAAGTCTCAGAGTCTTCCAACAGCAGTGACTAAAAGTCCCAGCAATTTCTCCCTTGGTTTTCTGAGAGCAGTCAAGGTCAAGTGATTTATAGCAGTATATATGCACAGTACAATGCCCTCACACCACCATCCAGTACAGTGGAAGGTAAAATTCAGTTTAAAAAAGTTGTAGTTTTAAGATTTCTCTTTCCTATACAGTGTATATGGTACTATAGATTTCACATGCTATGAAAAGTGAATATTGTCTGAAATCAATGGGATTTTTTTTATTGAGATAGCACAAAAGATCACAAAACTCCAGGGAATTAGCAATAAGAAAAATATTTTGTGTATTATCAATTTTAATTTGTCTATTGCATTTTCTGGATTATTTCATAGTTACTGCATTAGGAAAAGGTCATATTATTAAAACTGTTTTTTTACAAAAAATATATGTAGAAAAATGCATTTTGAGCAATCTCTAACAAAAGAGTACAGTTTGTTGTGGTTGTGGGGACCTAATCCTCTATTTACCATAGGTTCAATGTTTTAATATTCATGTTTTTGACCTTCAAGTATTTTTCTAGGAATGTTATCTGCATGAAATTTAAGGATTGACTGTACTTCCATCTCCCCATATACATCTCTCCATATCTGAATTCCTGTCTCCCTCCTTGTGCTTCCAATGCTCCAAAGGAAACTGTATCTCCATGTCCAAGATAAATCCCTACCCTCATTAGGATGAGGAGATGACTGTTCCCTCCTACAAGACAGTTACTTTCATGTTTCCTAGCCAGCCTCTGGATGACTCCTCTTTAGCTTGCAGAAGAAGTGACCACTCTCAATCATGGGAAGTCAAATAGATTATATAAAATTGAAAAGTGTTTGCACAAACCGAACTAATTCAACAAAAATTGGAAGGAAAACAGGAAACTGGGGGGAAAACATTTTTAAAGCACGTTTCTTGATAAAGGCCTCACTTTTCAAATGTATATAGAACTGAGGCAAATTTATAAAAATAAGAGCCATTTCCCAGTTGATAAATGGTCAAAGCATATGAACAGTTTGCAGAAGAAATCAAAGAAATAATCACATGAAAAAAGTGCTTTAAATCACTACTTGATAATGCAAATTAAAACAATTCTGACATATCCACTCCCATCTATTAGGTTTGCTAAAATTGAAAAAACAAAAAAACTAAAAAAACAAGAAAGACAATAACAAAGGCTGGAAGGGATGTGGAAAATTGGGACACTAGTGTACTGTTGCTAGAATTGTGAACTAGTCCAGGCATTCTGGAGAACAATTTGGAATTATGCCCAAAAGTCTATAAAACCATGCATACCCATTGACCCAGCAATACCACTAACAGATCTGAATTCCAAAGAGATAAAAGAAAAATGAAAAGGACCAATTTGTACAAAAAATATGTGTAGTAGCTCTTTTTGTGATGGTAAAGAGTCAGAAATGGCAGGATGCCCATCAACTGGGGAATATCTGAACAAGTTGTGGTATATGGTTGTAAAGGAATACTATTGTGCTTTAACAAATGATGAGCATGAAGATTTCAGAAGAGAAACTTAGCTACTCTGATAAAGACAATCCAAGATAATTCCAAAAGACATATAATGAAAAAATATTATTTACCTCCAGACAGAGTACTGACAAACTGAATATAAATTAAAGCATATTTTTTGTTTTTAGTTTTATTTTGTTCATTTTTCTTTGGCGATATGGCTAATATGGAAGTATGCTTTGCATGATTTCACATGTATAAGCAACACCAAATTGCATGCCTTCTCAAGATAGAGGAGAAGAGGAGGAAGGGAATTTAGAATTTGACATTTTAAAAAATGATTATAAAAATACATGTAATTGGGAAATATTTTATAACATAAAGAGAATTTTTAAAAGAATTGATACCTCTCAAATAACCTGCTACATATATATGCCACTTAATTCTTCAGTGAGCCCAGTTAACTAGAGAGCCTCATTCTTCAACCCTGCAATTTAACTGAATATGGCATGGTATTCTCAGTCTATAGAAGCATCCTATGACCATGTGTTGTTTTTGTAAGGAGATAAGCTTGGAATTGGGAGTTCTGTTTTTTTTCTCTCTCATTCTAAATTAGGAATTATACACTATCCCTACCTATTCTCTACCCTTTCTAACTTACATCCACTAATGTGATACTATCATTCTTAAATTTTATATAAATATGCAGAGTAGCTACTGTTTGGTGGGTGTGAGGAACTTGTTACCTGGGAACTCCCTCCCCCACCTTAGATCACAGTCTATAACTTTCATTGATAATTTTAAGGAAATTCAAGAAGTAAATCTCACCAATATCATGTGGATAATGAGAGAAGTGATTATTTTTCTATTATGTTAATAATCAATTATTAAAATAGATTAAATTTTTTCTTTCCCTTTTCTTATTCAGGGAGCAGCTCCTGTGGGTCATACAGCCAGTCTCTGAAGGATAAGACTGATGGATAAGATTGGGCTAATCACCAGGGTACATGCTCCTGATCTTGGGCAGGACCCCACCTAACTAAGATATCTTACTTCTATTTATAGTATAAATGGAATCTAATCTAGGTGATTCCCAACCACAAAGGCATCAAGTCTATGCTCTTGCACCCCTCCAAAGAAGTCTAGGGTAAGTTATTTCATGAAGGAGAAAAGCAACCAGAGCTGTCTGGTTAAAGATGGATTTCTTTGTCCAGATTGCTGGAAGTGACTAAGCCTCATGATCAAGCCATGTTCTCAACAGGAGGAGCTAAAGACTTTTAGCCCACCCCCTCATTAATATGCCCACCTCTATATTAATTGTTCACTGATCAGGTTTAATTTTTCACTTGCCAGGTGAAACCTCTTTTCCAAAGCATGCTTAAAATTCAGGGATCTCCATGATTTTATCTTTGGTTACTGAGAGACAGCATTGACCATCAATTAATTGACTGTCAGCTAACCTAATTAATAAATTAATTAGGAGTTACCCAGAAACTCTGTCTCTCTAGCTTTTCATCTTACTAACAAATGTCCTTTGTGAGATTTGAATGCAGGTTTTCCTGAATCGAAGACTATCACTCTAGCCATTATATCTCACTAATTCTAAAATTATTATATATTGTACATGTCTGAGTTTAGTGTTCAGAACCATAAACTACTTTCCCTATCCTATAAAAGTAGAAATTCTAGTTTCAGTTAAGGCTAAAATATTAATTTGAAAACAACATTTTTAGTGCTCTCATTTCAATGTTATTCATTCTACATTTCTCCTAACACCTCTAGAAATGGGAACAAATGTTTTAATTTGTAACCCCTATGTATCTTACACATAGTTATAAATAAGAATCTATTTATTTTTTTTGCTTTTTGAAGGGGGAGTTGGGGTAAAGTGACTTGCCCAAGGTCACATAGCTAGTGGTTTTTTTGTGTGTTAAGTGTGTGAGGCTGGATTTGAACTCAAGTCTATTCACTGTGCCACCTAGCCACCCCGAATAAGAATTTAAAATTAAATAATGCTTTTATTTTATTATTAGCAAGAGAAAAAGTGAAGCTCTGAAATATTTCCAAAAGTAATGAATTATGTCAGTGTTAATAACAGCTAAAGTAAAATATTTAGTATTTAACATATTTACACCAAGGACTGTTAATTTATAAAGTCAGATGAGATAAATGAGTTAATTCTTACGTCTTTTACTTCAGCCTATATGTAGTATGTTCTTCTCAAGGGATAGTAGGAAAAAATTATTATTGAGGTACTATGAGCTTGATCATCTATTACAGGTTATCACTAACATTTTAATTTTTTTAGCCAGTTAAATTAATCTAAGTAAATCTCATTAAATCTAAGGAACTCTTTCTTGCTTTGAGGAATTTCTCTTTATTATCATTAGGTTGCATTTCAACACCATACATTATGCAAGTAACATAACAATTTTATTTAAAATTTATGCTTTGCTAATGAAATGTTTGAACATTCCCTTTAGGGAAGATTTCATCTTTCTGGGCAAAGAAACAACAACAACCATAAATAATAAGAGTAAGAAGCAAATCTGTTTGTGTGGGAAACAGTCCTTAATTGAATCTCCTTGTTTATTGCTATGTAACATTTAAAACATTCTTTCATATATTACCCCACATAGGGAAGCTAGGTGATGCAGTGGAGTGCTAGCCATGGAGTCAGGAGGAGTTTAGTTCAAATGCAGCCTTAGACACTTGCTAGCTGTGTGACCCTGGGCAAGTCACTTAACCCTGTTTGCTTCAATTTCTCATCTGTTAAATAAGCTAGTGAAGGAAATGACAAACCACTCCAGTATCTTTGCCAAGAAAACCCCAAAATGGGATCACAGAGAGTCAAAAACAACTGAAATGACTCAACAACAAAAATACACACATAACTCATTTCTATTTTTCAAGATGTGTCAAGGTGATGACCACTTGGCATAGCAGCTCAAGTATTAATCTTGCAGTCTGGAGTATTTCGATTTAAAAATTCTACCCCTGGGGGGTGGGGATAGGTGGCACAGTGAATAGAACACTGGCCTTGGAGTTAGGAGAACATGAATTCATATCTGGCCTCAGACACTTAACACAAAAACTAGCCATGTGACAATTGGGCAATTCACTTAACCCCAATTTCCTTCAAAAAAAAAAAGAAAAAAAATTATTCCCTTTATACTTATTAGCCATGTGACTCAGAGGAAGTTATTTTACCTCTCTGAACCTAGTTTTCTCATGAGAAAAAGAGGAATAATATCTACATAATTTATTTCATGGTGTTATTGTGAAGTCCTAATATACATACATACATATATGCACACACACAAACACATTATTCTAATATACATCCATACATATATACAGACATACATACAAAGATATATATATGTATATATATGTATATCTATATATAGTGCTTTGCAAACTTTAAAGTTAAATACAGATGTATATATATATGTGTATATATATATATATATATATATACTTCTATATGCATACATATATATATCTTCATATGTAGATATACAGGACACAGGTAATGTATCTGTGCATGTTTGTGTTTTTGCATACATGTGTGTATCACTTAAAAGACAATATGGCAGAGTGGATAGAGTGTGTTCTAATCTCACCTCTGACACTTGCTATCTGTGTAACCTTGGGCAAGTCATTTAATTGCTATGTGCTTCATGCATTCCATAGTATTCATCTACTTAGTGACAGATAATTGAGTTATTAATGACAAAAGAAGTTCCCCCACTACGATTTTCTATATGCTGAAGAAATCACAGATCATTTGTACTATATATAAAATTCAATAAATCTTAATAAATTTAACAATTAGAAACTTCCTGATACTCTCTTTGTTCAATTAAAGTGTTATAAATGTATCAGTGATTTTGCAGCTTATAAGAAATGGAGAAAACCCTTCTCAGAACTCTTCACTACATTAGAACTAGAATTAATTTTAACTGGTCTAATTCAGATATGTGGGCCTAACTGTCATCCTAGTTGTCATTTTCCACATGTTGAATCTACAAATCTACAAATACAAAACCCCCAGTGACCCTTCATGGTCACTGATCTACAAGGACTCTATATAGTGGCAGGTGACTTAATCCATTAATGGATGATATCCTCTTTTTACTATCCAGGATCCTTGATTGCCTTTCTGGAGATGCAGATACATTCAGTTGCTCCCCACTTCAAATATTTGCTTAGTTCTGAGATCTGAGTAGCAAACTACATCTCTAAGCTAATGAAGGGTAAATACCCTGCTCCCAAGGGCCTTATTTTATTTTTACTTATTGTAGACAGACTGGACTAAACAATTGTGTCATAGGATCTTGATTGCTAGTTTCTACTCAAAACTCTGTGGGAGCCATGGTGAAGCTAAAAGTAAAATTACATGGTGCTCACCAGGGCATCAAAAAGAACTGGATTCAAATCTTGTTTTTGAAAATTTACCTGGAAACTAAATGAAATAATTATCAACTTTAGTCAAGATACAAGATATAAAATAAATCCATGTAAATCATCAGCATTTCTATATATTACCAACAAAGTTCAGCAGCAAGAGATAGAAATTCAATTGAAAATACACATAAACACTATAAAATATTTGGGAGTCTACCTGCCAAAACAAAGCCAGGAACTATATGAAAATAATTACAAAACATTATTCACACCAATAAAAGTAGAACTAAACAACTAAAAAAATTCAGTTTCTCAGGTGTCGACAGAGCCAATGTAATAAAAATGACAATTCTACCAAAATTTACTTATTCAGTACCATGCCAATCAAACTACCAAAAAAAAAACTTTTATAGAGCTAGAAAAGATAATAACAAAATTCATCTGTAATTGTCAAAAGGTCAAGAATATTAAGAGAATTCATTTTAAAAATATGAAGGAAGGTGGCCTAGATATAAAGGATGATATAATAATCAAATTAAGTGTACATGGAATAGTTCACCTGTAATATCTATAAATAAGTGGATAAATTATGACCAAATAAGAGACAAAAGTATAGGATAAAAAATGGATAATTTTGATTATATCAAATTGAAAATGTTTTGCCTAAATAAAATACATGCAATCTGGATTGAAGACAAGCAGAAGACTGGGGGAAAATTCAACAGCAAGTGTCCCTGATAAAGGACTAATTTCTCAAATATGAGAGAAGTGATTCAAATTTATAACAACATAAGTCATTCCCCAATTGATAAATGTTAGGAGAATATGAATAGGAAGTTTTCAGATGAAGAAATCAAAGCTATCTATTATCATATAAGAATGATTTAAATCAGGGGCGGAGCCAAGATGGAGGAGTAGAAACAGCAAGCCCAGGGCACTCTCCCCCCAGATTACCACCAGACTATGTAAAAGGGGACTCTGAACAACTTCTGGAGCCCCGGCACCCACAGAACGACACAGAGAAGCTAACCTCAGACTGAGGATAGCCCATCAGCCCTGCAGGAAGGACCAGCACAGCACTCTGGGAGCCGGCAGCACAATGCACAGCAAGAGGAGAGCTGAGCCCAGGTCCAAGTGAGCAGAGGTTTTAGCCCCAGGGCGGCCAGGCCAGCAGGTGGCCGCAGGGACCCCAGATGACCAGATTCTGTGGCGATTCCAGAATTATCAATACAGATATACCTAGGACAAAGTGAGAGGTTAGTGCCCCATGGAATTTGGGACCAGTATTTGGGGAACATGTCAGCTTCCTCCCCTGGGGGCTAGAAGCCACTGAGGAGATATGCCATTTTGTAGTTTCCAGTGGCAGCTCCAGCTCCTGGTCTGCAAACTGTAGGGAGATCCAGCGATCAGGCTTGGGGGTTAATTGCTCTTGTTTAACCTCCCTGGATCTGGACTGTGATCTGGGCAGGGGGAGGTGTGGGGTGAGTATCCAGCTTGCCAGAAAGCTGTGAAGACCCCAATGTTTGGGACGAAATCTCTCCTGTCTGGTGGCAGAGCCCTACTGTGGCAACAAGCCCAAAAGTCAAGTAATTAAGTGGCAACATGTCAAGGCAAAGGAAACAAAATGAGCAGAAAAATGCAACATTAGACTCCTATTTGGGGGGCAAAGAGGATCGAATCATGGAACAGGGAGAGGACTGTGAGGTCAGAAATCCTCCTCCAAAAGCACCAAAGGAAAATATGAGCAGGTTACAGGCCTAAAGGACCTTAAGAAGGACTTTAAAAATCAAATAAGAGAAGTTGAGGAAAAATTGGGAAGAGAAATGAGAAGGATGCAGGAAAAGTATGAAATGAGGGTCAACAGCCTGACTGAGGAAAACAACACCTTAAAAAATAGACTAACTCAAACGGCAAAGGAGGCCCAAAAGGGCAATGAGGAGAAGAATGCCTTAAAAAGTCGAATTTGCCAGATGGAAAAAGAATCTCAAAAGCTCACTGAGGAGATTCATTCCTTCAGAGTTAGACTGGAGCAAATGGAAGCTAATGACTTTATGAGAAATCAAGATGCTGTTAAGCAGATCCAAACAAATGAAAGAATAGAAGACAAAGTGAAATATCTCATGGGAAAAACCACTGACCTGGAAAATAGATCCAGGAGAGACAATTTAAAAATTATTGAACTACCTGAAAGCCATGATCAAAGAAAGAACCTAGAAATCACCCTTAAAGAAATTCTTAAGGAAAATTGCCCTGATGTTTTAGACCCAGAGGGCAAAATAGAGCTTGAAAGAATCCACCAATCACCTCCTGAAAAAAGATCCTAAAAAGAAAACTCCCAGGAATATTATAGCCAGGTTCCAGAATCCTCAGATCAAGGAGAAAATATTACAAGTAGCCAGGAAGAAAAAATTTCAATATTGTGGAAACACAATCAGAATAGCACAGGACCTGGCAGCTTCTACACTGAAGGATCGAAGGGAATGGAATATGATATTCCGGAGGGCAAAAGAGCTGGGACTGAACCCAAGGGTCACCTACCCAGTAAAACCGAGTATTTTGTTTCAGGGGAAAATATGGTCATTCAGTGGAATAGAGGACTTTCAATCATTCTTGAGGAAAAAACCAGAGTTGAATAGAAAATTTGACATCCAGACACAAGAAGCAAGAGATGCCTGAGAGGGTAATCAGGGAAAAGAAATCAAAAGGAACTTATCAAAGTTGAACTATTTACATTCCTACATGGAAAAACAATAACTGTTACTGATGAAACCTTTCTCAGTATGAAAATAATGGAAGAAGGGTGTATGGTCATATGAGTACATATGTGAATGTGTGTACATATGTTTACAGTTATACATGGAGAGAGGGCATAGGTTGAATTTGTTAGGAAGGGATGATACTTAATGGGTGAAATTATGAGGTAAGAGAGGAAAGTGGCAAGAGGAGATGGGGAGAAACATCATAGGGTAAACTATCTCATGTAGAAGAAACAAGGGGAAGTGGCTACAGGGGAGGGGAAGAGCAGGAAGGCAAAAAGGCAAAACCACATTCTCATTGAATTTGGTTCAGGGAGAGAATGACATACATACTAAATGGGATATCTCAACCTGCAGCAGAATAGGGGGAAGAAGGATGAGATGAGGGATGATGGATGGGAGGGCATTCTTGTGGGGAGGGGAGGTTGGAAGCACCCACTATAGAAGTGGGACAGGATCAAGTAGAGAATTGACCAGATGGGGGGTGGGATGGGTGGGAGGGAATTATAAGCAGCCTTGTACAATATACCTACTATGGTAATATTTTGCATAGCCATACAGGTACAAAACATACTGAATTACTTATCTTCCCAGAGGGAATGGGTGGCAAGGGAGGAAGGGAATGGATCTGAAATTCAAGGTCTTAAAATTAAATGTTTCAAATATATATATATATATATATGTATATATATATATGTATATATATATGTATATATACATACACACACATACATATAAATACTATTATTAATACTCTTTAGCATGTAATTGGCAGATAAGATGTGCAGGCATTGGGGCACAGAGATTCACCTTGCTCTAATGGAAATCTGAAGGGGGTATGGAAGGGATATCTTGTGGGACTGCTATTCTGGGATGGTGGGTAGGGGAAAAATGGGGAAAAAAATGTAACTCAAAATGTGGCGGAAATGAATGATGTAAACCACAAGGTTATAAAGTATTTGTTTAAAATTTAAAAAAAGAATGATTTAAAACAGTATTGATTAGATGAATACAAATTAACACAACTCTAAAGTTATCACAACACATCAGATTAGCTAATATGATAGAAAAAGAATATGATAAATGGATGGGGATGTAGGAAAATTTAGACACTAATGTACTGTTGGTGGAGTTGAGAACTGATCCAACAATTCTGGAGAGCTATCATACTTTTTTGAATCAATGCCTCCACAGTGTCTTTATCCCAAAGAGATCAAAACAAGGGAAAAGGATGTATTTATACAAAATATTTATGGCCACTCTTTTGGTGGTGGCAAAGAATTGGAAATTGAGTGGATGTCCATCATTTGGAGAATAGCTTAACAAGTTGTGGTATATGATTATAATGGAATATTATTGTGCTACAAGAAATTACTAGCAGGATGATTTCAGAAAAAGACCTGGAAATATTTATATGAACTAATGAAAAGTGAAGTGAACAGAAGCAGGAGAACACTATACCCAGTGACAGCAATTTTGTATGGTGATCAACTGCGAGTTATTTAGCTGTTTTGGGCAATAAAATGATCCAAGACGATTCCAAAGTATTCATGATGAAAAATGCTGCCCACCTCCAGAGAAAAAAACTGATGGAATGTGAACATAGATCAAAGCATATTATTTTTCCTTTTTTGTGTTTTTTTCTGTTCCATTTTTTATCAGTACACAATATGACTAATATATAAATATGTTTTTTGTGATTGCACATGTATAATATATATCAAATTGTTTACCATCTCAGGGAGATGGTAAAGCAAGGCAGGGAGAAAAGGCGAGAATATGGGAAAGATTTAAAAAAAAATTAATGTTAAAATTGTTTTATATGTAAATGGGGAAAATAAAGGACCATTTAAAAAATAATCTTTACTGGATATGTAACTAGGATGATGTCAGTTCACTTCTGAGAACCTTTGTTTCCTCGTCTTTAAAGAAGAGATGTTAATGTCTACTTCCCAGGAATAAAGAACTTGCACAAAATTTAATGAGGTATATGAATCTTTGTTTTGATTTTTCCCCAAAGACATTTATTGAGACTTGGTTGTGTGTGGCTTGTCCTTCATTCTCAAAGAGGACCATGACATCAGGGAGATGATGACATGACTTATGATTGACTTTGATTTGAGTAACAAGGGCTGTGTAAAGTCACCAGCCTCACTCTCTCCTACAGAGCCTTCTGGGTCCAGTGACCAGATAGTGATCAGGACAACTGGAGATGACCCAGAATGCAGCAGAAGATCTTGGCCCTTTTTTTTTTTTTGAAAAAGGAAATCAAATATATTTAAAAGTAAAAAACCCACCCAGACTTGGCCATTCCTATCATAGGATCATAGCTTATGGGAACTGGAAAGACCCCTCAAGATCAACTAGTTCAACTTCATTTTACAGATAATGAAATTATACGGCCCAGAGGAGAGGAGTGACTTTTTCAAAGTCACACAGCTTGGGATCTGTACCTCAGTCCTCTGACTCTAAGTGCAGAAGTGCAGTGCTCCTTCTACCAGGCCACACTGTCACCAGGACTGAGGGTTGGACAGGCCTGTAGATATCACTTGAATGTGCTCCCTCTTTGTACAGTGAGGGAGAATGGGGCTCAGAAAGGAGTCCACATGCTGTCTCAAGCCAATTCAGCTGGGCATAGGCTCTACCTTCATTCTCTTGGGCAGCGGGGTGGGGCAGGGGGCTGCTCTCGTTTGCTGCCTTCCTGTGGTATATGGCTTTGGGCCGGGGGCTCTGCCTTGGGTGTTGTGGGCAGGGCAGGCAGGGTTGGGGGCTCAGCCTTCACCTGTATCAGGAGGGGAAGCAGGGGTGGAGCCCGTTCCACCACAAGGGGCCCCTGCCACTCAGGGATATTCAAGCATAGGTGCTTCATGAGCTTGGCCATGACATCATCGACATAGCCATGAATTCGAAGGTCAGCCTGGCGCTCATGCTTGGTGGCTTGCAGGTTGACTATGACCAAGCGGCCTCCTTTGCATTTAGTGAGGAGAGGCAAGTTGCCACTGGGTCGGATCTTCAGTGATGTCCTCAGAGTGATGGAGAAATCTGCATTCCTGCAGGCTTCATCAGCAAGGTTGAGGTCTCACTTGGGCAGGGCATCTTCCCAGTACAGGATGGTGTCCCTCAGTTCCCCCCTGCAGGCCTGGACGCCTTGGGCCTTTGCCACAGTGCATAGCCGTCTTGTGGCCTCGAGGCCCATGCTACCCACCACCACATCCCAGACATACTGCGTCTTACACTTGGCACATTCTTCCACGAACATATTCCCATGAAGCTCATCCAGTTTGTCCCTGGGGAAGCCGGAGCGCACCTGCAACCCATCTACATTCTGGCTCACCAGGAACTTCAGGATGCCCACTCACTCCAGTTGTAGCAGGGCCATGTGGGTTTTAGAAGGCTGGGCACTCTCAAACGTTATGTCAAACTTTGGTGCCAGGCCCCATTCCTCCATGGTCCACACACACTGGGGGCCCCTCAGGGAGCCCGCATTTGCCCTTAGAGTCCGGCCGCGTAGTTCACTGACATCATCTCCCAGGCAGCGATCTTGGCCCTTTTAAGCTAATGTCTCTTTCAGGTTGTGCTTTTTATGAGGTAAAACCTACTCAGTGAATACATCTCTTTAAGAAGTGAGTCAAGGGATGTCCCCTTTAACAAAAAAAAAAAAATCAAACCAGGAGGGAAAGATCTTCAGGGTTGCTGACCAAGAGAGAAACAGCATACAAATATGAATATCATAGCATAGTTGATAGTGTATAACTAATATTTACTCTTAAAAAGGTAGGATGAAGGATGGGTTCATGTTTTTTAGTTAAAAAAAAAAAAAACTACTGTAACAGGGGAGGCTAGGTGGCACAGTGAATAGAGCATCAGCCCTGGAGTCAGGAGGACCTGAGTTCAAATCTGACCTCAGACACTCAACACCAAAACAAACAAACAAACAAACAAACAAACAAACAAACAAAAACGAAAACCTACCTGTGTGACCTTGGGTAAGTCACAACCCCAACTGCCCTCCAAAAAGCAAAAACAAAAACAAAAACAAACAAACAAAAAACCTACTGTAACATATATGGGGTATTGCCTATGTTCTACAGGGGCCTCATACCTTTCATCTAGACATGTGGGGACCGGCCCGAGCACCCACAGAACGACACAGAGAAGCTAACCTCCCACTGAGGACAGCCCAGCAGCCCTGCAGGAAGGACCAGCACCGTGCTCTGGGAGCCGGCAACACAGCACGAAGTGCCCGGGGAGCCCAGCACAGGTCAGCCTGAGTCTCGGTTTTAGTCCAAGGATGGCAGGGCCAACAGCCAGCTGGCGGGACCCCAAAACACACCAGCAGCTGTGGTGATTCCAGAATTATCAACATAGACATGCCTAGGACAAAGTGAGAGATTAGTGCCCTATGGACTTTGGGACCAGTATTTGGGAAACGGTTGGCTTCCTCCCCTGGGGGCTAGAAGCCACTGAGGAGACCTGCCATTTTGTAGTTTTCAGAGGCAGCTCCAGCTCCTGGCCTGTGAACTGTAGGGAGATCTAGCGATCAGTCTTGGGGGCGGGGGGTAATTGCTCTTGCTTTAACCTCCCTGGATCTGGATTGTGATCTGGGGTGGAGGTCGTGGGTGGGTTTCCAGCTTGCCAGAAACAGAAGTTGTCCCCCCGACACGTTTGGGACATGTGGAGACCTACTTACTCTTAGTCTGGCTTATTTACTCCAATTGAAAGTCTGGGTTCCCAGATAAGAACCACACCCAGTAAAATTACACATTTAAATTCTCTCAGCACCCTAAAACTAAATCTATTATTTAGGAATATGATCCCCCCCCCACTCCATAATCTAGTTCTTGAGCCTTCCCTTACAAATTTCTACTTACATAGGGAGCCATTGCCAGTCATCTAGACATCTTGCCATTGAATTTAGATGACTTTAGAGAAGTAAGGCTGATGACCTTGCACAGCTCTTCCTCACTTAAATCCAATGCATTTGAAAGTTAAGACATTACCCTCCTAGCATCATTAGTTCTCTTCAAGAATGAAAGACAAAAAACAATCTGTGAATACTGGTAGCTGTCCCCTGGGGAATCCAACTGGTCACTCCCAGTCACACAATACTACTATTTTTTTCTTTCTCCTCCTCCTCCTCCTCCTCCTCCTCCTCCTTCTCCTCCTTCTCCTCCTTCTCTTCCTCCTCCTCTTCCTCCTCTTTCCCCTCTTCCTCTTCCTACTCTTCCTTCTCTTCCTTCTCCTCATTTTCCTCCTTTTCTCACTTCTGTGTATGTGAGAAATCACACAATTATATGTAGATGCTCTGTGCAAACGAATATAAATTTTGATAACCTACACTGCATGGGGTACCATGGGATTTTTGAGCTAGAATTTTTCTCTTTCCCTAATTATTTATTCTATCTTTCTTTAAAAGCTGGATCAATTAAAATTTTGTAGATTTCATTTATGATTTCTTGAAATATAGCTCTGAAAGCCAGGCTTTAATAAAATCTACTGCAATTCAAATGGAGGTACTTGAATATGCTTTTGAAAACAGATCACTCTGGCTTTCTCTGATTGGTCAATAAATAAGAAGATCCAGCCCAAAACTCCCTTGCTGATTGCTTCTCTTTGTTTGTTTGTTTGTTTCCAAATGCTTTATTGACTTCTGGTTTACATCATTCATCTCCATCAGATTTTGAGTTACGTTTTCCCCATTTTTCCCCTAACCACCACCCCAGAATAGCAGTCCCACAGGATATCCCCTTATCGAATCTGCTCTCTCCCATCTCTTCTGCTTTCTCCCATCTCTTCTCCCATACCCCCTTTGACTTTTCCAGTAGGGCAAGGTGAATCCTTGTGCCCCTATGCCTGCACATCTTATCGCCCAATTATATGCAAAATAGTATTAATCATAGTATTTATATATTTTTTTAAAATTTGATTTTAAAAGGAAGATAAGAAACTCATGTGTACTACACTAATGTGTAGCTATGCAAAATATTATCATAGTAGATATATTGTAACAGACTGATTACATTTCCCTCACTCCTATCCCACCTCCCACCTAGTCCACTCCCCATTTTGGTCCAGTACCTTTTCAAAAGTGGGTATTTCCACCTTTCCCCCCAGCTTGTCCTCCCTTCCATTGCCCCCCCTCTCATCCCCTTCTCCCCTACTCTCCTGTAGGGTGACAAACACTATTTAGTATGTATGTCATTCTCTCCCTGATACAAATTCAATGAGAATGAGGTTTTGCCTTTTTGCCTTCCTGTTCTTCCCCTCCCTTGTAACCATTTTCCTTTGCTTCTTCTATATGAGATAGTTCACCCCATTCTGTCTCTCCCATCTCCTCTCATTATATTTCTCTCTCACCTCTTAATTTCACCTTTTAAATACCATCCCTTCCTATTAAATTTGACCTGTACCCTCTATCTATGTATACTTGAAAACATATAGACACACATTCACATATGTATTCATATACCCATATATCCTTCTTCAATTATTTTCATACTGAGAAAGGTTAAATCAGTTACAGTTATTGTTTTTGCATGTAGGAATGTAAATAGTTCAACTTTGATAAGTTCATAATGATTTCTTTTCCCTGTTTACCTTCTCAAGCATCTCTTGCTTCTTGTATCTGAATGTCAAATTTTCTATGAATAGAAATGAACAGTTTTTTTTTTCCTCAAGAATGCTTGAAAGTCCTCTACTCCACTTAATGACCATATTTTCCCCTGAAACATGATATTCAGTTTTGCTGGGTAGGTGATTCTTGGTTTTAATACCAGCTCCTTTGCTCTATAGAATATCATATTCCATGCCCTTAGATCCCTCAGTGTAGAAGCTGCCAGATCCTGTGTAATCCTGATTGTGTTTCCACAATATTGAAATTGTTTCTTCCTGGCTGCTTGGAGTATTTTCTCCTTGATCTGGGAATTCCGGAAATTGGCTACAATATTCCTAGGAGTTTTCTTTTGGGGATCTTTTTCAGGAGGTGATGATGGATTCTTTCAACCTCTATTTTGCCCTCTGGTTCTAAAACATCAGGGAAACTTTCCTTCTGAATTACTTGAAGGATGATTTCTAGATTATTTCTTTGATCATTGTTTTCATGTAGTCCAATAATTTTTAGATTATTTCTCCTGGATCTATTTTCCAGGTCAGTGGTTTTTCCCATGAGATATTTCACATTGCCTTCTAATCTTTCATTTGTTTGGATCTGCTTAATAGCATCTTGATTTCTCATAAAGTCATTAGCTTCCATTTGCTCCTGTCTAATTCTTTTTTTTTTTTTTTAAAGCAATTGGGGTTAAGTAACTTGCTCAAGGTTACACGCCTAGTCATTATTTATGTGTGGGTGCTCATTTTCTGAGGCTGGATTTGATCTCGGGTCATCCCAACTCTGAGGCCGGCGCTCTTACTCACTGCGCCACCTAGCCGCCCCTTTAGGGCAATTGGGGTTAAGTAACTTGCCCAAGGTTACATGGCTAGGTTTTTGTTCGTGTGGATTAAGTGTCTGAGGCTGGCTCTGAACTCAGGTCCTTGTGACTCCAGGGCTGGCACTCTATTCACTGCGCCACCTAGCCGCCCCTCCAGTCTAATTCTGAAGGAATGATTCTCCTCATTGAGCTTTTGAGATTTTTCTTCCATCTGGCAAATTTGGCTTTTTAAGGCATTCTTCTCCTCATTGCCCTTTTGGGCCTCCTTTGCCATTTGAGTTAGTCTATTTTTTAAGGTGTTGTTTTCCTCAGTCAGGCTGTTGACCCTCATTTCATACTTTTCCTGCTTCCTTCTCATTTCTCTTCCCAATTTTTCCTCCACTTCTCTTATTTGATTTTTAAAGTCCTTCTTAAGGTCCTCTATGGCCTGTAACCCACTCATATTTTCCTTTGGGGCTTTTAGAGGAGGATTCCTGACCTTACAGTCCTCCTCCTGTTCCATGGACCTGGGCTTGGCTCTCCACATGCTGTGCTGTGGGCTCCCAGAGTGCTGTGCTGGCCTTCCCTGCAGTGCTTCTGGGCTGTCCTCAGTGGGAGGTTACCTTTTCTGTGTCATTATGTGGGTGCTGGGGCTCCAGAAGTTGTTCAGGGTCCCCTTTTACATGGTTTGGAAGTGGTCTGGTGGGAGAGATCCTTGGAAGTACTGTTTCTACTCTGCCATCTTGGCTCTGCCCCCTTCCCTCAATTCTTATCTAACCTTTAATTCACTGAATGGACATTGCCTCAGACAAATTGAAATTTTGGAAAGTGTGTAGCTTAAAGAGGCCAAGGTCCCACTACATCTGGGGCCATCACCAGTCTTCTTGACCTGTGTATTGCCAGTGGACTCCCATGACTATGGAGGATGACTCTGCACAACTCTGTCTCACTTAAATCCTATTCCCTTGCAAATCAAGACATTAGCCTCCTCATCTCGTTGTTGCTTTTCAAGAAAAAAGGATTAACAACAATATTTATGTCAGTAGCCCTCACATTAACTTATTTTTATATCTTCAATTTCACCATTTGTGTAACGATGAGGGAAAATATACTACTGATATGCATATAAAAGTACCTGAATTATAAATATAAACAACCCACATTTAAAATGGGTCACTCTGTTGCACAGTATTTAAGGGAGAGAGTAGACACACACTTATGAGGATGGGAAAGTTCTTGCATTTGAGGTCCCAAGTCTAGTGCTCATACTTTGATGCCATTGGTCCATTCAGGAACATCAACACCACATGAAAACATTTCTTTTCTTAATACTTTTGTAGAGTTTCACCATATTCCACTTAGATAAAACTTTTTTTTCTAAATACGAATGAAACATTTGTCAACTTTTGAAACTTAAAATTACCCTTGAAAAAGGAGTTTAGAAAATGTTTTCTTTTCATTTTAATGGATGGTTCCTTTAAGTCAGGAAACTACAAAATTCATCAGATTGGCCATGCCAAAGCGTTCACATGGTCCAGATAATTATACATTTATCAGGATGCTACATTGTCTGATCAGAACAGAGATCCCAACAAATAACACAGTTGACTTTCTGGGCGAGGCAAATGAGCCTAGCCATTTCTTTTTATACAGTAAGACAGTTACAGGGCCTGTTTTTCTCCCCTTTCTACTTTTCCTTCTGTAACTAGAGAGGAAGAAAAGGGACACATACACATTAAACAAGACTCGTTCTCCTAAGTTCTAAATAAAGTCAAAGTGCAATAGCTGCATCTATAATATTTATTCAATCAGTAGCTATCAGTCAAAACTGCTTTGGGGGACTATTGTTGGTCTCCTATAAATTTTTTCATCTCTTTATATTACCAACCTGTATTCTATGTGGATACCTTTCAATGGCTTAAATCAGAACCTCATGGCTTTCACATAAAAGGCAAAACTCACTAAACTGCCTCCATGAAATCAATAGCCATTCAAAATTGTGCTTTCATCTCAAAATGTTTATAAAATGGTTATATGCAGATTAGTTCAGGAATATAATTTCTTTGCAATTCTAAAATCCTCATGTTTCAAAACCTCATTTTGCATCTTCAAAATGGTTTTAATAAATGTTTCTGTTTAATAAGAATGTATCTTTAGAGCCTCAAAAAGATTACAAGTTATCTTGCAGAAGAGGCAGGGGAGGGAGGTTTAGAATATTTAAAACTCAAAAGATTATGGAAGTGAATGCTGAAAAATAAAATTAAATTAATTAATTTTAAAAATAAAAAATAAATAATTTTCTGCCCCTTTAAAATACCAAATGGCAGACATGCCAATGAAACATCATTTTGCATCTTTTGTATTTACAGTGAAGTTAATTTTCTATACATTATTCAACTACATGTGAAAACTTCCTTCATTAAACTGAAAAAATTTTCCCTACCCTTTTCAAATATCAAAATGGTCATCTATAACAGATACACATTTCAATAGTTGTTTTACTTTTGTTTTTTAAACAACACCGAAGAAAAGCCTTTGTTTCTCTTTTTAGCACTGAAGGGATCCATGCCTGAAGGGCCTTAAAAGGACAGTCATGGCAGATAGGCTACACTGGGGAAATGGAAGAAATGAAAACTCTCAAGAAAGTCATAGCTATATAAATAGGACCTAACTTGTTGATAATGTATAATTGATCTCAAAGTGTTTTAAATAAAGGAGAAGGAACAGTTCTTTATTTTTTTAAAAAGGAAAAAATAGTATAATAAGGACATGGGTGCTCTGCAATTACTCAGATCTCTCTGCTGAATATTTACCTGCTCATTTTTGCCAGAGTTTCTGAAGAATTGAGGAGAGAATGGGGGTTGTTGGGCAGGATATTCTGACCTCAATTTCATTTCAGAGCAAGAGACTTTATAAATTTTCAAGTAAAGTTATTCAGCAATAATTACCTCAGAGCATAGCCATTAATTTTTTCTACCTACCCTTGATTCCTCCTACTTCCATCTGAAAATAGGTATGCCAGATACTACTTTCTTCACAGATGAAGCTTTCTATTAGAAAGATGGCAAATCATAACACAATCATCAGGAACATAGCACAAAGTGCAAAGAAATTAAGACTGAATATGTAAACAATGACTTTTTCTCCTTCTCATTTCCTGCTGTGTATATTATGCTATTTTCAGGAATTACTTTAATTTGCTTGCCCTTTATTTTCATTCAAACTAGAGAATAATGTTGTTCTCACAGGTAAGAAATATCATTAAGTGTTCCTATGTCTGCCAAGTCTCTCTTTTCATGAATTTGACTTTAGTTTATAGCAAATGCTTTTTAAAAAAATTTCCTTTTTTGACCTCACAAGGGGGTATATAACAAATGCCTTTGCTAAGTTAGTTACATTCTGTTTTTTTAGAAAAATCTAAGAAGAAGGAAAGAGGAGGTAAAAATACCTTCCAGCTGTATTGGACCATCCTATAGATTGCCACAAATGTCTTTGACAACCTTTGGAAATGTTCATAGAACATGAATTTTCAGTAGTCCAGGAGCCGATGGTAGGAATGTCTAATAAGAATTCTGACAGAACAAAATCTCCAGTGACTTTTCAGGTGGTTTTTTGATATTCATTTACTGTGAAAATAAAGTTCCTGCTATAACATTTTTGAAAATAGCACGGTTTTTGAAATGGCATCCAACTTGTCAGAATTAAACTTGACTGGTATCATTTATTAATGGCTATTTATGTTTATTTTCCTGCTTGCTCATATGAGAGGAGGGGGTAAGATTGTTTTAAAATATTTTTTATTATAATTCTTGGAACACTCTGTCCAAACCACCAAGAAGTTCTGTGAATTTAAGCAAGTGACAGAAACTGCTGCCATATTTTTTCCTCTCAAATCACAACACTTTGATGAGGTTTTACATTTATGGCTGAGCTTGAGTTGTGAGCAGAGAATACAATCAAATCAATAGAACTATAATGGGCAAAGGAGAAAAAAATCAGTATTTTTCTTTACATGGCTTGAAGATTATATAGTCAAGACACTAGGTAGTCATTGTGTCATTTAGGATAGGGAAAGGGAGAGTGGGAAAGAGAGAAAAAACAATTGAGGATAGAGAAGAAAAAATATATTTGTTGGCTGGCCCAAGTTGTAGATGCCATGAGAAATACAAAAAAATATATACAATTTTCTTTACAGCATTCTCTCACCATGATACACAAGTGTTTCTTTCTTAAAATGAAATGGATGAGGACATATAGTTTATAGAAATGTTAGGAAGGAAGAAGACATCATTAATATTCTCAAGAGCTTAAAATCTGATAGGATTTAACATCTGTCTACTTTGACAGATCAACAACTTCTGTAGTACTGGAATATATTTTAGTATAGATATGTGTCCTGAGGAGGATAACTAGTCTCTTGAGAAAAATGAAGATCGGGCTTTAAATGAATTAAATGAACAAACTGAGGATCTTTAGCACATAGAAGGTAAAATTTCAGGGTGGGTTGTCTGAAATAAGGTTGGAAATATAATTGTGTTAGATTGCAATGAGCCTTCAGTGCTAGGCTGGGGGTTTAAAGTTGACCAGATGACCTGTGAGATTCCTTCTATCTCTGAGGTTATATGATTTTGTTCATTCCACCACACTTTAAAGCCCAGATTAAGATTTTATTCCACTTGGACAAGTAATATATTTTGCAAGCTGACCAACATTACAGAGTGATGGGAAACCTTACTTGGATTATTAACTTCTTTCATGTTGTTGCAAGAATTTTTGAGTATGACTACAGTTGTGGAGCATTTATAAAGAAAGGTTTCAGGGAAGGATCCAAAAGTTAAAATCAAGTGCTTCTTTCACCCTTTCCTTCAATTTACCATGAAAATTGCACTGGATGAAAAGGACCAGATATGGTTTCAGAGATTCTGTGAGATGATACCTTAATTAAGTATCTGAGATTACTTTCTATTTCCTTTCCATACCTTTATATATGTTCAAAGTGTGTTCCCCAATGGAATGCAAGCTTCTTGAGAGTAAGTAACATTTCATCTTTGATTTCTATCTCCAGTATATTATATAATGCCTACAATGGAATACATGCTTAATAAATGCATATTGATTGGTTTATTAACTAGTAGGTAGAGTGGTAACTATTATAATCATCAAAGAAAAAAAAGTGCATAGCTAGAAGAGGACAAAATCCCAAAATTAGATCATCACAGATTTATAACTCTTTGTGAGTTTTTGCAGTCATGTCCAAATCTTTTAGACTTCATCTGGGGTTTTCTTGGCAAAGATACTGAAATGCCTTTCTAATTCCTTCTCTAGCTCATTTCACAGTTGAGGGAACTGAGGCAAAAAGTGTTAAGTGCCTTCCTCAGGGTAACACAGCTAGTAAGTGTCTAAGGCTGGATTTGAACTCAGGTCTTCCTAACTTTAGATCTGGCACACTATCGATTGCAACAACTAGCTGCCCTTAGCACTGCAGAGAATCTTAATAACCATCAATTATAATTCCTTTATTTTACAGATAAGAGCATTTAGGCTTAATAATCAATAAACCTTCATGTGCAGTATTTTCTCCTCAACCTGGGAACTCTGGAATTTGGCTATAATATTCCTGGAAGTTTTCATTCTGTAATCTCATTCAGGAGGTGATTGGTGAATTCTTTCAATTTCTATTTTGTCATCTAGGTCAAGAAAATCAGGGCAGATTTCCCTGATAATTTCTTAAAAGATGATATGTGGGCTCATTTTTTGATCATGGTTTTCAGGCACTCCAATAATTTTTAAATTATCTCTCCTGGACCTGTTTTCTAGATCAATTGTTTTTCCAATGAGATATTTCACACTGACTTCTATTTTTTTCATTCTTTTGGTTCTGTTTTATAATTTCTTGGTTTCTAATAAAGTCATTAGCTTTCATTTGCTCCATTCTAATTTTGAAAGAATGATTTTCTTCAGTGAGCTTTTGGACCTCCTTTTCCCTTTGGCGTACTCTGTTTTTAAAAAGTATTTTCTTCAGTTTTGTGTGTGTGTGTGTGTGTGTGTGTGTGTGTGTGTGTGTGTGTCCTTAACCAAGCTCTTGACTCTTTTCTCATGACTTTCTTCCATCATTCTGATTTCTCTTCCCAATTTTCCCTCTATCTCTCTTACTTAATTTTCAAGATCCTTTTTGAGCTATTCTATGGCCTAGGACCAATTCATAGTTTTCTTAGAGGCTTTGGATGTAGGAGATTTGACTCTACTATCTTCTTCTGAGTGTGCATTTTTAACTTCCTTGTCACCATAATAACTTTCTATAGTCCAGTTTTTTTTTCCATTGTTTGCTCATTTTCCTAGCCTATTAATAAAATTTAAACTGTTTGTTAAAGTAGGACTGTGCTTCCAGGGTGGAGGGCAAACTGTCCCAAGCTTCAGGGGATTTGTGGGACTGTTTTCAGAGATACTTCCAGGGACCTATAAGCTTTCATGTCTTCCAAGGTGGTATGATCTAAGGAGAGGTGTTTTCTACTCTCCTATTCTGTGTTCTGTTCTGTAAATGACCACCAGCACTCTTTTCTGCCTTAGAACTGTGAGGAGAGTCTCCCTTCTACTGCTGCTTCAAATTCTGCTATGCTAGTGTTTCTCTTTACCCTAAGACCAGTACCCAGGACTGAGACCAAGAGTGGATGAAGCAACAGAGTCCTGCCTCAGTGCTAGCAAAGAGATTCCTACATTCTCCTTCTGACCAGTTGTTCAACCCCTTTACCATCTTTGTGCTGGGAGCCCTGGAAATAGCAGCTGCCACTGCTGCTGCTGATTCAGTAACTACGCAGGCCTGCTGCTGGCCAACTGGGGCCAGACTATGTCAGCCAGGCCTACATTGGACTGTGCTCCACTCCTACCTGGTGCAGTAGACCCTTCCTGCTGACTTTCTAAGTTATCCCTGGGGGCTGGGAGCTGAGACTTCCAGAAAATGCCACAGCTGCCAGCAATTCAGTCACTCCAACTGAGGCATTGTTCCAGGTTCACTGGGGCCCAGTCTGCTGCCTCAGCTTGTGCTAGACTATACTCCTCTCTCAGCCTGGTGCAGCAGATTTTTCCTGGTGACCTTGTAAGTTGTCATAGGCTAGAAATTTGTTTCATTCTATATTTTTATGGGTTCTGCTAGTCTAGAATTTGTTTAGAGTCATTTTAAAAGGTATTTAGAGAGTTTAGGAGGATAGCTCAGATGAATGCCTGCCTTTACTCAGCCATTTTGTGTCTGTCCCTCAATAAACATTAAGTGCTTACTATGTGCCAGGTATTGTGTAAAACATTGGAGATACAAATATGGAAAAAAAGATGAAATATGAAAAAGTCTGCCCTCAGGTTCAGGAGGTTAAGTGACTTGCCCAGGTCACACAGTTAGTGTCTGGGTAAGGCTGTGAACTTAAGTCTTCCTGACTCTTAATTCATTATTCCATCACCATGAACAGTATCATGTGGTTTGGTTATCACTTACAGTGCACAAAGGAGCACATTAAGAAGGGCAGATCGAAATTAGACTACAAAGAGCCTAAAAGGTCAGTTTAAGGTATTTGCATTTTCTTTGGTAATGGGGATTCATTTAAGTTGTCTGACTAGGGAAGTGACAGATGCTTTAACAAGCTGTAGCAGCAAGCACCCCAACATCCACAAGGGTGGCTGCCAACACAGGTTCTTAGATCTGCTTTGCTAAAGGAAAGCAACTCAAAATGTTTTATCAAACTTACTTTAATCAATCAAACATAGATCATTTACCTAGTTCAAGGGAAAAAAGGTCAGCACCCCGAAATTCAAAGTATACAGAAAGAAATTACAAAACAGAGAAACAAACAGATCAAGCAGACAGGCTTCCAAATTGTCCAACCATTCCATCAATACCAAATCACAGTTACTAGAGGGGGAAGCATCAACATCTGGGTTTTCAAAGCCTGGGGGCTCTCAACAGCTGCCCAGAGTTTCATCTGCTCAAATGACACAACACTTCTCAAAGTGAGCCCCAAAGCAAAGCCTCACATCAGGGATTATATAGCCTTCTCCTGGGCCAGAGAATGTAATCACCCTCATGACCCACTGGCCAATCATACAGCATCAAGGTGAAGGCATTCCTGAAAACCAAGCCTCCTGCCACAGGCTCCATGTTACCACATTCAGCCTATTAGGAGGCTGAGTATATTTTCAAATCAAGGAAGGTTCTCAGAGTCTCTTAAGCCTATCAAAGGCCTTAGTGGCAGGGAAGATCTTTAAATTTGCATTTCCATTACACAAGCTGTGTAAAAAGATTATTTGGAAAGGGAGGACAGTTCATATGATAGGTCTTATAAACCTTAACTAAAATTCAAAGAAGCAGTTTCTATTTGATATTTAGCTTATTGCTTTGTCAAGAATGAGGGCAAGAAATATTTAGGATCAAGAATTATGAATTAGTCAAATGCCTGATGGAGCCCTTCAAGAAAGACTTTCACTTAATAACAACAATCTACCATGTCTAAATGGCCACTTCCTTTGAATATCCAGTATTGTCTTAAACAAGGTCTTTTTTTTTTAATATTTACTTTGTTTTCACCAGCACTAAATAGGAATACAAAAGGATTATGCTTATAGAAAATGAGATATTTTTAATGCCACTTAACTTTGGAGAATAAGGGAATCAAGAGACTTAAATCCTAGTCCCATTGTGCCTAAAATGAGGGGCATGATTTTGAGCAAGTCACTGACCCTCCAAAGACTTCTGTTTCCTCATCTCCAAAATGAGGAAGTTAGACTGAGTTATCTCCTAAGATCTTGCTGGCTCAGCTATTCCATGGAATTATTTTCTTTATGAATCAGACAGGGAACAGTGTGGATGCAATTATTCAATCAAGTCACCCCCACCCCACTTAAAATGATAAGATGACTAATCAATTAATCTAAATTGTAGATTGTAGACTAAGTAAGAAAAGTCCTTGGAATTAGAATTATGTTACAAAAAAATGTTAGGCTGCAGAAAATTGAGTCATTTATAAATTATCAAGCCAGTTTAGAACCAAACAGAATGATGAATTTGGAGCAAACATGGCATTGTCACAAGACTCCAAAGCAGGAGCCACTGGTGGAGGGGGAGGGGGTTTAAGAAACAAAGACTTTGGCTTTGGACTTGATGTATGTCTCCTCCTCTTCTCTTCTCTGGCCAGAGTAGGGCTTAGATTTTCAAAAGGTCTGGATGCTGTGAGACTTCTCATCTTCCTAGCAGTATTCTAACAACAAGTCAAGATTAGCTGATGTCTACATATGCTTTGGGAGACAAAGAAGGATTATATAGAGACTCATAGCCCTACTGGGAACCAGCAAAGAAAGAACACCATGGCTAAGGGAAATTTCTTGATCACCCAAGAAATAGGAGCCAAGGATTTTGAACCATCAGGTGTTTTCACTTCCTCTTTGTATATGGTTTCTCTAAGTTTGAACCTACCTCTCTCAGACTTGTTATGTGATTGTGAGAGAATGAACTGCATATTTTTAAGAGTTATGTTTGTAGCAACTGCTCTCGGTATACAGTATCACTTTAGTAAACCCATCTTCCTAAAAGCTACTAATGGTTGACTAAAGTAATTCTCTACCAATAATTATGGAAGGAAGACTGGACTTATGGCATCTCCAGATCCTCAGGGGTACAAGTGCAACCCTGAGGGGAGAATTAGTTTTTTTCTTCAGGACCTAAGATTCATCTCTAAAAGTGGCAATTGGGATAAGCATCCTCAGAAATATGGGTTACATATTCAAAAATGATTGTTATAATAAAAAAATATCTTTGGGTAACTGATCATAAAGCTAATTTTTTTTATATACTGACAAAATAATTACCTCTTTGATCAGGATTATGAAAGGTTTTCTAAACTATCCCACTATTAGAGGACCTCCAAGAAAGGAGATTGATACTTCGTGTTTTTAACCTATAGTCTTTCATAAATAGACCTGGAGTGCTTCTCAGAACTTTTTCTATTCCTCCTTTGGATATATTGGTATAAAATAACATAGAAAAATGTAGCAGTTCAGTTTGTCTCATAAGATCCCATCCATGCAAATGTCTTTGCTTAATCATGCATTAAATCTTCTTTAGCTAATCACCCAGCATGAAATCATGTTGGAAATATGAATGCCTGGGAAACTTGTCTAACAGACTATCTGTCTACCTGCCAAAGTGTCTATCTAAAGATACACAATTCTACAACTCTATGGACCTTATGTATACATCATAATAAGTGACATCTATATAGCATATTAAGGTTTGCAAAGAACTTTATATCAATTATCTCATTTCATCATTGTGGAACACAATACTAAGTTAGAATTTAGAGAACCTAGATTTAAATACTGCTTTGTGACTTGGCAAGTCATTTAGCTTTTGGGGCCTTGGGGCCTCTGGAAAAATGAGAGGGTTGGATTAGATAGTCTTCAAGATATATTCAAAACTCTAAATTTAAGATTTGATGACCCTAAGGACCATTGATTAAACTATCTACACACATAGTTAGAAATATAATACATATGAGTATTTATTTAGCTGTTCATTTTCTATTTATCACCATTTAGCAAATGAGACTATGCTGAGACTTTTAAGTTAAAGGCCTATTTGACATTTTTTATCATTTTTTTGTTTTTTAAAGCAATTGGGGTTAAGTAACTTGCTCAAGGTTACATGGCCAGGCATTATTTATGTGTGGGTGCTCATTTTCTGAGGCTGTGACCGATCCTGTGTCATCCTGACTCCGGGGCCAGTGCTCTTACTCACTGCACCACCTAGCTGGCCCCTATTTAACATTTTTAACATCTCAAGAGTATTAAAACAATCAAGTACAGGAAGAAATGGGTAAATATAAGCATAACTTACTTTTCCTGCATGAATCAATACTTATACAAATGGCTTCCAATAAAGACAATAGTACATAAGTATAGTGAAAAAAAGAACTAGTTTTACATCAATCTCAAACTGAATGTGATTAATTTACTGATCCAACTTACTTAAAGATATACTTACATTTATGCACAAACTTGTTCTTTTGTATTCATTATGCCTAGAATATTGCCCAATACATAGTAGGTATTTAATAAAACCTTGTAAATTAAATCCAGAGATGAAGGACCAAGACTCTGGTAAAATTTTCTACTCAGATAAAACCTTTAAAAATCATCTGGACTTCCCATTTTGAAACATAAACAGGAGTGTTTCCTTGGTTTTTAAGACCCACTAATAAAGTTTCCTACAACTACAGTTACCACAAAAAAGAAATATACTACAAACATAACTGCCTTAAAGGAAAGACAATCCAGATACCAGTACTACTTGTATCCAAGCTCAACACATTACTTGTTTCTTTTATTTCCTCAATAAACATCAGGGGTGGGGCGATTCAATTGAAGGGGGGGAAAATGACACAAACACACACAAAAAAGTACATTATATTCGAACACATACTTTCTCTGATATAATACAATAAAAAGGCCTTTAGTGCTGTACTTTCCTTTTGTCTTAGGATACTGCAGCGTTCTCTTTTGCTAACAGCCTAATAAAACAAAAATAAAATGATATTTCTTCGAAGTGTGCTTAGTGAATCTTAATGTTTATCTTCACATACTTTTCCACAATTCTTTGGGAAACCAACCAATGCATCAAATCAATCAAATCCCCCCCTTCTTTTTTCTGCCCCATTTTAAAAAAAAAAATTCATCTGGAGTTCCATCATGAATGAAGGACCTATAAAGTATAGACATAGATGAAAGAAGCAAAAGTATGTAATTGGTTCTGAAGAGGGAAGGGTGATAAGGAGGGGGGGAGAGTAAGTGGTTCTGCCAGGGATACCTCTCCTGGCATCCAGTCTGGAAGGAATTCAGCAGGCTCAAGCAAACTTTGAAGCCGAAATTGTAAAGTTTATTGTTACACTGTAGAGAACAGCGGGCTAGATTCTTATGGAACCTGCAAACTCACAGAGGCCGCAGGCATAGTTTTAAGGGGTCAATTATGCTAACTAGGTGACTAAGGGTGGGATCAGGGAGGAGTTAAGGAGTGGTCAGTGCTCAAAGGACCATACACTTTTAATATCAACTGCGCAGGTGTATTGCCCATGATTCACTGGGAAATAGCTCAAGAGGGGCTAGCTGGAGGTGTGGTTTTAGGCCTGACATGTCACTAAAGAGTGCCCAGTCTGCCTCCCACCAAGGTCATCAGAGACAGTGTGGGTATATAATTGACTATGGAGTTACCCTATAGATAAGGTATTGAAGAATTTATGGTGGGGCTGGCCACTCTAACTAAGGGAGATAACATTTACATAACTTATTGTTTCAAGCAGAGATAAACAGGTCATGAGTTGTTGCTGGGCAGAGTGCTGGAAGGGGGAAGGGGCAGAGTCAATGCTCTGAGGCTGTGGGGGGGGGGTGGAAATGTGATCTTACAGACTGGTTTTACACATCGATTTTACAGACATAGATCCCAAAGCACCCCATTTACAAACTGATGTTACAGATTGATACTACAAACATATATACATCACAAGGGCCCCATCAGTTCCAACCTTTTTAAACATCAGTGGTATGGTTAGATGCAGAACCTGACATCAATATATCTGCTATTTACCCTCCAAATTCCCCTCTCATAGAGAAAAAACAAACAGATACAGAGAGAAACTGAATTTTTCAAAAGAGATGACCCAGAGAAGGAAAATAACCACTTATACTTACCCTCAAGTTGTTATTATTTAAAAAAACTAAATGTCTATGTGATATTGACCATATACAATTACCCTAGCATATACCCATACTAGCTGTGCACAAATCTTGAGCCAAGATTTATTCCTTTAGAACCTGTCTTCTCAGTTTCTTGATTTCTGAGGTCCAACTACTGTTGCCATGAACAGAACTGTCCTCAGGTTGTATTTGGGGAATGCTCCGCCCCACCCAGAAAAAAAAACCACGTTAGGGGCGGAGCCAAGATGGCGGAGTAGAAACAACATTTCCAATGTGCTCTGCCCCACACAAATTTCAAACAATGTGAAAGGGAGCTCCTAACAACTTCTGGAGCCACAGCACCCACAGAACGGCACAGAGAAGCTAACCTCCTGATGAGGACAGCCCAGCAGCCCTGCAAGGAGCAGCCAGCACAGCGCTCTGAGAGCAGGCAGCCCAGCGCGCTGGGAACCAACAGCACAGCCCGCAGAGCGAGCCCAGGTCCCCGGTTTTAGCCCCAGGGCGGCCAGGCCTTCAGCCGGCTGGTGGAACCCCAGAATACCAGCAATTGTGGCGATTCCAGAATTATCAGCACAGATATGCCTAGGACAAAGTGAGAGGCTAGTGCCCTATGGACTTTGGGACCAGTATTTGGGGAACACGTGGCTTCCTCCCCTGGGAGCAAAAAGCTGCTGAAGAAACTGCTGCACAGAAGCCATTTTGCAGCATCAGCAGTGGCTCTAGCTCCTGGTCTGCAAACTGTAGGAAGATCCAGCAATCAGTCTGGGGGTTAATCACTTTTGCTTTAAACTGCCTGGATCAGGATTGTGGTCTGGGCGGGAAGTTTGGGGTGGGTATCCAACTTGCCAGAGTGGGTGGAGGCTTTACAGAGGCCACCCAACTGAAGTTGTGAAGACCCCACGTTTGGGCAGAAGCTCCCCTGTCTGGTGGCAGAGTCCTACTGTGGCAACAAGCCCAAAAATCAAGTAATTAAGTGGCAACATGCCTAGGCAAATGAAACAAAATAAACAGAAAAGTTCAACATTGGACTCCTATTTTAGGGGCAAAGAGGCTCAAAGCATGGAGGAGGACTGTGAGGTCAGAACTCCTGCACCAAAAGTCCCAAATGAAAATACAAGCTGGCTACAGGCCATAGAGGACCTTAAGAAGCAGATAAGAGAAGTGGGGGAAAATTTGGGAAGAGAAATGAAAAAGATGCAAGAAAAGTATGAAATGACAGTCAACAGCCTGACTGAGGAAAATAACACCTTAAAAAATAGACTAACTCAAATGGCAAAAGAGGCTCAGAAAGGCAATGAGGAGAAGAATGCCTTAAAAAGTCGAATTTGCCAGATGGAAAAAGAATCTCAAAAGCTCACTGAGGAGATTCATTCCTTCAGAGTTAGACTGGAGCAAATGGAAGCTAGTGACTTTATGAGAAATCAAGATACTATTAAGCAGATCCAAACAAATGAAAGAATAGAAGGCAATGTGAAATATCTCATGGGAAAAACCACTGACCTGGAAAATAGATCCAAGAGAGACAATTTAAAAATTATTGGACTACCTGAAAGCCATGATCAAAGAAAGAACCTAGAAATCATCCTTAAAGAAATTCTCAAGGAAAATTGCCCTGATGTTTTAGACCCAGAGGGCAAAATAGAGGTTGAAAGAATCCACAGATCACCTCCTGAAAAAGATCCCCAAAAGAAAACTCCCAGGAATATTATAGCCAGGTTCCAGAATCCCCAGATCAAGGAGAAAATACTACAAGCAGCCAGGAAGAAACAATTTCAACATTGTGGAAACACAATCAGAATAGCCCAGGACCTGGCAGCTTCTACACTGAGGGATAGAAGGGCAAGGAATATGATATTCCAGAGGGCAAAAGAGCTGGGAATGAACCCAAGGGTCACCTACCCAGCAAAACTGAGTATCTTGTTTCAGGGGAAAATATGGTCATTCAGTGGAATAGAGGACTTTCAAGCATTCTTGATGAAAAAACCAGAGTTGAATAGAAAATTTGACATTCAGACACAAGAAGCAAGAGATGCTTGAGAAGGTAATCAAGGAAAAGAAATCAAAAGGAACTTATCAAAGTTGGACTATTTACAGTCCTACATGGAAAAACAATAACTGTGTTTGATGAAACCTTTCTCATTATGAAAATAATTGAAGAAGAGTACATGGCATATGTTCACAGTTATACATGGATAGAAGGCACAGGTTGAATTTGGTGGGAAGGGATGATTATTATTTTTTTTTTTGGAGGGCAGTTGGGGTTGGGTGACTTGCCCAGGTTCACGTGGCTGGGTTTTTGTTTGTGTGTTGGGTGTCTGGGGCCGGATCCGAGCTCGGGTCCTTCTGGCTCCAGAGCTGGCTCTCTGCTTGCTGCGCCACCTAGCCGCCCCAAGGAAGGGATGATTCTTAAGGGGTGAAGTCAAGAGGTGAGAAAGGAGAGTGGCAAGAGGAGATGGAGAGAGACAGGGTAGGACAAACTATCTCATGTAGAAGAGGCAAGCGGAAGTAGTTGCAGGGGAGGGGAAGAACAGGAAGGCAAAAAGGCAAAAGCATATTCTTATTGAAGTTGGCTCAAGGAGAGAATCACATACATACTAAATGGAATATCTTACCCTCACTCACTCTCCTGAGTACGGGAAAGGGGGATGAGAGGGAGGATGATGGAGGGGAGGGCATTCTGGGGAGAAGGGAGGTTAGAAGTACCCACTATAAAAGAGGGACAGGATCAAAGTAGGGAATGGACCAGGTGGGAGGTGAGACAGGTGGGAGGGAAATATAAGCAGTCTTTTACAATATATCTACTATGGTAATGTTTTGCATAAATATACATATACAACACATACTGAATTGCTTATCTTCTCAGAGGGAGTGGGTGACAAGGGAGAAGGGGAATGGATCTGAAAATCGAAGTTTTAAAATTAAATGTTTCATAAGATGTCCAGGCAGTGGGGCTCAGAGATTCACCTTGCCCTAATGGCAAAGTCGAATGGGAGAAGATATGGGAGAGAGCAGATTGGATGAGGGGATATCTGGTGGGACTGCTATTCTGGGGTGGTGGGTAGGGAAAAATGAGGCAAAATGTAACTCATAATCTGGTGGAAATGAATGATGTAAACCAGAAGTTAATAAAGCATTTGTTTAATAAAAAAAAAAGCATGTTAAAGGTTTTTAAGGAAAATGTATAAATTCTTTCCTATCAATCTACAAAGAAAACAAACTCTGCTCATACCTAGGACAATGTTGGTTTGTCCAATGTGTCTTCTCTCAATTTACAATGCTACTGCTAAGATGCTTCAAAAACTTCTTTGCTCTTCTAACACTACTTAACCCCCTTCCCTAAATAACTAAAAAGTAGTTGAAAATTATTGCAGAGCAAGAGGAATAAAGGAATTAAGTTAACAGTAATTTCCTAGAATGTGTGGTGGCTTCTGACACAAAATTTTCCAGTCTGAAAAGTGAAGAACCTGTGTTGTCAAATGTTAATTTATTGTCACACTCTCCTTTGTAACTCACAGGTGACTGAGCATTCCACAGCACTGCTATTGATGTCATTAATTACATCATGAGAATATCTGCCCAAATATTGTAGCCCATAACCTGGGCTGTTCCAAGTTTTCTTTAATGGTTTCAGAGAAGTATCTTTCCAGAAACTGGTGCCACATCTGTTGAGCCACATTAACAATCTGACCGAGACCAACATTTTCAATATGCTTAATATTTTTCTGCTTCTTTCAGTCCCATGGAGGTTCTTTTAGGGCTTTGATAATAAAGGCTGAGGCAAAAGACATAACCTCAGTCTGGGTTGAGGTCATGGGGATTTGAAGATCTTCCCTGCCCCTTCTATTGGCAATCAAACAGGTATTTAGCACCTTGTTTTAGTTCATGATTCTATCAAGTATTAAGATTCAGAATTTGTGAATCCCACAGTGAGAAGAAGTTGTTGATGTAAAAGGAAGGGGTCTAACAGGGAGGAGCTAATACCATTAAGGAAAAGCCCAAGCTAGAGAGCCAGAATTGCTGAGAGAGAGAGAACTTCTAGGATCCTGAGAACTCTCGATAACTGCTACAAATTAAGAACAGAATGGAGAGCAGAACATGTGGTGGCAGAATGGAGAACTGAGAACTGAAATAAGTACTAAGAAGGCAATTAAGAACTGAGAAAGGAGAAGAGAGGAGAACTGGGAGGAAGCATGACTGTGGTGCCCATACTTTGCCTGTCTGTTTTGATGTTACTTTGTCAGATTTTTCTGTTGATAGAGGATGTTGCTATTGTTACAGAAGCCCTGGGGACCTTATTGCTTGTTCAGAAGCCCTGAAAGAGGATTTTCTTGTTGTATGTTTACAGAAATCCTGCAGGAGGGTCTTACTGGAATTTTCAGAGGTCCTGGGACTATGGTGGTGATTTGTATTGATTTCTCAGATTTTGTTGTTGGGTTGGGTTGATTTCACAGGCAGAGAGTGAATCAATGAAGATTTTGGCAATGTGCATGAATGCACTTGTGGTTTTGTTAAGCTTTGTCCTCCCAGGAACAGAAACTGTGAAGGACTTGAGGAGGACTAGACACTGTGAGCTTCAATATGGAAAAGGAACTCCACAAGGAGCTGGACAAGGAAGCTTTGAATGCAGGTGACAGCTGGATAGATTCTGACAGGAGCTAGGACCATTGAAGAGGAACCATGGAATCTGAAAGCCAGCCTTGAGTGAAGTTGAAAAGACCACTCCTTGGGTATTTCATGCAAACTGAGAAGATCATGATTTACTGTGGCTTAGGAGTGGATAACTTTGACCTCTACATTTAGATAGTTGAGTTAAGGACTTCTCCAGTTAAGAAGAAAGAAGATTTTTTGATTGAAGAGATTAAGATTATGTGACTTAGGGGTGGAGAACTTTGACCTTTGTACTTTAGGTCCATTAAGGAGATTTACCTCTTTAAGGATGATAGAATTAAGGACTTACCAAATGATTGAGCTACTAAAAATAGTTTAAAACCATGTGGCCACTTTGTTTAAAACTATGTGGCCAGGGCGGCTAGGTGGCGCAGTGAGTAGAGCGCCAGCCCCGGAGTCAGAAGGACCTGAGTTTGGATCTGGCCACAGACACTTAATGCACACACAAACAAAAACCTAGCCCTGTGACCTTGGGCAAATTACTTAACCCCAATTGCCCTGCAAAAACAAAACAAAACAAAACAAAACAAAACAAAACAAAACAAAACAAAACAACTATGTGGCCATTTTAGTGATAAATTTTATGTCATAACATTGTGAATGCTGTAGTTTGATTTCTGTGAATGTTTTGCTTTAATTTATTACTGAATAAATAAAGAGTTCTCTATACTATGTAATCAGAACCTGGAAGCTATTCAAAGCAGCAGTCCTCTGGAAAGCTGCACATGCTTGTCTTTACAGTATATCTATTCTAAATGGAAATTTCACTGTGATCTTTATCCCTCTTTAGTCACCATTTACCTTCATGATGTCATCACTAATCATTTGGGAGATAAGCCCTAAGGACCAGTTTTGGAGACCAGAGCAGATGTGCCATCAACTTCACCAACAATGTACATTAAAAACAGTACCTTAATTAGGGTCAAATTTGGGCAGCATGGAAGTGACAGAAGGTGGGAGCTCAGCCTGGGCACTGCAGGGTGACTACTGGTATCAGATGAACCTGAATTCAGGATGACCAAAAGAAGTTATACCTTCACCATTCATGAGTTGGAAAGCAAAAGCTTGGTATTATTTTTAACATGTATTGATGCATCTTGTTGAAAATAATACTAAAAGCACCCAAATAATCTAACACATATCTAACAAAAATCATTTAAACAAAGCTACCTAATAATAACAATTGTGACCAATTGAAAAAAAATCAGCCAGATTGCTGATTAATTGCTACTTAATTCAACCAAATGTACCATTCCACTCTCAAAAGCTGACCTTTGCTATTAATAAGTTTTTTATTTCTGTTTTCGATTTTGATTATTAAGAATTTACTGAGTATCCTGAATACTGCTTACCCCAAGAGGGAATCTAAGGTGTATGACCCTGAGAGATATTTAAGGAAAGTATGGGATACTTTTCTCAATTTCCAAACCTCTTGAAGGCATCCTCATGCCTAACCACCTTTATGCACAGGTGTCACATAGACTGTGATAACACCAGGAGCCAAAATTGGGAGAAGAGGGTGAAACTGAATTCCCTAATAGCTAGTACACACACACACACACACACACACACACACACACACACACAACACATGTATGTATGTATTTTTACACGCTTGCATGTGTTATATATATATATATATATATATATATATATATATATATATTCATTCCTTTTACCTTGATAACAACTCTGGGAAATAGATGCTTTAATTATCCCCAGTTTATGTTTGAGGAAACTAGGAAACAGAGAGGTTAAGTGATTTGACCAGGGTCACACACCTAGTGAGTGTCTGAGGCAGGATTCAAACTCAGGTCTCTGGGACTCCAAATCTACTGCTCTATCCTTTGGGTCACCTAGCTTCCAGGGAATGTTAGGAAGGGGATCTTCTTATATATGATCCTGGAAGCCAAAAGAACTATCAGAATATAGCAAATTTCAAAAACAAGAGTTACTAATGTAGAAGTATTGTATATCCTTCCTGTGATTTTAGAGAAGTGACTCCCTAAGAATGTAGCCACCATCTGCCGTGAAGTAAGAAAAATGTCAAATTGTATATTATAGTAAAAGCAACATAAGATGAAGAAAAGAAACCTGAAACAGGAGCAATTATCAGTGCCATCTCCTGTTGTAGGTGGGAGCTAACAGAAAAGCAACAATAAAAAAGGAATCAAAGAAGTCAGGGAGGGAAGCACTATCAGAACAACCCCAAATATCCTCTTCACCCATTCCTAAATTTTACCCAGGGAAATCTGATAAGAAGACACAGCAGTTCTTTGGGGGACATCTTATCCCTAAAAATTATGGCTATTTTCTATGCATTCTGATATTAAGTCGATTACTTAACGATGAAATGCACCTTTTCAGTCTTTGAGTCTCATCAACATAGGTTTGTCCCTGAGCATAGAGGAGATGGAATACACTATTAATCATCTCAAAATAAAAAATAAATCCTGCCAACAATGAGCTTACATTTTATACATATATACCTAAGGTTCTGTGATTTCATTGCTGTGGATATGCTCTCATCTGTTGACCGAGGATTACTACCTTCCTATGCCTTAGTAAATGGTCTTTTAATGCTACAGTGGCAACACTCACACACACACACACACACACACACACACACACACACACACACAGTCTATCCTCAGAGCCTTTCCAACAGAGTTGAACCTCACAAAGCTCATACTATGCTGGTGTGGCTTTCTAGAACTTATGTTCACCTTTCTAATGTACTATGGAGCATTGGAGAATGGCTCTAGTGGAGAAATTGATCAATAAAAAAGATAAATTACATAATTTTTAGCTCTTTTCACCCCCACAAATTAAGAGCACTCTTGTCTTATATATGATCCATTCTTTAGGGCATAGGGCATAAATATGCCATCTGTTGCCACTCAGACTGATATTATTTTTTTCTGCTTTTATACATTGGTTCTTTAACTGATTCTGGCAGAGCAGAAAACACGATTTATTATGAAATGAGAATGACTTATTAGTAGATCCTCTCAATCAATTTCCATATATCCATAATAATTACAAGCATGAAATACATTGCAAAGATACTGTAGTAGCCCTAAAGAAGCATCTTCTCCTTCAATCTTCTGTCATTCACATAGAGAGATGGTATGAACTTTGGTTTATTCTAGAAGTGATGATGAATTTTTGACGATCTATCTACACTGTGTCCTGCAATTACCAATTGTATGTAATTGCAAGATTTTATAGTCAGGGTTAGAAATGCAGTCTCTCTCCCTGCAACACAGCAAAGATATCTGGGCAATCTAGGAATCAAACTTGTGCTTTTGAACTCATTAACCCCAGGCCTTAACTAACTGAACTGAGATCAGACCTCATGCGGAGACATCAATATCAGTGAACAAAGGATCCTTGCTTGTAATGGGGATTTCTAAATGAAAATCAATAGCACAATGCAATCCTTTAAAGTAAGCATTCTCCATGGATAAATGGGGAGGGACACCAGACCCATTAACTATTTGAGAAGGCAGAATGCATAGAAATTATGGTGTGATTTTGCAAAGAACAATGATTCCATTTGCACAAGATAACTGGATAAGTTTCCAATTCAGAAATGTCTAGCTTCAACAGAATCTGTTGATGTAGAAACAGTCTCACACCATTAAGATAAAGTATGCATTTCCTCCTTAGTGATCAGTAGCAGTTAGCCATGTCACTTTTTCCCTCTACATTCATTACAAGAAACAGCCACAAATGAAGCCAAAGAAGCCCTGACCACAATCAAATTATCCAGGTGAAGCCTGACCAGTGGAAGGAACCATTTTTTTCCTCTGCTAAGATGCCTCCAACAAATCTATTAATTGCTTTTGTGAACATCCATGTAGGTGTTCTTCTTTCCCAGAGATTTGTACCCCCTCAGAGTGAAATAATGACTCTCTGATCTAGTAAGTGTTTCTATATAGGTCTTTTCAAACACTAACATACTTTTTTTTGAAGATTTACTAAAGGAAAAGATGGCTTAATATTTTATTTTCTTTCTGCATATATTATGCAAAGAAGAAAATGCAATGTCTTGGCGTCAATCTTAGAATTTAAAGGACTTGCTCTATACTTTGGAGGCATAATTGCAACATAAAACTTGAATTTTAAAGGCAAACAATGAAAACACGCAATGAATATATGGGGAGCTCTTTACAAAGTTAGGGTTAAGAGGACCAGGGAAACATCTAATTAAATTATTTGCCCAGGGTCACAGAATTAGAAAGGATCTAAGACAGGGTTTGAACTCAGGTCTTCCTGAATCCAACTCCAACAGCCTGCTTTACCTAGTTGTTTTCAAACTGAGCTACACATTCCCAGATTAGACAGCATTAATATTTGTAACTCCTGTCAGGAAATAGAACATTTGAGTACAAAGAGACTGATTCACATGTTCAAGTAACTTAACATGAATAATTATATATATATATATATATATACATATATATGTATATATATATGTGTGTGTGTGTGTGTGTGTGTGTGTGTGTGTGTGTGTGTGTGTGTGTATGAAATAGTGAATGGTCTTATGTGTCGATTCAGTAGAATATAAATTCCTTGATAGAATGTAAGTTCCTTTGGGACTAGAATCATTTAATTTTTTGTTTGGCACAGTGCCTTTAAAAAATAGAGACACTCATAATTTCATCATTAAAGTGAGCGTCTTCTAGCAATGAAGATCAATACATGTTTTGCAGTCTTAGAGGGTTGCCTAGAAGTCACACAACTGTTGTTGACTCTGTATTCAGTCTGCCATTGTCTACTGCCTCGTGACCTTGGAATTGCATGGTAGATATTTGTTGAATTTAATTGAAAGGGTTAATCCTTGTCTACTATTTAGCTGGAATGTCCTAAAGCTACAACTCTGATGGATTATCTGAGAATAGTTTTGAAAGTTTCCATTTTCTAAGTTGTGATAGTAGTTTTCATAATAGGACACAAGGGTGGCACCATTTCAACAATTACAAAGCATATGTTTAGAATAGTATCTACTAGGTATAGAACCTGTTGGAAAGCATTAGGAATATAGGAAAGAAAAAAATGACATGGTCTCTGACATGAAGGAACTTGTGGGGTGGGAGAAAAGATTTGAGACACACACAAATAGTCAAAAGTTTGAAAATAATTAAATTCATAAGAGAACGCAGAGTAGTCTAAGATATTTAAGAACTAATTACCTTTAATGGGGAACAGGGGGAAGAGAGGACATCAGAGGAGACTTCCTCAGGGGGATAGCATTGGAATTAAACTTTGCAGACAGACAAGGAATTAGACTGGAGAGAATCTGCTCAGTGGGGAAAGGGAGGGAGAGGTAGTATATAAAGAAACATGGAAGTAGAAGAAAGCACTAAGTGATCCAAAAATAAAAAGAAGCACATTTTGACTAAAATTAGTAGGAAATTAGCTTGAAAGGGTAATTTGGAGTCATAGTCTATAGAGCCTGAGGTAGAAGAATAACTAGCTAGGTCTGGAGAGAACTTAATCTCTTATCACTGGTCCCATTCCTTTCTCCTGTTCAGTTTAAAGGTTTATCCATCCCAGCTCCAAATCTACCTTACCATGAGTTACTTTAATGCTGGTTAATCTTAGTTCTTACATCCCTTTCTTAGAAATCAGGAGAGTAAAAGACAATAAGATGTTTGATGGGAAAGAGTAGCATCTCTCTGAAGCATATGTGATAGATTTATAATGTCAAAAACAGAAAGGCTCCAAAGACTTGGACTGCATAACAGTGGTAGAAATCTTAGTTAAGGCTTCCTGTAGAAATAAAGAACTAATTGACAAGATTTTTAGTGATTAAAAACCACTAGTTCTCACATCTATAAATGAAATTATTCCAGGTCAGCTAAATGTATATTTTTCAATCCTTTCACCATGTATAAACAATGAAATTCAAGTCTTTTATATTACTTGCTTTTTTATGTATGCCATAATAAATAATAGAGTATTCCCAGCCATACTTTGACTTGATTCAACTTAACAAATGTTCATTAAAAAGTTACTATATGCCTGTCCCTGTCTTTAAACATTAAGATACAAAGACAAAATTAAAATGGCTGCCATCTAGAAGCTTATATTCTACTGTTTACATTAATTACATAAAATCACAAGCTCTCTGTATTAGAAGCAGAATCAATGGACATAAATGGTCCAGTAAATTAATTTGAGAACAGTCAATGATTGAAAAAATATATCAATTCAGAGAGTTCCCTTCATGCAAAATGTTAATCTCAATGACCTGTGGTTTTGGTGTATTATATATTTATATACCTTTAAGAAAAAATGCCACTTGTAAAATGATTGCAATTTTCTCTAGTAAGTGTACATTTTTCTATTGCTGTTTGTGAACTTTGTGTTCTTAAATGTGTGTTTTATATGGCTTTTGCCTTGGATCTCCCTTGTTTCAATCCTCTAAACCTGTCAAGAATGACTCCACCTGTTTTATTGTTCCCATAAATTCATAAGAAACTGGTAGCTAAATCCAATTTGTGTCATTCTGTCTTTCTTTGTAGCCTATTCTAAATCTCCCAGCATGTTTCACAAAAGTAGAATCCTATTAACACCAAATAGCCACCTCTGTATTTTATTCTATAGTTACCACAGTCCTTCCAATGTCACAACTCTTAAAGAATTTGGTCTCTCTATGAATCTATTATGATGAGAACCTTCAAACTCATTATCTTGCGAGGGAGAAAAAAGTTTGCATTTGTATCAAACATTATTCAAGTTTTTCTTAATAAGCTTATGTCTTTCACAACCTAAGTTGAAATATTTTGACAAAGAACTTTCAAATGGTATAGAATCCAATAAGCTCAACATTTATTAAAAAGAAACATTTTAGTACTTTTTTACCATTCCTTTAAAAAATATGAATTGTATAAGAAAAAAATTCAACCTGAAAAATCTTTAGCTTTGAAGTTATAATGATGGCTTAATTTACATAAAAGAAAGTTAAAAGACAAATTTTTGAAGCACAGAATAGAACAGTAGCATAGTCTGGCCATTCCATTTACAATTTTAAAAGAACAGCAAATGTCTACCTTAAAACTGGTCTGCAAATTGACTACAAACTTTGTGTTCTATTTGAATTGTCCACAATGGTATACTATATACATTCAATACTTCATAAATTTCTGACACTTCACACACTGCCTGGCACATGATTGCTTGAATATTTGTTGATTGATTGACTGGTAGATGAAATGTGTGTTTGTGTGTGCGTGAGAGACAGAGAGAGAGACACAGAGAGACACAGAGAGAGACAGAGAGACAGAGATTCTTATCTATCAAATATGTATGTATACAACTTGAATCACTAACTTAAAATAATTAAAAATAATATTCCAAATTTTAATTATGTAATCTCAGAGTTGAAGTTATCTGCTCCAATTCATGAGGCAGCTAGGTGGCTCAGTGGATAGAGCACTGGGCCTGGAGTCAGGAAGAACTGAATTCAAATCGAGCCTTAGATATTTACTAGCTGTGTGACCCTGGGCAAGTCACTTAACCTCTGTTTGCCTTAACCCATTAAAGAAGGAAATGGCAAAACTTTCCTATATCTTTGCCAAGAAAACATCATGGACAGAAGTGGTATGCTATGGTTTATGGGTCACATGACTAAATCATTGCATAACAACAACTCCAATCTGTACCTGAATCTGTACCTTACCTTCAACAAAACTATCTGTCCTACTTCCAGTCCAATACCCCCTCCAAGCCATCATCTCAGAAGCCAACTCCTATGGAGAAGGCTCTACCATCTCCAACACCAATATCAAATGCCACAATGAGGTGAGAGTATGAGAGAGAGAGAGAGAGAGAGAGAGAGAGAGAGAGAGAGAGAGGAGGAAGCAGATGCTAAGTGGGTCATACCAGAGACACCAGCTCTACCACCGCTTATTCTCACACCTAGGTGTAAACCAAAGGAACTGGGACTCATTTAGCTCATCTAGAACATATATTCCTTTCTGTTATTAATATCTTCTATGTTGTTTTATTTGCTTATGCTCAATGTTTTTAAGTGAATTTTCTTCCTCTGTATATTTTTGGTAATTGCAGTCTGTTGTTTGTTTTTTTTTCCTCTTCTATTACTCTATAACTCACATTCTGACTCATTCCCCTTTGATGGTGATTTTCCTAAGTACTAGTCCTTAAAGCTGTCTCAGCTTCTTTCCATGCTAGGGAATTCCCTTTTCACCAGCCTCAGTCTCTTCTTTAAGTGATTTCTTGAGGGGATAGAAATAGTTTTACCTTGATGCTTGCCCTCTTTCTTTCAGGCCTGGATCTCTGTTCCAGTTTCCTCTCTTTCTTAGCTCTCTGTCTGAGTGGCACTGCACATCTGCTCCAGGAAAATCAAGATTCTGTTTTCCTGTTTTCCCTCCTTCTCTACTGGTGAGCCTGGGCAGTGGGGGAGGGGTGGCTTGTTTAAAAATGGAGAGTGAGTAGTTTTGTTCTGTTGCTTATTGCATCAGAATGGTAGAGCAAAGACTGAGGGCAGAAGGCAGGGTAGGGATGGATGGATTTGTACTACAGTAGAAGCAAGGTAATTACTGTTTTGATTCCAGATCACAAGCAACCATGCCAGTGCAATACAGGCTCATGGGGGAGGCCATCCTTAAATTAGTCTTTTCTGTTAATAATTCAACAGGTTGCAAACTCATAAGGATTAGTTTACTTCATATATATAATCTTATTTTTGAATGGTTGTCAGGATTGGAGAAAATATCTACTCTTCCATCTTATTGGTCACAAGACCCACAGGTTTCACTAAGTCTTAATATAACTGAAACAACAGTTGTTACTACATCATTCTATATTGTCTAGGAATATATTTGGTGTGTGGAGGGGAGGGAGGGAGAGAAAAGGGGGTAGGGAAGGAGAGAGGCAGAATATAGAATATTTATATATAGAGAGAGAATATATGTATATAGAGAGACTATACGTGGTTATATATAGAATATAAAATGTAGAATACACAGCCACACACACACACACACACACACACACACACACACACACTTATACAAAAAATATCAGTTCTATAATGGCTACCATTTCCTAGAACTTTAATTTTCTTACCTGTCAAAAACCTAATGCTTCCAATATCATAGGGTCCCTTGATGCTCTGCTAAGGGGCTATTTCAATGCTGAGGAGACTGTCACTTGCTCATTTGCCAATACAATTATGGCTTTCTTTGCATGAGTGAGAAATTTCTCATTCAGGTGCTAAAATAAATGAGCTCCGCTTAGTTTTAAATCCTTATTATATCCACCACTGAAGATAGAATCTTGCAGCAGATATATGGAATAAAAGTCAGTTTGCTTGATGGTTTTCCAATTACAGATGGTGACTGTACAAGCAGGTTGTAAAATTCACTTGGTTCAGGTCAATGTGGTTGTCCTATAGGAAATCAGATGTGCTGGTCTACTGCTTAGCCCAGTTAACAGTGAAGTGGGCAATTCTCAAATGTTTCAGTTCTGAATTACTTATATCATATGATTTGAAAGACTTCATGCTTACTTAGACAATTTTTAATGCTAGTCCTTGTCCTGAATTTTCTCTTATCACATAAGTACCTTTCTATAAGATTTGTTATCATTGGATGGGTTTGGAATTTGAAAGTCTAACCCTTCTGATGCTACCATAGTCTTCAGTTGTCTCCCATTTCCACATCCATCTATTCAGGTGACACCTGATGAGAATAACTACAAAGACACAAACTCACCAGCATTCTAAAGTAGAACAATATGGAGAGTCACAATTGTATAATAGAATTAGTTTTGGCTTTAGAGACATTTGTCTATATCTGACATTTTGACCCTTCACAAGTTGACTCTAGAATCTATTCTACCAGCCACTTTTCATACTTTTCCCTTCCAGACCAAATGCGATATTAGTTATAGAAAGATAGAGTTCACTTTCTTGTCTTCATCCATTTATAAAGATGGGATGTTCCTTCCTCATTTTTACCTTTTGACCCTTCTCTTCTTTCAAGATGCAAAGATAATCTTCTCTTATCAACTCTTCCCTGATTCCCCTCTTCCCAAGCAGAAAATATTTTTTTCTTCTTCAATTTTAAGAGTAACCTGTCAGTCCTTGACCCTTATCACATCAAGTAGAATTGTACCTATTTATGTTTACATCTTATTTGTCTCATTAGACTATAAACTCCTTGAAGTGAGAGACATTTTTTCTTTAAATACCTAGGACCTAGTCCAGAATTTTGTACCTAATAGTAACTTAATAAATCATTGTTGAAATGAATAAAGTTGTCTCTTATTATGTAAAACCTAAGTGTTGACCTGGTGGTGAACTCATGATGACGATGAAGATGAGGAGGAGGAAGAAGAGGAGGAGGATGTCACTAGAAGAACCATTAGATTTATGACATTTAAGATTAAATGGTAAGGGGTGGCTAAGCGGCGCAGTGAGTAAGAGCGCCAGCCTCGGAGTTGGGATGACCCAAGATCGAATCCGGCCTCAGAAAATGAGCACCCACACACAAATAATGACTGGCCATATAACCTTGAGCAAGTTACTTAACCCCAATTGCTTAAATAAAAAAGATTAAACAGTAGTAGTAGTAGTAGTAGTAGTAGTAGTAGTAGTAGTAGTTGTTGTTGTTGTTGTTGTTGTTTTGTACGGGGCAGGTTTTTCTAAGTATAACAAAAAGAGTTATGGGAGATAATTTGACACTAGAATTGGTGTTAGGAACACCTGGATTCAAAAACTCCTCATATAGTCATTACCTGTGTGACCCTGGGCAAGTCATTTAATTTATCTGTGCCTTGGTTTCCTTTTCTGCTAAAGGAAGGGATTGGACTTAATGGCATAGGCCCTTTATAATTATAAAATTATATTCATATGGTCTAACATATGATCAAGTCACCTCTGAGTTTTTTTCTTTCCAAAATTTTATTTTAGACTCAAATTCTAGCACATAAATACAGAATAAAAAATACGTCATAAACCTAAATATTGGAACTTAACTACAATGTTGGAAAGAAAAAAAAACATGTCATTTCATAGCAGAATATGAGAGGATTCAAAATATGTAACAAAAAATTTTCATTTCAAGAAAGCCTATATGATAAATAATACTCATTGTATTGAGGGCTGTTCATCTTTACTTCCTTGTGAGTTTTCTTTTGTTCTCTGCTGTGCACTTTTATAATTTGTTCTTTTTTCCCTCCCCCAACCCCTTCCAGAAGGCCACAATAAAGTTGATATGTTTCTCTATAAGCCATAAATATACACATACCCTCCCCCACTCCCCAGAAGGCTATAATAGTTTATATATGTTTCTTCATATCTCTAGATATGTACATACCTATGTACACATATACATACATATATAGACATATACTTTCCCAAACCTATTCTACTCCTAATCTTTGTTTATATGTATGTGTGTATCACTTGTTTCCTATCCCTCCTGCTTCCTCTACTTTACTTTTGACCACCACTTTGCCCTCCTATGACTTACCTACCCCCCTCCAAGGCTCCCTCCCCTAACCTCCCATTCCAATAAATTAAAAAACCCTTCTATAGCCCTATTTACCAATTCCATCATCCTCCTCTCTAAAAACCCCTCCCTTGTCCTCTCCCCACGCCCAACATCCCTACCATTTTATTTCTTCTGAATTTAGAAGACTTTTGTACTCTTTTAAATATATATGTACCATTCCCTCTTAAAACTATTTCCAATAAAAGTAGGTTACCAGAACTAACATTCCTTCTCCCCTTATTCCTGTGTATCAATTCTTTCTCTTGCATGTCATTTGCATAAAATAATTACTCTTTTAAGCTGTTCCTAAATGGTTTTACTTTTTAAATTCATATCATACTCAGGTTTACCCCAGTCTTTCTTATGAACTACTCAATTGTTAATAAGAATATTCAACATACATTTTCTATAAAAAGTAAATAATATGTCTTTATGAATTCCTTATATTCAGTTTTTGTTATGTACTTTATATTTCTATAAGTTCTTGTATGTCAAATCATCTATTAAGTCCAGGACTTTTTTTTAAACAAAGTCTTGAAAGTCTGAGAGTTTATTAAGTGCCCATTTTTTGTAGAGGATAATACTTAACTTTGCAGGGTAGGATATTTTTGGCCAGAGCCCCAGTTCTTTTGTTCTTTGATAAATTGTTTTCCAAGACCTGTGGTCCTTTAATGTCTCTGCTGCTAGGTCTTGTGAAATTCTAATTGTGGCACCATGATATTTAAATTGTTTTAATCAGTATTTTTAATAATATTACACTTTAGAAAAATAAGTATATATACTATCACTAATTATAGTACATTGCTTAAATTTGGAAGATTTGAGTTACAAGTTTTTCACCCTCCTTCCCTGTCTTCCCCCCTTCCCAAGATGGCAAACAATTTGGTATGGGTTATACATGTTCAATCATGTTAAACATATTTCCACATTAGTCATGCTGTGAGAGAAGAAACAGAAAAAAAGAAAAAAAAAACTACAAAAACAAAACTAAAAAAGAAAATGAAAATAGTATGCCTCAATCCATATTTAGTTCTATAATTCTTTCTGTGGATGTCGAAAGCATTTTCCATAAGTCTTTTGTAATTGTCTTGGATCATTTTATTACTGAGGTAAGGCTGTCAAAGTTGGTCATTGCATAATGTTCCTGTTACCATGTACAATACTGTGTATATTTGGCTCATTTCAGTCACCATCAGTTCACGTAAACCCAGGTTTTTTATGAAATTTGCTTTCTCAACATTTCTTATGGAACAACAGTATTCCATTAAATAATATACCCCAATTTGTTCAGCCATTCCCCAAAGAGTGGACAATCTTAAATTTCCACTTCTTACCACTACAAAAGGAACTGCTATAAATATTTTTGTGTGTACACGTCCTTTTCATTGCTTAAATTTAACAAAATCCAAATTCTCAGTACCATTTGATACATCATTAGCAAATCATCCACTATTAGCAAATACTAAAATATATACTAAATGAGGGTTATAACATGACATTTATGAATGAACAAATATTGGGCATATCAATAAAATTACCAAAATTACCAAAAAATATTACAGAGTGAGAAAGATAAGAAAATTCATCTGGAAGAACAAGAAGTCAATAATATCAAGGGAATCAATGTAAAAAAATGTGAAGGAGGGCTGGCTTAGCAGTACCACATCCCAAGCTATATTACAAAGTGGTAACCATAAAAACAAACTGGTACAGGCAAAGAAATAGAGTAGTAGATTAGTGGAATAGATTAAGTATGCAATACATACAAAGTAGTAAGGACCATAGTAATCTAGTGTTTTATCATTGCAAAAATCCAAGATTTGGGGACCAAAAAATCACTTTAACAAAAATTCTTGGGAAAACTAGAAAGCTTTTTGACAGAAACTAAGTAGATACCAACATTTGATACTATATACTGAGATAAGGTCAGAAGGGACACATGATTTAGACATTAAGAGTGGTAATCATACGTAAATTAAGGGGGGTGGTATTTTACATGTCAGATTTATGTATAAGAGAGGAATTTATGACCAAAACAAAAGATTAAGAGAATTATGGGATATAAAATGAATGATTTTATTACATCAAATTAAAAGATTTTTATACAAACAGGATCAATGCAGTCAAGATTAGAAGTAAATCAGAAAATGGGGTGGGGAAATTTATAGCAAGTTTCTCTGATAAAAGGCTCATTTCCCAAATATTTACGGAACTTTGTAAAATTTATAAGAATACAAGTCATTCCCCAATAGATACATGGGAATACAATGTGAAAAGGCAGTTTTCAGGAGAAAAAATCAAAGCTACTATAGTCATATAAAAATGCTCAAAATCGAGGGGCAGAGCCAAGATGGTGAAGTAGAAAAAGCACTTCACTGGTGCTCCAACCCATACCAGTTCAAAATTATGTAAAAGGGGGACTCTGAACAACCTCTGTAGCACCAGCACCCACAGAATGACACAGAGAAGTTAACCTCCCACTGAGGACAGCCTGGAAGCCCAGCAGGGAGCAGCCAGCACAGCGCCCTGGGAGGTGAGCCCAGGACTGCTTGAGCACAGGTTGGCTGGACAAGCAGCTGGCTGGAAGGACCCCAGAACACCAGGAGCTATGGCTTTTCCAGAATTACCAACATATAGATGCCCAGGACAAAGTGAGAGGTTAGGGCCCTATGGACTTTGGGACCAGTATTTGGAAGCACGTCAGATCAGTCTGATTCACTCTTGCTTTAACATTCTTGGATCTGGATTGCGGTCTGGGTGGAGGTCTTGGGGTGTGTGTTCAGCTTGCAGGAGTGTGTGGGGGCTTCAGGGAGGGCACCCAAGTAATACCTCCAGAAGTTGAGAAGACCCCAACTTTTGGGATGGAAGCTCCCCTGTTGGGTGGCAGAGTCCCATTGTGGCAACAAGCCCAAAAGTCAAGTAATTAAGTGGCAACATGCCTAGGCAAAGGAAGCAAAATAAACAGAAAAATTCAACATCAGACTCTTATTTTGGGGGCAAAGAGAATCAAAGCATGGAAAAGGAGGAGGACTGTGAGGTCAAAAATCCTGCACCAAAAGCCCCAAAAGAAAATATGAGCTGGTTACAGGCCATAGAGGTCTGTAAGAAGGACTTTACAAACCGAATAAGAGAAGTGGAGGAAAAATTGGGAAGAGAAATGAGGACGATGTAAGAAAAGTATGAAATGAGAGTCAACAGACTGACTGTGGAAAATAACACCTTAAAAAATAGGCAAACTCAAGTGGCAAAAGAGGCTCAAAAAGGCAATGAGGAGAAGAATGCCTTAAAAAGCCGACTTTGCCAGATGGAAAAAATAATCTCAAAAGCTCACTGAGGAGATTCATTCCTTCAGAATTAGACTGGAACAAATAGAAACTAGCGACTTTATGAGAAATCAAGATGCTATTAAACAGATCCAAGCAATTGAAAGAATAGAAGGCAATGTGAAATATCTCATGGGAAAAACCATTGACCTGGAAAATAGATCCAGGAGAGAAAATTTTTAAATTATTGTACTACCTGAAAGTGAGGATCAAAGAAAGAACCTAGAAATCATCCTTCAAGAAATTCTCAAGGAAAATTGCCCTGATGTTTAGACCCAGAGGGAGAAATAGAGGTTGAAAGAATCCACAGATCACCTCCTGAAAAAGATAACCAAAAAGAAAATTCCTAGGAATATTATAGCCAGGTTCCAGAATTCCCAAATTAAGGAGAAAATATTCCAAGCAGCCAGGAAGAAACAGTTTTAATATTGTGGAAACACAATCAGAATAGCACAGGACCTGGCAGCTTCTACACTGAGGAATCAAAGGGCATGGAATATGACATTCCAGAATGGCAAAGGACCTGGGATTAAAACCGAGAATCACCTATCCAGCAAAACTGAGTATCTTCTTTCAGGGGAAAATATGGTCATTCAGTTAAATAGAGAACTTTCAAGCATTCTTGAGGAAAAAACCAGAGTTGAATAGAAATTTTGAAATTCAGACAAAAGAAACAAGAGATTCTTGAGAAGGTAAACAGGGAAAATAAATCAAAAGGAACTTATCAAAGTTGAATTATTTACATTCCTACATGGACAAACAATAACTATTACTTATGAAACCTTTCTCAGTATGAAAATAATTGAGGAAGGGTATATGGGCATATGAATACATATGTGAATGTGTGTATAAATGTTTACAGGTATTCATGGATAGAGGGCACAGGTGAAATTTGGTGGGAAGGGATGATACTTAGGGGGTGAGGTTACAAGTTGAGAGAGGAGTGTGTCAAGAGGAGATGGGGAGAGACGGGAGGTAAACTGTCTCATGTAGAAGAGGCAAGGGAAAGTGGTTGCAGGGGAGAGGAAGAACAGGAAGGCAAAAAGGCAAAACCATATTCTCATTGAAGTTGACTCAGTGAGAGAATGACATATATACTAAATAGGATATCTCACCCTGCATCAGAGTTGGGGGGAGGAAGGTGAGAGAGGGAATGATGGAGGGGAAGGCATGCTGGGGAGAGGGGAGGTTGGGGGCACCAACTTTTGAAGAGGGACAGGATCAAAATAGGGAATGGACCAGGTGTGGGGTGGGATGGGAGGGGGGGAATAGAGTCAGTCTTTTACTATATATATATATATATATATATATATATACACTATGGTAATGTTTTGCATAGCTATACATGTACTACATATTGAATTGCTTATCTTCCCAGAGGGAATGGGTGACAAGGGATGAAGGGAATGGATCTGGGACTCAAAGTTTTAAAATTAAATGTTTCACAGATATATAAATACCATTATTAATACTATTTTGCATGTAACTGGGAGATAAGATGTGCAGGCATAGGGTCACAGAGATTCACCTTGCCCTGATGGAAAAGTCGAAGGAGGTATGGGAGAATATATGGGAGAGAGCACATTGGATGAGAGGATATCCTGTGGGACTGCTGTTCTGGGGTGGTGGGTAGGGGAAAATGGGGGGGGGATGTAACTCAACATCTGGCGGAAATGAATTATGTAAACCAGAAGTTAATAAAGCATTTGGAAAAAATGTTCAAAATCATTATTGATCAGAGAAATAAACATTGAAACAAACTCTGAGGTACCACCTCACATCTATTAGCTTGTCTAAAATGACAGAAAAGTAAAACAATAAATATTGGAGGGGGTATGGGGAAATATGGGCACTAATATACTATTGGTGGAGTGGTGAATTTATATAATGTAAAGCCAAGTACAAGCATCTTTCCAGAGGACTGCTTCTGTGAACAGCTTTCAAGATATTGATTGCATAGTATAGTGACCTCTCTATTTATTCAATAGCAAATCAGAGCCAAAGATTCATAGAAAATCAAGATACAGTATTTACAATGTTACAACTTATCACAGAAAATAAAAATACAGCATTTGCCATTTCACAGCTCAACAATTTATCACAAAAAAGACCACATAGTTTTCACCAAAGTGGTCACATGGTTTTAAACAAAGTACATTCATTTAGTCAATCACAAAATCTGTAATTCAATCACAAAGTACAAAAGTCAATGTTCTCCACCATTAAGTCAAAGTAAATCATAATCTTCTCAATCAGTACACAGTATCCAAGTAAAGTCTTCTTTCATCTTGACTCAAAGCTGGCTCTCAGCTTCCATGGCTCCTCTTCTATGGTCCCTGCTCCTATCTGAATCCATCCACAGCTTTCACCTGGGTTCAAAGGCAGCCAGCTCCCAGTTCTTTGTCCAGCTTCTTGTTCAGTTCTTTGTTTAGTTCCTTGTCCAGTTCCCATTCCATATTGAAGCTCACAGTGTCCAGTCCATCTCTAATCTTTTATAGCCTCTGTTCCTAGAAAGACAAGGCTTAACAAAGACACAAGAACATTTATACACATTAACAAAGTCACAAAAACATTTGTACAAAATACCAACACCACAGTCATGCTTCCTCAGTCTTTGGCAGCTCCAGCTGGCCCTTGGAAGTCCTCAGCAGCTCTGGCTGGCCCTTGGAAATCCTCAGCAACTCTGGCTGGCCTTCAGAAGTCTTCAGCACCATAAGATCCATTCTCAAAATCAAAGTCACTTTATCCAGCCTCCACTTGGCTTGCTCCAAGAAATTCTGTCTCAGTTCTAAATTCTCATTCCTCTTCTCAGTTCTTCTCAATTTTCATTTCAGTCTTCTGTCCTACAGTAGCTGCCCTGCCTTCACAATGCTTATCCCAAGAAGTTCCAACTGTCCAGCTTGTACTCTTCCTTATATACAGCACAGATCCTCCCCAGAAGTCCCCAGAAGTTGTGGGGTTCACATATTCTGTTTCTTAACAGACTTGATACTGTGGCTCAAAAGAAACATGAACTGAATCAAGGTGTTAATTCAATAGCTGAAACAAGGTGTGAACTATTTCTGTAGAGCAACTTGGAGTTATGTCCAAAGCTCTATTAAACTGTGTATGCTCTTAGATCTACCAATAACTACTATGTCTTTATCCCAATGAGATTTTTTTTGCTGTTTTTGGAGGGCAATTGGGGTTAAGTGACTTGTCGAACTGCTAATTTTTGTGTTGTGTCTTAGGCCAGAATTGAACTCATGTCCTCCTGACTCCAGGGCTGGTGCTGTATTCACCGAGCCACTTAGCCACCCCAAAGAATTTTTTTTAAAAAGGAAAAAGACATATTTATACACAACATTTATAGTGTTTCTTTTTGTGGTAGCAAAGACTTGGAAATTGAAGGGATGTTCCTCAAACGGGCAATAGCTTAAGAAGTTGTAGTGTATGATTTTAATGGATTAATACGATGTTATAATAAATTACGAAAAGGATGGTTTCAGAAAAAATTTGGAAAGACTTACATGAACTGATATAAAGTGAAGTGAGCAGAACCAAGAGAACTCTGCATACAATAAGTACAATTTTGTATGATGATCAACTATGAATAACTTAGCTATTCTCACAATACAATGATAAAAGATAATTCTGAAGGTCTTATGAAGAAAAATGCTGTTAACCTCCAGAGAAAGAACTGATGGAGTCTGAAAGCATATTGAGGCATACTGTTTTAACTTTTATTTTTGTCCTTATTTTTTTTTGTTTGGCGTTTTCTTTTGCAACATAGCTAATATGAAAATATTTTTGCATGAGTACACATGTTTAATCTATATAAAATCATTTACCTTCTTAAAGAGGAGAGGGAGAGAGAGAAAAAGTGAATTTGGAATTCAAAATTAAAAAAATGTTAAAATTAGTTTGTTTACATGTGATTGGGAAAATTAAAATTAAATGTAGAAAAAAATAAAAATGAAAGATCATACTATTATAAAATTATTTACTATAGGCAAAACACAGTGCTAAGCACTGGAGATGTAAACACTGAAAGAAAGAATCTCTGCTTCTCAAGAAGAAAATATTCTAATGGTGAAGACAACATACCAAAAATGCTAGCCAGGGAGGAGCTATTCAGTTCAAAAAGTTATGGAGTGATGAATGAGGATGTAGGAGAACACATGTACAAATTCTATCCAGAAATGATGTCAGAGTTGATTTGATCTTGGCCCATAATTTCAGAGGTGAGGGTAAGGTGGTATAAGGAGAAGGAATGGTAAGAAGAATACAGTGACAAAGTAAGTAGTTCCTCCAGAGAACATCAGTAGTGGGTCACATGGCAGAAGTTTCTCCAGTTTAATCAAGTGATAACTGAGGAAAAGATGACTAGGAAGAAGGAAGTGCAAATCCACATTAAAAACTTACCAAAACCATGTTTATTTGATCCCTATAATAATTCTGTGAGAGGAAGAGTTTCACATATTGTTACCTCCAGTTTATAAATGAAATAGTGAAACTGCAGCTCATAGGAATGAAATTACTTTGACAGGGTCACATATCTTCTACCTATGTGAGAGAATTTAAACCCACATTTTCTATATTCCAGTTTCAGCAAAGTATTCATCCTGTTTTTGGCAGAATCTAGGGTTAAAATACAAAAACTGCTATATAATTATAAAAGAATATCAGTCGGGGCAGCTAGGTGGCGCAGTGAGTAGAGTGCCGGCCCTGGAGTCAGAAGGACCTGAGTTCGGATCCGGCCTCAGACACTTAACCCACACAAACAAACAAACAAAAAAAAACCTATCCGTGTGACCTTGGGCAAGTTACTTATCCCCAATTGCCCTAAAAGGGGCGGCCAGGTGGCGCAGTGAGTAAGAGTGCAGGCCTCGGAGTTGGGATGACCCGAGATCAAATCCAGCCTCAGAAAATGAGCACCCACACATAAATAATGACTAGCCGTGTAACCTTGAGCAAGTTACTTAACCCCAATTGCTTAATAAAAAAAAAAAAAGAATATCAGTCAACTACTATTATCATCAATGAGCCTGTGCTATAAGCATAAATAAAGCATTATTTCTACTTCCTAATAAGCTTATACTTGAAAATTCAAGACATTGATTTAAAATTTTGTCCTTTCTTGTGTCAGACTTTCTTCCCCTCCACAATTTGCAAGCTGAATAAATCAAATCATTTTAATTCTCTTTCCCTTCACTAAATACCCCTTCAATCACGACCTTTAGTTAAAGGTCACATAGGTGGAAATATAACCTTTCCATCACCTAATTTGGTCTGCACATATTCAGTGTCCACACATGTGGAAACCACCTCTCAGCAAGTGCAGAGATGCACAGTAAATTGACATCTACATCACCAAATAACTAGTAAGTTCAAAAGATAGTATCCCACAATGTGTTGTACGATCCATGACCAATAGTGAAACAGGCTTGTGAACTTTGACACAAAGCAGGGGTAAGAACAGCACTGAAGGTAAAAGACAAGCAATCTCAGAGAGTGATCATTAGAAACAAATTGTATTTTTCTCTTTGTAGTACATTCTTTGCTATGCTATCCAGATGCCTTAACTGTCAGATGCACAGAAGCAGACCCTCCCTTAGGGTAAAGAGAGTTTCCTTCAGGTAAACCCACTTAAAATGGGAGCCAAGTGAATTTCCATATGACAATAAAGAAGACCACCAAGCCTCCTTCACAGAGTCCTCCCAATGAATCTTCAATAGAACCTAATTAAGGTGCATTGTGCATGTGTCTGATTCTTTCTTTTAACCCAGAGGTGCTCCACTTACATTCATTGTTCTACCATCAATCTCTCTATTTTCTCTGGGGGAAATATAGAGAAGACACACACAATTTGCCTCAGCATTTCTTTCTATAATGGTTATTCATGTTTTATATAATTTCCTATGCTCCTTTGAAAAAAAATCATATTAAATTTCTTCCCAGAAATGGATAATAAGAGACCTATGAAAGACAGTTTTAAAATGTTCTAAACTACACAATTGATTTCACTAAGGTCACTTCTTATTATTATTATGGGTCGGGTTTGACAGGAAACCTTCATGTCTTATGTGGTTAGTGGAGGACAACATAAGAGTATGATAAAGAGGATAAAAAAAGAAAAGTACTGTGGTCAAGTGCAAAATGGAGTGATTCAGGGGTGGCTAGGTGGCACAGTGAGTAGAGCGTCGGCCCTGGAGTCAGAAGGTCCTGAGTTCAGATCCAGCCTCAGACACTTAACTCACACACAAACAAAAACCTAGCCGTGTGACCTTGGGCAAGTTACTTAACCCCAACTGCCCTCCAAAAGGCAAAAAAAAAAAGGAGTGATTCTTAGTGAAATAGTGTCCCTGGTTAAAATGCAATTTTAAAAAGCTTCTATTCATATATCATAACATGATCAAATAGACAGAAAAACTATGCCAGTTTACCAGTATAAAAGTATTTGGCAATATGTGAACTGAAATCTGGATTTCAGACTGATTTTATTTTTCAGATAGTCATTACTGTGTTCATAGAACATTAGTTTTATTATAATTATTAGAACTAATCACCCCCATTCTCTATATGAGAATGTAGACTAAAAGTTGTTAAAAACAGAAAAAAAAACATATCAGCATAAATTTATCAACAGCAACCATAAACAGCTTCACTGTGGTTTTTCTATGTTAAGAGATACAAGCCAGGGGGTGGAGTCGAGATGGCAGAGTAGAAACAGGAGTTTCACAGTGCTGCGGTTTCCACCTACTCCAATTCATGTAAAAGGTAACTCTGAACAAACTTTGGAGGTACAGAACCCACAAAATTATACAGAGCAGCTAAACTTCCACTGAGGAAAGCCTGGCAGGCTGGCAGGAAGCAGCCAGAGCAGCCCTCTGGGAGCCGACCCCACCCCCTCTCTGGCCAGGGTGGGCCTGACCAGACACTGACTGGCAGGACTTCAGATCACCAGGAGCTGTGGCAGTTTCCAAAATTATCAACCCATACATGCCAAAGAAAAAGTGAGAGTTCCATGCAGTGTGGACTTTGGGATCCAGTAGTTTGGGAGTGCAATCAGCCTTTGCCCCCAGGGCAAGAAACCCAGCTGAGGTACCACAGCCATGCAGCCACCACCATGTGGCAGCTTCAGCTCCTGGCCTGCAGATTGTAGGGGGACCAAGCAACCGGTGTGAGCAGAAATCATGCTTCCTTTAACCTGCTTGGATCTGGATTGGGTTCTAGGGTGGAGGTCCTGGGGTGTGCAACCATCTTGCCAGAGTGTGTGGAAGTTGGGCAACTGAGAAAACCCCAGTGATTGGGACAAACCTCCCCTGTCTAGTAGCAGAGTCGTACTGTGGCAAAAAGGCCAAAAGTCAAGTAATTGAGCGGTAACATGAGCAAATAAGGGAAGCAAAGCAAGCAGAACAACCCAAATTTAAACTCCTATCTTGGGGACAAAAAGGATCAAATTATGGAACAGGAGGAAGACAGTGAAGTCAGAACTCCTGCACCAAAAGCTACTAAGAAAAATATGTGCTGGTTTCAAGCCATAGAGGACCTTAAGAAGGATTTTGAAAACAAATAAGGAGCTAGGATTAAAACCAAGAATCACCTACCCAGCAAAACTGAGTATCATGTTTCAGGAGAAAATATGGTTATTCAGTGGAATAGAGGAGGTAAACAGGGAGAAGAAATCATAAGGAGCTTATCAAAGTTGAACTATTTACATTCCTCCATGGAAAAACAATAATTTTAACTGATGAAACTTCTCTCAGTATGAAAATAGTTGAAAATGGGTATGTGGGCATATAAATGCATATGTGAATGTGTGTATATATGTGTACAGGTATACAAAGATAGTGGGCACAGGACTAATCTAATAGAAAGGGACGATACTTAAACATATATAGTAAATATATAGTAAAGTAGATAGAAGACACAAGTTCAAGCCCTTCCTCAGAGACATACAGACTAACTACATAAAACAGGTAAAAATAATAATAGTAGCTAATATTTATATAGTGCCTACTATGCGTGAGTTTTCTCAGCCCTCAAGCTGATCTCTATCAGTAGAGGGAGTTGCCACACAGGAGTACTGAATATAAATGAAATCACAGGTCTAGGCTCTCCTTCTTTATAATGCTTCAGGAAATTAATTATTATAGATAGCTATTTCCCTTAAGGGAAATCTTTACCTCTTCTAATTATCATTTAAAAATAGTAATTGGGACACCACTTCCAAACCATGTAAAAGATGGACTCTGAAGAACCTCTGGAGCTCCAGCACCCACAGAATGACACAAAGAAGCTAACCTCCTGCCGAGGACAGCCTGGCAGCCAAGAAGGGAATGGCCAGTGCAGTGGGAAGGGAACCGATAGCACAGTGCTCTGGGAGCTGAGCCCAGGCCCACAGCTGGCTGGAGGGACGCCAGAGCACGAGCAGCTATGGCTTTTCCAGAATTATCAAGACAGATATGCCTAGGAAGAAGTGAGAGGTTAGTGTCCTATGGACTTTGGGACTAGTATTTGTGGAATGTGTTGGCTTCTTCCCATGGGGGCAAAAAGCAGCTGAGGAGATGGGAAACAGACACCATTTTTCAGCTTCAGTTGCAGCTTCAGCTCCTGGCCTGCGAATTGTAGGGGAATCCAGCAATCAGTCTTGTGGGGTAATTAATCTTGCTTTAACCTCCCTGGATCCTGATTGTGGTCTGGGGTGGAGGTCTTGGAGTAGGTATTCAGCTTGCCAGAGCTTGTGGATGCTTCACAGAGGCCACCCAACTAATTCCTCTGGAAGTTGAGAAGACCCCAACTTCTGGGATGGAAGCTCCCCTGTCTGGTGGCAGAGACCTACTGTGGCAACAAGCCCAAAAGTCAAGTAATTGAGTGGCAACATGCCTAGGCAAAGGAAACAAAATAAACAGAAAAATGCAACATTAGACTCCTATTTGGGGGGAAAGAGGATCAAAGCATGGAACAGGAGGAGGACTGTGAAATCAGAACTCCTGCACCAAAAGCCCCAAATGAAAATATGAGTAGGTTACAGGCCATAGAGGACTTTAAGAAGGATTTTAAAAACAAAATAAGAGAAGTGGAGGAGAAATTGAAAAGAGAAATGAGAAAGATGCAGGAAAATTATGAAATGAGAGTCAACAGCCTGACTGAGGAAAATAACACCTTAAAAAACAGACGAACTCAAATGGCAAAAGAGGCTCAAAAGACAATGAGGAGAAGAATTCCTTAAAAAGCCAAGGTTGTCAAATGGAAAAATAATCTCAAAAGCTCACTGAGGATATTCATTCCTTCAGAATTAGGCCGGAGCAAATGGAAGTTAGTGACTTTATGAGAAATCAAGATGCTGTTAAACACATCCAAACAAATGAAAGAATAGAAGGCAATGTGAAATATCTCATGGGAAAAACCACTGACTTGGAAAATAGATCCAGAAGAGATAATTTAAAAATTATTGGACTATCTGAAAGCCATGATCAAAGAAAAAACCTAGAAATCATCCTTCAAGAAATTCTCAAGGAAAATTGCCCTGATATTTTAGACCCAGAAGGCAAAAGAGAGGTAGAAAGAATCCAGAGATCACCTCCTGAAAAAGATCCCCAAAAAGGAAACTCCTAGGAATATTATAGCCAGGTTCCAGAATTGCCAGATCAAGGTGAAAATACTACAAGCAGGCAGAAAGAAACAATTTCAACATTGTGGAAATACAATCAGAATACCCCAGAACCTGGCAGCTTCTACACCGAGGGATTGAAGGGCATGGAATATGATAATCCAGAGGTCAAAAAACTGGGATTAAAAGAAAGAATCACCTACCCAGCAAAACTGAGTGTTTAGTTTCAGGGGGAAATATGGTCATTCAATGGAATGGAGGATTTTCAAGCATTCTTGAGGAAAAAAAGAGAGTTGAATAGAATATTTGACATTCAGACACAAGAAGCAAGAGATGCTTGAGAAGGTAATCAGGGAAAAGAAATAAAAAGGAGCTTATCAAAGTTGAACTATTTACATTCCTACATGGAAAAATAATAACTGTGGCTGATGAAACCTTTCTCAGTATGAAAATGATTGAAGAAGGGTATATGGGCATATGAATACATATGTGAATGTGTATATATATATATATATGTGTACAGTTATACATGGACAGAGGGCACAGGTTGAATTTGGGGGGAAGGAAGGATACTTCAGGGATGAAGTTAACAGGTGAGAGAGGAATGCAATAAGAGGAGATGGGGAGTTACTGGGTGGGGTAAACTATCTGATGTAGAAGAGGCAAGGGGAAGTGGTTGCAGGGTAGGGGAATAACAGGAAGGCAAAAAGGCAAAACCATATTCTCATTGAATTTGGCTCAGGGAGAGAATGACATGCATACGAAATGGGATATCTCACCCTGCAGGAGAATAGGGGGAAGGGGCATGAGATGGGGATGTTGGAGGGGAGGGCATTCTGGGGGGAGGGGAGATTGGAAGTACCCACTTTTTTTTTTAAACAAATGCTTTATTAACTTCTGTTTTACATCATTCATTTCCGCCAGATTTTGAGTTACAATCATTTTCCCTCCATTATTCCCCTACCCAACCTCCCAGAATAGTAGTCCCACAAGATATCGCTTCCTCCAATCTGCTCTCTCCCATACCTTCTCCCATACCCCCATCGATTTTCCATTAGAGGAAGGTGAGTCTTTGTGTCCCAATGCCTGCACATCTTATCTCCCTATTACAAGCAAAAGAGTATTAATAATAGTATTTATATATATTTGAAACATTTAATGTTATGACCTCGAATTTCAGATCCATTTCCTTCCTCCCTTGTCACCCATTCCTTCTTGGGAGATAAGTAATTCAGTATATGTTGTACATGTCTAGCTATGCAAAACATTATCATAGTAGATATATTGTACAAGGCTGCTTATAATTCCCTCCCACTCATCCCACCCCCACCTGGTCCATTCCCTACATGATCCTGTCCCTCTTCTATAGTGGGTACTTCCAACCTCTCCTCACCCCAAGGATGCCCTCCCATCCATCATCCCTCCTCTCATCCCCCTTCCCCCTATCCTGCTGCAGGTTGAGATATCCCATTTAGTATGTATGTCATTTTCTCCCTGAACCAAATTCAATGTGAATGTGGTTTTGCCTTTTTAGCCTTCCTTATTCTCCCCCTCCTTTGCAACCACTTCCCCTTGCTTCTTCTACATGGGATAGTTTACCCTACCCTGTCTCTCCCCATCTCCTCTTGCCACTTTCCTCTCTCATCTCATAATTTCATCCCTTGAGTATTCTCCCTTCCCAACAAATTCAACCTATGCCCTCTATCCATATAACTGTAACCATATACACACACATTCACATATGTATCCATATGACCACACCCCCTTCTTCCATTATTTTCATAGTGAGAAAGATATCATCAGTCACTGTTATTGCTTTTCCATATAGGAATGTAAGTAGTTCAACTTTGATAAGTTCCTTTTGATTTCTTTTCCCTGGTTACCTTCTCAGGCATCTCTTGCTTCTTGCGTCTGGATGTCAAATTTTCTATTCAACTCTGGTTTTTTCCTCAAGAATGCTTGAAAGTCCTCTATTGCACTGAATGACCATATTTTCCCCTGAAACAAAATACTCAGTTTTGCTGGGTAGGTGACCCTTGGGTTCATTCCCAGTTCTTTTGCCCTCTGGAATATCATATTCCATGCCCTTCGATCCCTCAGTGTAGAAGCTGCCAGGTCCTGGGCTATTCTGATTGTGTTTCCACAATATTGAAATTGTTTCTTCCTGGCTGCTTGTAGTATTTTCTCCTTGATCTGGGGATTCTGGAACCTGGCTATAATATTCCTGGGAGTTTTCTTTTTGGGATCTTTTTCAGGAGGTGATCGGTGGATTCTTTCAACCTCTATTTTGCCCTCTGGATCTAAAACATCAGGGCAATTTTCCTTGAGAATTTCTTGAAGGGTGATTTCTAGGTTCTTTCTTTGATCATGGCTTTCAGGTAGTCCAATAATTTTTAAATTGTCTCTCCTGGATCTATTTTCCAGGTCAGTGGTTTTTCCCATGAGATATTTCACATTGCCTTCTAATCTTTCATTTGTTTGGATCTGCTTAACAGCATCTTGATTTCTCATAAAGTCATTAGCTTCCATTTGCTCCAGTCTAACTCTGAAGGAATGAATCTCCTCAGTGAACTTTTGAGATTCTTTTTCCATCTGGCAAATTCGACTTTTTAAGGCATTCTTCTCCTCATTGCCCTTTTGGGCCTCCTTAGCCATTTGAGTTAGTCTATTTTTTAAGGTGTTGTTTTCCTCAGTCAGGCTGTTGACCCTCATTTCATACTTTTCCTGCATCCTTCTCATTTCTCTTTCTAATTTTTCCTCCACTTCTCTTATTTGATTTTTAAAGTCCTTCTTAAGGTCCTCTATGGCCTGCAACCCGCTCATGTTTTCCCCTGGGGCTTTTGGAGCAGGACTTCTGACCTCACAGTCCTTTTCCCGCTCTATGCCCCCAAAATAGGAGTCTAGGGTTGCATTTTTCTGTTTCTTTTGCCTTGGCATGTTGCCACTTAATTGCTTGACTTTTGGGCTTGTTGCCACACTATGGCTTTAAGGCCAGCTAGAGGAATTTTCGTCCCGAACGTGTGGGGGGCAACTTCCGTTTCTGGCAAGCTGTAAACCCACCCACAACTTCCACCCTAGATCACAATCCAGATCCAGGGAGGTTAAAGCAAGAGCGATTACCCCCCAAGACTGATCGCTGGATCTCCCCATGATTTGTAGGCTGGGAGCCGGATCTGCCTCTGAAAACTACAAAATGGCGTGTCTCCTCAGCAGCTTCTAGCCCCCAGGGGAGGGAGCTGACGCATTCCCCAAATACAGGTCCTAAAGTCCATAGGACACTAACCTCTTACTTTGTCCTAGGCATGTCTATATTGATAATTCTGGAGTCGCCAGGGTTCCTGGTGTTCTGGGGTTCCTCCAGCTGGCTGCTGGCCCTGTCGCCCTGGGGCTAAAACCTCGGCTCACGCGGACCTGGGCTCGGCTCCTCTGCTCTGCGCTCTGTGAGCTGCCAGGTCCCAGACCACTGCGCTGGTCCTTCCTGCAGGGCTGCTGGGCTGTCCTCAGCGGGAGGTTAGCTTCTCTGTGTCGTTCTGTGGGTGCTGGGGCTCCAGAAGTTGTTCAGAGTCCCCTTTTACATAGTTTGAGGGGAATCTGGGGGCAGAGAGGCTTGGAAGAGCTGTTTCTACTCCGCCATCTTGGCTCCGCCCCCGGAAGTACCCACTTTTGAAGAGGGACAGGATCAAAGTAGGGAATGGACCAGGTGGGAGGTGGGATGGGTGGGAGGGAAATATAAGCAGTCTTACAATAAATCTACTATGGTAATGTTTTGCATAGCTATACATGTACAACACATACTGAATTGCTTATCTTCTCAGAGGGAGTGGGTGACAAGGGTGGAAGGGAATGGATCTGAAATTTGAAGTTTTTAAATTAAATGTTTCAAATATATATAAATACTATTATTAATACTATTTTGCATGTAATTGGGAGATAAGATGTGCAGGCATTGGGGCACAGGGATTCACCTTGCCCTAATGGTAAAGTAGAAGGTGGTATGGGAGAAGATAATGGGAGAGAGCAGATTGCATGAGGGGATATCTTGTGGGACTGCTATTCTGGGGTGGTGGGTAGGGTAAAATTGTAACCCAAAATCTGATGGAAATGAATGATGTATACCAGAAGTTAATAAAGCATTTGTTTAATTAAAAAAAATCAACAAACCATAAAAAATAAATATAGTTCTTGGGTGCCTGGGTAGCATGGTGAATAGAGTGCCAGCCCTGAAGTCAGGAGGACCTGAGGTCAAATCTGATCTCAAACACTTAACACATACCAAAATAAAAACTAGCCATAGGACCTTGGGCATGTCACTTAACCCCAGTTGTCCTACATTCCCCCCTCCAAAAGGCAATCAATCAGTCAATCAATAAAATTAAAAAATTGTTCTTGTGGATTTTTAAAATGTTCACTAAAGGTATGATATACTTTTTCTGACTTATTAGACCCAGTATGCAGGACATAATTTAACCTCTTATCATTACACTCAGTATCATCATTATGAATGTCAATTATTATATTGTGCTGTCACTTCAGGACCACTTTTAAACCACACCATGGACACTCTGTGTGGGAAAAAAAAAAACAAGATATACTGCTCTGATTGGATTCAGAATCTTTGCTGCTCAGATACTGGGCTGTGATTGGTGAGACTTTTACCTTATTGTGCCCCCAAATAGGTATCCATATCACCTCCTATCCATTTTCATGCTTTAATCCCCTGTTGCCTAAGTGGAATTCTGGCCTTTGGACCTTGAACCCTATGTTCTGACAAGTTATCTTTCACTTTATCTTACCCACAATGAGAGCTTCCCATAACTTAGTGCCTTTCCAAACCATGGAGCAGTATAGTACATACCAAGTTACTTTTCCCCATTAAAATTAAAGGCAAGGGTCATTTGCTTTAAGGTATTTATATCCCTGGTACTCAGCCCAGTCCATGTCACATAGTAAGCCTTAATAAATGAAATGATCTCCCCCTCTCTCAGTATTCCCACCTGGTGACCCCCCTTCTTAACCTACCTTCTCCCCTTACTACTATTTCCCTCCCCTCTTTGATATACCATATTAAATGCTTCCAAATGCATCTTTAAAAGTCCATATTTGCCCTTCTTATTGATACTTTCTGATTTTCTTTGAATACTAAAGTCAAAGAGGATTTTTGTGGTTGAATTACTTCAGTCACATCCCATTCTCAGTGACTCCATTTGAGGGCTTCTTGGCAAAGATACTGGAGTGGTTGATCATTTCCTTCTCCAGTTCATTAAAAAAAGAAAATAAGGCAAACAGGGTCAAGTGGCTGGTCCAGGATCAGACAACTAGTAAATATCTGAGAAGGGATTTGAACTCCAATCCCCATAACCCCAGGACCAGCACTCTATCCACTCTACCACCTAGCTGCCCATTTAAAGATGGTAATTAGGCTCTAATTGTGTCCTGAAGAACTCTCTTGTAAATAAAGTTCATGAGTTTTGGTGTATGAACTTAGAGGCAGCTACTCTGTATACATCATCATCATCATCACGATCTTCTTCTTCCTTTCCTTCCTCCTTCTCTACCTTCTACTCCCCCTCCTTCTTCTATAACAATAGCTATCATTTACATAACACTTTAAGCCTCACCAAGCATTTTACAGACATCTCACTTTATGCTCACAATAACCCTTTGAAAGCTGAGACCTTATTATTATTATTATTATTATCTCCATTTTACAAAAGTGGAAACTATGGTGGAGAAAAGGATGGAAGGCAACAGGTTTTTATTACCTTATTAAGCAGTTTCTATGCTGAATATTGCACTAACCTTTTGACAGATATCTCATTTGGTCCTCACAACTCTGAGAATTAGGTGCTATTGCTATCACCAATTTTATATTTCAAGAAATTGGGGGCAGAAAGAGGTTAAGTGATTTTCTTAGGGTCACAAAGTTAGGAAGTTTCTGAGGCCAAATTTGAACTCAAGTCTTCCTGACTCCAGGCCCAGGGAACTGTCCATTGTGCCACTTGTCTATAAGTATTAGTATATTTTCAGTTTCTCAACTATGTTGTAGATACATGAAACTGCAAGAAAGCTAAATTAAGAGTAATAAAATTGTTACCATATATTGAAACATAGCAGAAGTAGGTCTAGAGCCTCTGAGTTTCTTGCTCCCCTAATCTGGACTTTTGTATCTCCAGAGCTCTGCGCGCGCACACACACACACACACACACACACACACACACACACACACACACAGCTACTCAATTCTTTTCCAATCTTTAAGCATGGTTCAAGTCTTACCTCTTCCATGACATTTTCCCAAACTATACTTATGACCCGTACAGTGATTTAGCACTTATCATTTGCTGTTTTGTGTTTTTGGTTATGCATGTTTAAATGCAACTTAGCTCATTGCCCTAACTATTCAAATTTCAGAAGAGTAGCTGTCTTTATCTCCTTCATAGTGCCTAGCCTGAAATCTTGTGCATTGTAAATATTCAATAAACACAGTGATGTATTAATTTACTGTAAGGAAAGGAGCAATGGTTAGCGAAGTTTAGTAATTGAACTTGTATTTCTGATTCTATCTCCAATAGGTTATGTGACTATAGGTCAGTCAAGTGACCTCTCTGAGCTTTACTTCCTCTTATAAAAAATTGAAATGCTAACACCTACCATGCTATGTAGGGGGAAAAAACGAGATAAGCAAGGGGAACAAATTTTGAAATCTACAAAGTACCTTCACAGATGTATAGCATGAGGTCTTTAAAAAAAATAATAATCCCCCAAATCACTTGTTTTCTTTATAAACACATTTTTCTTCCTCAATAATCACCAAAGTTGTTTAATTATACACAGCTTTGACCATGTTCTTTTGCTGTTGCTTCTTTATATATATATATATATATATATATATATATATATATATATATCGTCTTTCACTTGACTTTTGGAAAAAAAGCACATGACTTATTGATTGTAAACAGGATCATCCCAAGAACATGACCTTGGACAAATCTTATCTTTACTGGCAAAGCATAGTGCTGGGACTTTTCTATCTTTTTTGCTTCTGGTCAGCCCTTTTGCAAAGAGTGACAGCAGAATTCTGAAGCCCTCTGGACACTTCTTATCCTGATTTACATATCAATACCTAAATTCCCATTATAACTTGCAAAAGAATGCTATAGTCAGGGCTCTAGACTCCTAAGAAAAGTTAGGATTTTAAAAAAAATGATCATCCTATTCAATCGGTGTTGTGCCAGGTGCTAATCAGAACAGAGACAGAAAATGTTCTTGCTGCCTGAAATCCTTCTAATTGAATTTAAGGATATTTTTTTAAACAAATGCTTTATTAACTTCTGTTTTACATCATTCATTTCCGCCAGATTTTGAGTTACAATCATTTTCCCCCCGTTATTCCCCTACCCAACCCCCCAGAACAGCAGTCCCACGAATTTAAGGATATTACTAACTTGTAAATTGAGAAAGATAGGAACACATTGCAGCAAGCTTAGTTTTAAAGATAATTTACTTTATTTATGACGAATTAATAAAAAGGCATTGATTAAGTGCTAGTTCATGTCAAACAATGCATGGATTTCTGGGATATAAATAAAAAAAATCATGTATTCTTGTCTTCAGGAAATGTACATTCTAATAGGCAGAGACAATTTTCTTTGGACATTTTTTTAACCATAACTATTTTTTCTTGTTTATTTTTTGTAAATGTTCTGTCTGGAAAGTCAATGTAAAATGACAGCGTATAGTAAGAATAAATGAGTAGAGAAGGTGACAAGTAAAAGCAACTGAGGCCCATTACATGCAAATACCTGCAATAACTTGATTTAGGCCAACAGATATTGCCTAATGTTTGGCGGCTGCTATAATGAAAAGATAAAGACAATATTTAACTACTCTACCCATTATTTATATAAGAGAGACAGGAAGGGGCTAGGATGATAAGAAGCCAAGCAAGAATTTCCACTTTGTGGCCCTTTCCCCTACACTACCTCTGACATCTGCCTAAGGTTATCAGAACTTCAAAACACTTTGAATGAGAGGGCACTAGTTAACTAGGCTAGAGAGTATAGGGAGTCATGGTGAATGTCCCAAAAACCAATGTAAAGGGGTGAATGTATTTATCTACATTCTTAGATAAAGCTTGAGAATAAGGCAATTTAAGGCGTCATTTTGCCCATCCTCTGAGGAAGGGAAAAGGTAAGAGAAAGCTAGTTACCCTAATTTAGGTAAATTTAACAACCATGGATCCTTAAGAAAGGGCAAGGAAGAGAGTTTCAAGGCTGCCCAAAAGTCTCTTTTATATACTATTAGGATAGAACTAACAGGCATAGAGAGCTCTAAAAATGTGGCAAATGATTAATTTTTTTTAAATAAGCATCTATTAATTGCTTTCTATGTACAATAATTACAATATGTACCATACTACTAGTCTCTAAGCCCTACAATCCTAGTCATCTAACCTGAAGAGGGGGACTGTATTTTCTCAAAGGAGTAGCAGCAACAAGAAGTTGGCCAGAGCTTTTAGAGATGGTTGTTGACACTCCAAAAGTGGTAGCAAAGAGTCACTTTGGATAGAAGTCTGGGCCAAGAATCAGGAAGCCTTGGATTCAAATCCAACCTCAGACACAAACTGTATAACCTTGAACAAGTCATTTAATCTTGTTTGCTTCAGTTTCTTCATCTCTTAAATGGAGGTATTAGCAACATACTTATATTTATGATGTATATATGTATATATACTTACACATATATGCTTAATTTATATATAGATATATAAATTGTGTCTGTTTATACATATTATGTTACATATTTTGTATATAAATTATATATGTATGCACACATATGTATACACACAAATAATAAGGTCTACTTCCCAAAGTTGTTGACATAATATTTATAAAGCATCTAGCACAGGGTTTGACACACATTAGGTACTATATATTATTGGAGACGGTGGCAGTAGTTGTGGTAATGGTGTTACATAATTTGAGAAAAATGAGCAAAATCAATGAGAAAATGAGATGAAAGGTTCGTTTGTACGGGGTGGAGACTTTTGATGTATACTGAGATTTATAGGAAAGCAGTAGGCATTATTTTAAAGAAGCTTGGAGACAATCTGCTTTATTCTCTACTAATGGAGAAAGAATTGGAGAAGGAAAAGAGTGGAAGCTGGAAAATCCATTAGAAAACTGTTCGGACCATTTGGTTCAGTGAATATAACACTATGAACTACGATCAGATGAGTTAACATATGCAAAGTGCCTTGTCAACCTTAGTAAACCATATAAATGTTAACGAATATAAGTATTTGTGGATCTAGGTGGTCCAGTGAATAGAGTGTTGGACCTCAAGTCAGGAAGGCCCATTTGCCTCAGTTCAAATCTGGTCTCAGACATTTACTAGCTGTGTAATCATAGGGAAGTCAATTCACCCTATTTCCCTCAGTTTCCTCATCTGTAAAATGAGCTGAAGAAAGAAATGGCAAACTGATCCAGTATTTCTTGTCAAGAAAATGGCAAACAGACTTAACAAAGATTTGGACACAAATGAAAATCAACTGAAAATAATATAATTATAAATATTGTTTACCAAGCGTAGGTGTCCAACAAGCAGGTAGTGATGTGAGACTGAAAGATGAGACCTGAATGTATGTATAGTTTTGGGTTCCAATAAAGATAGTTAGAAAGATGGTTTGGATGATTCAAAACATGTCAGACATTCTTTCATAGAAATGCTTATAGTGACTTAGTGTCACATAAATCTAAACACGTTTAAACATTTATAAATCATATCTTCCATGTCACAATTAACAGATGACTAACAATTCCTCATGGCAATGACCAAGGATGCTCTGGAGTCAGCTTAAACCAACCTGAGAGTCAACTGTTAAATTATCACAACTCAGAAATTGGCAAACACTACATATTAGGGCCTCATCTATTGCCTTAGATATTGTCTAGACTTTAGAAAATTATGGAGAAATTATTAATAATGATGATTGTACTTGAAATATTGTCATGAATACATTTAAAAACTCAGAGCATTAGTAAATAAACCTTTACAGTACTCCCTGGTGATGGCATACATTTTCATATTACTGTTGTTATGATTTTAAATCAAAAATAATCACGTGAGCTGAAAACTTATTTTAATTATTTGCTATGGACTTATTAATTTCCTAGAACAAGCAAAGCTATTCTAGCCAGAAGGTGACAATGATGCAAAGGTTGGAAGCAAAAGAACTTCTTTTTAAAATTTAGAATCCTGAGTATTCAGTCCGAGTATTTTGTCTTCTGTCTCTCCCAGGAACTTGTTCTTGTATAGAATGACAGGTTAAATAGGTGCCATTCTTACACTGCTTAACTTTCTCTCAAGGAACATTTCGCTGTCAAAAAATGAACCTCACCACTGGTTCAGAGCACCTCAGTGTAGCCTGTGAATCTGGGTAATTATCCAGAGTTCTCTCCTTTAAAGGAAGATAAGTTGATTGTAAAAGGCTGTCTTTACATTCATATTTTCTTGTTAGTTTCTCTTGTGCTCTAGGGTTGGTATGATTTGTTTATTTCATTGCACTATATTGAGCATATTTTACTCAATTAAATCAGTGACCATAAAGTTGGTCTGATTCTTCTATGGCTCCTGAGACAGCTGCTGAATGAGCCCTTTTCCTTCTATTGGTAAAAGAGTTTATCCATTTATATGCTTTTCAAAATCTTTCACTTTCCAAAATTAGGTATAAATAAACTGTTCAGAATGGGATTAAATAAAATGTTCAGTGTGTTCTGAATCAGCGGTGAATAGGGGACCTGAAACATTTGATCAGAATAAACAAAAACCCACTAATTTGTGAGGTTGGAAGGAGATCAGGTAGGAATGCAAGAGAATGAGGGAAAGTAAAGGGGGAATATTATGTACCTATTTGACAATGTTTGACATTAAGTTGCCTCAGTCATTCTGAGAAACCCCATGCTTGGAAATAATACAAATACTTTGTTATCCTACACAAACTAGTATGATACAGCTCTTAAAGTCTCGTTATGATCTATCAGGAAAGTACAAGTCCAGAGCACTACAACAGACATATAAAACCATTCCATTTCAAGTTTCCCATCTGTTTTTGCCCTAGTCAAATTCTGTTTAAAAAATAATCAACATTGAAAAGCCATTTAAAAATATTCATGAAATTGGGATATTAAATTTAGGGGGGAATCCCATTACAACTGGGCAAAAAAAGTTTATGTGAAAAAAAAAGATTTTTTTCTCTTAATTTTTAAATAGACAAAGTGAAACGTAGTTAAAGTTAAGATAAAGGACCCTGACAATAGATTAAGTCCCGCAAATTTGAGATGCTGCCTAGGGGAAAGGTATTTCTAATATTTTCAAATATCTCCTTTTAAGACAGGAATTTTTCTAATTTTGAACAAGGAAATTTTTTACAAAAAGGATAGCAGCACAGGGTAAGGCACACAGCAGGTACTCAATAAATGTTTAACCAAATGCAGGAAATAACTATATTGCTTATATGCTCTCAGAGCCCATTGCTGTGCTAGCTGGTTTTGCTAACTGATTGTGTTTTTTTCCTCCTCTTTTTAAAGTGTTTGTTATAAGGGATTGTTCGTTCAGTAAGAAAAAGGGTGGGGTTTCAGAAAGGAAGGTGAGCTAAAAACATTTTTTTTTTGCTAAAACAGTGTCCTTTTTTCCTTTATCCTGTAACTATCTTTCTGTCTGACTAATGAAGATTTTACACATACACACACATGCACATGCATGCACAATATATGTACACATAAAGATATGTAAATATATTTATAAACCTACTTTTAAAACTTTATTTCACTACAGTGAATTTTAAAATTTGTATTACCTTCATATGCTCTAAAGCAAAGAACAGACATTCCATTCTTCTCAGATTCACTATGGCCTAAAAATATGAACTCTCTTTATATCATAATCCTTCACAGAAAGGTTTTTCTATACTTCAATAAGCTGAGAAGGAGGCTTCTCTTTTCAAATAGAGATAATGTGATTTCTCAAGTCTCTGTCTTTCCTTCAGATCAGAAGGTTTCCATTTCATTCAACTTTCACCCATTATATAGCAATGACTTTGTTAGTGTCCTACTTGTTTTAATTTTTTTTAAATTGATGCTTCATTATTTCTTACTTAGATCTTCAGTTCAATAAAAGATATGACGGCATTTCCCTCTTGTTTTCTAAAGGATGAACACAACCCATACCAATACATCTTCTTATTTATCCTCCCTTTTTCCTTTCATTTTTTTCACAAAGCTGAAAACATAATTAAAAACAAACTACACTCATTTCCACCCTCCTCTTAAAGAGTTTGACCTACATCAAGATATGCCTATGATAAATTTAAGCTACATGTTAACATTGTCTGTAACTGTGGCCAAGAAAAAATATTTTAATTTTGTTATATTAAACTTGCCTCCCATCTCCATTTGCATGCCACTCCCTGCATTTCTGGCTATATTAAGTTCATATTAAAACTTGTCCTCTTGGGGTCTTCATCTTCTTGCATAGAATTAAGAGGATAATGTTCATAACTTGAGGTCTCTGAAGCAATGAATAGCTTTCCGCACTTGATTAAATGCTGAAGAAAAGCCAAGACACTTAATAAGCTGCAAGCCCCATTGATTCCATCATACACTAATGCTGGGAGCAGCATTAACAGCATTACCATAGATACAAGAAGGGAAATATGGCCCAATATTTGTAAATGGATTGAGCCCCAGCTTCCAAAGGAGTCAAGCATGTTTCCTGGTAAAAATAAAGTGCTCACTTAGTCAAGGCTTCCTTCAGGAGAGAATATATCTCCCTTAGGGGAATGTTTGTTTTTTGTTTTTGTTTTTGTTTGTTTGTTTGTTTGTTTTTTTCCCAAGAGAAAGTGTTTGAGTCACCTTTCAATTTAATTCAGTTCAACAAGCATTTACTAATTCCTATGTGCTATGTTCCAGGCACTGGGTTAGTTTTTGGTGTCAAAAAAAAGGGGAAAAAAGACACAATTTTAGCAGTTATTGCTCCCTGTAAACTAACATTCTACCTGGGAGGAGGGACACAGAGGAGGGAAAACATGTACACAGAAGAGGAAATACAAAAAGTATGCAAACTAAATATAATTGTATAGGGTGAAGAGTACCATGAACTGGGGATCAGCTAAGCCCTGAAGGGGGTAAAAATTATAAGAGATGGAGCTGAGAAGGATGCTTGGCATATAGAAGAGCCACTGCAAAGGCACATAAATGGAAAATGGAAAACTGCATTGTGGGACCACAATGACCACTTTGGGACACAATATGCTGTGTGTTATTTTGATTTTCTACATCACTGCTTATTTTAGATTGCAAATTTCTTGAGGAAAGTGATCAATGCCCATGTATTATTTTTTATAAGCACAACATGCTTATCTGCTATTCTTGTGAGTTTGGGGGTATCAAAAATCAAAGCCAGAGCTTCACATTAAATTAATCAATGTCTTGCATAATGTAAAAATCATTTGCATACACACATATGTATGTATGTAGATACATACATACTCATATAAAAAGGGCATAAGATTCAATAAGCTGGGGAAAGAGGCTTCTCTTTTCTAATAGAGATAATGTGATTTCTCAAGTCGCTTTCATTCCTTCAGATAAGAAGGTTTCCATTTCATTCAACTTTTACCCATTATATAGCAATGACTTTGTTAGTGTCCTACATGTTTTAATTTTTTTTTTAATTGATGCTTCATTATTTCTTATATAGAGACTTTACTGCTTCTTGCTGACTCCCCATTTTCACCTTCCCTGGGGAAATAAAGCTACATGTGTACATGCTTCCAGAAGATTGCCATTATGCAAACAATAAGAATCCCACCATCAACTGGCCTACAGGTCTTGGGGGCTGAGAAATTTCATATTGAAGTGGGCAAAGAGACCTAGAGCTTCTTATAGATTCAACCATCTCAGGCAAATTGATGAGGCTAAACAAATCACTTATAGACTTTAGTTCGAGTCAGGAGTTAAATTCATGGATATTTATTAGTAACTTTAGTTATTTCTGTCAGTCCACTCCCATCTGAGCATAAGGGACATGCATGAGAAATATGTGTAAATAAGATAGCTTTTTTAAATGTAAGAACTTTCTGCAATAATGGATTGAGCTGATCATAAGGTCATAAGCTCCCTGTCATTGGCAATATTCAAGTAAAACATGTAGCAAGGGACAGCATTCCTGCATTGGTTGGAGGTTAAATAAGATGATCAGTAAGTTATTTTCCAGCTCTAAGATCCTAAAATTATGGGCTTCTGAATAATTGTTAGAAGAGTTACTCATCTCTATATGACATCTCATTTCACCTGATACTGTTACAAAAAATATTTTATAGAATAGGAACTCATATCTCTGGTTTACAAAGGGTTTTTCTCTCTTCAGAATGTTGAGGTTGTTAATAAAAAGGGTTTCACTTTAAATACATCTACATTTTAGATCTGGGGAAACTGAGGCTAATGACCAAAGTCATACCACTATTGAAAGAGATGTGGTGGCAGCCCAAGCTTCCTAATGTTCTGATCCAACACTTGCCCCATCATATCATATGGCCCATTTCAATAATAAGGATGATGACAGTGGTAGTGGTAATGACAGTGATGATGACCACTGGCAAATGGTTTATACTTTATAGTCTGAGGGATTTGTCTGTAGTCAACAAAAGGCTAAGTGACTGGACCAGGGATATACAGTCAGTCTGTGTCAGAGGCAAAACTTGAACCCAGGTCTTCCTGATTATTTATCCAGTGTATCACATGACATCTCACCTATTAGGCTCTGAAGTGAAAGTATAAAGTGGATCACTAAAATGACAGATGCTCGACAATACTATTACCCGGGAACAGTTGGGCTCAGTGAAAGCACGTCTATCACCTCAGATCTTACATTCATATTATTACAATCTATTTGGGGTCAACATCTAATCAAACACTACCCCAAATTCCATTTTTTTTCTTCTCTAATTCACCTGTGACTGATCAGAAATTAATTGCTATGTGATAATAACGCAAAACAATACTGACTTAAACTAGAATTGAAAGAAAAATAGCAAATAATAAAATTCAGGCCATATGCCTTCTTACTCCCATATATTCACTCCCTAAGTGGAGGGATAAGGGTCTGTGTGTATGTGTGTTTGTGTGTGTAACAACTTGCCTGGTCAAACAAATAATGACATTTCCTCACACAGCAATGAACAGGTGAAACATCCAATTTATGTATGGAAGGGGGAAGACAGAAACCTTTAGATCTATAGAATGCTATTATATCTATATCCAAAAATTTGATTCTGATAACAAATGAGGCACACTTCTCATTTATAGGGGCAGGGGACCAGCACAGCTGGTGTTTTAAGATTATAGGATCAAATTTTCAGAGACAGAAATTAACTCTCAATATCTGGCTTAATAAACAGAGAAGGAAACTGAAGTTCAAAGAAGCTAAATTACTTGACTGAGGTCAAGCACACAAATAAAGACAGGGTAGCAGAGCTGTGATTAAAGTCTAGGTTCTGAGTCCAGATCGAGCATTCATTTAATTATATCACACTTCATCTTAAATGTAATGTTGGGACAAATGAGGAAATATAAATAATATTTTGTTTTATTCTCCAATTACATGTTAAAATAATTTTAGTATTTTTGCTAAAAGTTTTGAGTTTTAAATTCTATCCTTCTATCTTTCCCTCCCTTCCTCACTCACTGAGATGATAAACCATGTGAAATTACATGTTCAATCATATAATACATTTCCATTTAGTCATTTTTGTATAAGAAGAGTCAAACAGAAAAAAAAAGTATGAATGAAAGAAAGTGAGAAATAGTATGCTTCAGTCTGTGTTCAGATAGTATCAGTTCTTTCTCTGGAGTCAGAAATTATGTTTTATCATAACTTCTTTGGGATTGTATTGGATCATTATATGGCTGAGAATAGCTAAGTCATTCAAAGTTCTTTATCATTCAATATTGTTATCGCTGAGTACAGCATTCTGTTGGTTCTGTTCACTTTGCATCAGTTCATGTAAATCTTTCCAGGTTTTTCTGAAATCATCACAATCCACGACTTGTTCAGTCACTCCCCAAATGAGAGGGCTAAAATAGTAAAAGTTCTTGCTAATAACAGTCTAAGTGAGATAAGGTCCATGACAAGTCCTTCTATATCCATTTTCCCCTTCCTCTCTTCAATTTCCCTCTTGATATTGAATCTCCCCACATTGATTCTTTTTTCTTAAGTGAGTTCTCTTCAAGTCCATACTGCTCAGCCAATGCAATTCCCTCATCCCTTGAAACATGCTTTTGGGCCAGGAATACCAGGATATATAAGTAAACTGAGATAGCAAGACCTATAAATTTGACCGTCCCAAAACTGAAGGTGGAAGGTGGGGAATAGGGTGCCCTGAAAGGCTACACAATATGAGATGAAGATAACCTCAGCTCAGAGGGCCTGAGTTTCAGTTAAATATGAAGAATTCTTGCCATTAAGAAGTCTAGAACTCCAGAGATAGAGCTGAAGTGTCAGGTAGGAAAGGGGAATAAGAATAATGAATGAATCCTTGCAACAATATAAAACTAATTAAGGCAAGTGTGCCCATCTGCTCCCCCCAAACATTTTTACTTTATAGTCACCATCAGCCTTAAAAACAACAACAACAGATTGAGGCATTTCTAAATAAGTAATACAGTTTCTGGGGGGTAATCAGAAAGGAGAATGTAAAGGGATCAATAAACTATGGCACTTTAGAAAAGAAGACTCAGTTTAGATGCCACAATAACAATGCATTGAGCATATCAAATTATTCAGGCTGAATAAAATCTGTGCTTTATTTTTTGAAGTTGCACATTATATAATCTATACTCCAGATACTTCACCAACCTGTTGTAAATTTTAAGAAGTTCTAGGTACGCTGGCTATATTTAGAAAAATCTAACTTGATGCTATTTCTACTTTACGAATTTGAAAAGGCATGAATAAAGGTGCATAACTTGAAATAAATTGTCTTTTGCCTTAAGCAAAGACTTAGGAACTTTCTATTGAAGATATATATTACAGATGAAAAATTCTTAAAAATCTATTGTATTTTGTTTAGTTTCATGCAAAACATCTGAATGTTCAGATATATTTTCTCAAGGTTGTTGACACCTGACATTCATTTCCTCCACTTTCCAAATGCATTATTTGTTAACATCAGTAAGCATAAATGTTATTTTTAGTAACTCAGAATTCAGTATGAATCCTGGTTCATTTGAAAATAGGAACCCCTTTCTGTGAATCAGCTCTAAGTGGAGAAAAACATGTGGAAGGACTCTCAAAACCCTTGCCTTTGACAACTTGAGTTAGCACTGTATCTCTCTTTCTCTGGTATCTGCATAAGGCTTATAACATATTTGTAATATGTGCCAGGAAGGAAGGAAGGAAGGAAGGAAGGAAGGAAGGAAGGAAGGAAGGAAGGAAGGAAGGAAGGAAAGAAGGAAGGAAGGTTCAAAGGAAGAAAGATTTCAATAGGAATAAGGAAGTAATGATCTCCAGCTATAGGTACTGACCTAGATAAATGCAAGGGTGATAAGACAAGTGGGCTTAAATAGAGTATATGAAGGGGAATAATGTGAAGCAAAATGATATTAGTAAACTGGAGGTCAATAATAGAGAAAGGTTAAATATTAGGTTCATGTGGTGAGAGGTTGTTTACTCTTGTTATATGAAGTAGAGGTGACAGTACTAATTGTTTTCATTGGTCCCAAACTTCATGGGATCACAAATTCTTCCCCAAGTTCAAATATGGCCTCAGATACTTATTAGCTGTGTGATCCTGGTCAATTCAATTAACTACTTTCTGTCTCAGTTTCCTCAACTGTAAATATGCAGATAAGTAGCACCTACCTCCAAGATTTATGAGATTTAAATGAGGTCATATTTGTAAGTCCTATGCAAATCTTTAAGGGCTATATAAATGCTAACTATTATTAGCTATTTCAGAGTTAAAAGAACATCAGTGGCCATGTAGACCAACACACACCTGAAAACATATATTCTTCAGAGCACACCCAACAAATGGTTGGTCATCCAGTATTTGCATGGAGACCCTGAATAAGTGAGAAGACCCTGCTTTTTTCAGGAATCCCATTCCCCTTTAGGATAGCTCCTCAGGTATGACGTTTTTGTTTTTCCTTTGAAAAATGTTTTCATCTTTCCAGTTTCCATTCCATAATACTCATTCTACTCATTTGAGCAAAGTGCTCCATAAAGTTCAACAGTCCCTTATAAAATGAAGGTTGCTCTATATTCTTGAAGATGTCCTTGAAACATACTGTTACAGGTCCACCCACAGTGAAAAAGCTCCATTTCTCAAACAATGAGTCTATATTACAGGTGCCAGCACGGTTAGAGAATGAGATCACTAGAAACTTAACCTTAAAATAACGATTTATACCTTTTTTTGATCTGTTAGTGAAACTGTAGCTGTTTTATGTATTGAAGTTTGTTCATGGTTGTTTGGCCTATTTGCATATAGGGACACTGCTCTGCAAATTCAATATTATCCAAACAAATCCAACAATTCTTTGCTAAGCATCACGAGTATGCACAGTAGGCTCTCAGGCTACAAAAGCAAAAGTTAATAACACTTCCTGACCACAAGGAGTTGACCTTCTACTGATCTTGTTTACACATATGGATAGAAAAACACAATATGAAATATACTTTTAGATTGATATTGGTCATTAGTGATGCTACCTTTCTTAATACAGATTCATTTGGGAAGTTAAGACAAATACACACACACACACACACACACACATACTTCCCTATAAGAGCAATGTCATAAACTTATGGAAACTGGATTCAAACATCTGTATTATTCAGGGGTGGGAAACATCAGACACAGAAGGAAAATGTATTCAAACAATATGTTGTCCAAGTATATGTTGGAGCCAGCTTGAACTGACTTATAAGAGCCAACTGTTAATTTTCAGCGTGAGAGTTTACACTTTAGACATATACTAATGAGGGGGCGACTAGGTGGCACAGTGTATAGAGCATGGCCCTGGAGTCAGGAGGACCTCAGGTCAAATCCAGCTTCAGACACTTAACACAAAAACTAGCTGTGTGACCTTGGACAAGCCACTTAGCCCCAATTGCCCTACCTTCCCCCTTCAAAAAGAAAAAGAAAGAAAAGAAATATACAAATCAGAGCTTAGTTTATTATTTTATTGATTGTTTAGAATTAAGCAAGTGATGGAGAAAAACTAATAATACATACTAAACTGGATAGTGTATTCCACATAATCTCCTGCTCCAGAGCCAGTTCCTCAACACGTATTAGCATGTCCCTATCTATCCACAGAGAGATAGACCATCATCTCTACTTATTGAAATCTTTTTTCCCCTCCTTCAATACTCAGCTCATGTGCTACTTCTTTCACGAAGCCTTCCTTGACTCTCCCACTTTCCCTATCTTTAAGGGGAAAAAAAGGTTTCTTCTTTCTCAACTTATTCAGAGTGCTTTGTTTAGATCACTCATTTGCCCCTCTCATACTCTACCTTTGCTTGTATATAGATATGAAAGTTGTAAAAAAAAAAAACAACAAAAAATGAAAAAGCACATTCAATTCCAAATCTAAACACCAACCTAAGCACATTGTGTTCTTATCCCTAAGGTCTTCTCTCCCACTCATTAATGACACTCAGGATGTTGAGTATGGTTTGCAGTTTTAGCCTTTTATGATTAGTTTTTAAAAGTACAAGAGGGGAAGAAAGCTCACAGAACATCTAATTAAAGGAAATATCACATTGGCAGCAAAATAACTCAATTAACTGTCTCCAAGTGGCACAAGGCAATTAAGGGTTATCTCATCTTACTAAAATGGGGTAGATATAGGGCGTTTGAATCATAAAATCTATAATGCTGCTACTGGAATATAAAGATGAGAAGATCAAGGGCAACTGAGTAATTTGATCCCTAGTCATTTAAAAAGCCACTAAGGGAAAAATTCATGATCTCAAGGCAGTGTATCCATTTGATACATCAGATTGTAGTTCCATTTGAAATAAGGCAGATAGAATAATTGCAGAAATTAATCAACACACAAACTTGGCTATGACATGCCTGTAAGTTTTCTTTCTGGGATCCCTTTCAGTTGATGAACAGTAGATTTTTTTCTATTTCTTTTTCTTTCTATTACTTTACCTTCTTGTTCTAGAACTTCAGGGCAATTTTCCTTAATAATTTCTTGTAATATTATATCCAGATTTTTTTTGATCATAACTTTCAGGTAGTCCAAAAATTCTTGCATTGTCTCTCTTCAATCTGTTTTTATGTCAGCTTTTTTTTTAAATGAGATATTTCAGATTCTCTTCTTTCTAGTTTTATTATTTCTTAGTGTCTTATAATATCATTCGATTGCACTTGTTTATTTCTAGTTTTCAAGGAGTTATTTTCTTCTTTAAGATTTCCTATCTTGGGGCAGCTAGGTGGTGCAGTGAAAAGAGCACCTGCCCTGGAATCAGGAGGACCTGAGTTCAAATCCAACCTCAGATACTTAACACAAAACTAGCCATGTGACTTTGGGCAAGTCACTTAACCCCAATTGCCCTGCATTTCCCCCCTCCAAATAAAGAAAAAAAAAGATTTCCTGTATCTTTTTCCCATTAGTTAACTTTGTTTCCATAATTTTATTGGATTGCTTTTATTTCTTCCTAATGTTTCCTTAATCTCTCTTGATTTTTAAATTCCTTTTTAAGTTCTTCCAAGATATTTTGGGGGTTTGTGACTATATGACATTGCTCTTTGGTGTAGAAGTATATGTTTTTCTTTTTACCACATTATCTTCTTCTGAATATGAACTCAGATGTCCATAGGTATCTATAACCAGGTTCTTTTTCCTTTGCCTATGTATTTTTATTTTTAATTGTCCTATTTTATTTTATCAGCTTATTATTACTATCAAGTTTAATCCACAATTGCCTTAATGTTGCCCTAGGCCTGAGGTCCTCCTTACTATTGTTTTCTAAATTCTATCTCAGGGTTCAACCTCGGGGACTCCTCTCCTCCCTTAAGCCACAGTTAGATTCCCTAACCCACACTTTCCTGAAAATGTTCTTGCTCCCTGCCTTACCACACTCACCTGGTATATGCTTTTTCCTCCTCACCTATGGCCACAAGTCAGGATCACCTCCTGTTGGCACCACTAGTCCTGGCTTCTGGAAACAGGGTGGGGGCCGGGAGGAATACCGCAATCTTCCATCACTCAGTATCTGCTGTTCCTAAGAAGAAAGTTTGTAAGGTAAAAGTTTGTGAGGTGAAAATTCCTGAGGCAGTGAGGAGAAAGTTTGTGAGGTGCCCAAGGCCTAGTGTGCTTCCCGACAGAGTTACCCCAGTGGAGTTGGCCTGGAGCTGTTTACACTTCACTCAGGCCAGCCTCAGGCCCTGGAGGTCCTATCTTTTCTGAGGTCTTCTCAAGTTGTTTTAGGAGAACAACTGCTTTACTTACCCCTTTTTTGCTGCTCTACATTCATTTTGTCACCATTTTCTGTGTGAAGGAAACTCAGAGAGTCTAGAAATTTCTTACCTACACTGCCATCTCCCCAGAATACATGAAACATTATAGAAAGGTGTTAAGCATGCAATGTGAAACAAATATGTCACAACTACAAAATGGGGCAATGAAAACATAAGGACTGGATTCACCACATCAACATTTTAATGCTCCATGGATGTGGGCATTAGCCCCAGATGCAGATCAAAAGCTGTCTATGCCAGATCATCCTACTAATCTCTCACCTGGGTGTACTTTAAAGTTTTCTATACAGGGAAATCTCAATATGTTGGGGTTCTTTTCTCTTGATTTCTTGACATCCTGAGGATATCAAAAGCATATGTAAGATATTCATCAGGTATCCTTTGGTATACATTTTGGAACCATATTCTTTTAAAATATATTTTATTATATTCTTTACATAATTTATTTAATTCATAATACCTTATTTGCAGTATGTTGTGGCATGAGTGAATGAATGATGAAAAAATAAGGAGGCAGCAATCATATGACCTAAATTCTGTTTATATTGTATGCCAGGATAACTTTAGAGACTGTCAGATATCATACTGAAATCAAGATATGTTATATCTATTTCAGTAACTTTATCAGTCTAGTAACTTAATCAAGTCACCTATCTACCTCTAAACTCTCTGAGAGCAAATACTGTTTCATTCTTCTTTTAGTCCATACAGTGTTTTGAATAATATCACACACACACACACACACACACACACACACACACACACACAGTAAGTAGTCAAATAACTTGAATTAAAAAAAAAAAAAGGTAAGATTTGGATGACTCGTTCTTAGTGGACCTATGCTTGTTTCTAGCAATCTTCTGCTTTCTAAGTGCTCATTAACATTCTCATTAATATTCATATATGGAATTTGCATGTGGTTAACATAAAGTATATTAGTTGAAATTTCCAGAATTCATTTTATCCTATTTTGTTAAATCAGAATATTTTTTCTCTTATCCAGATTTCCAGTGTTTCTCCTGATCTCTAAGACTTCTCAAAAAAAAAAAAAATAAGAATAAGAATAAGAATGGGGCAGCCCTGGAGTCAGGAGAACCGGAGTTCAAATCTGGCCTCAGACACTTAAAACTTACAAGCTGTGTGACCTTGGGTAAGTCACTTAACCCCAACTGCTCTCCAAAAACAAACAAAAAATAATATTGAGTTATTACAGTATAAACCAAACAAACAGGTTTTTCTTTTAATACTGTGGTTTGCAATTCATGTGCAATGGGAAATGTGAACCCATTCCAAGGTTTAAACTAGCCTCAAATCCTTTTTTTACCTCCTATCAAAGATTTCAATTATATCTTAAACATTTTTGTCCTACCTTTTCAAGTTTGAAGACTGTTCTTGCTACAACAATAGCAGAAGAGCAGGAGATAACTAGTTCCATTTTCCCTGTTCTGTTAACATTTTACTATTGTCTCCAAATACTATATAGTTGGAAAAGATCACATTGGAAGTATTTATTATCTAAAAATTGAAATCATAATTTGGAGAGCTTTTGGGAAAGTGACAACAAAGTGAGTAAAATATCTGTAGAAGATATGAAAAGAAGGTATAAAACAGGAAAATTTTATTAAAAATAGATGGCCCAAAATAGAAAACATCAACAACTATAAATATTTGTAAAAGCCTATTATAGACTTATAACTGAATGAGAAAGGAGGATGAATTATTTAGGAAGTTATGAAATGGTGAGTTTATGATAATATAAATGATCAATTAAACAACCATTTATTATGTACCTATGATATACCAGACACTGTGATATATACTAGGGAAATAAGACAAAAATGAAAAATCTTTTCCCCAAGGACTTCACATTCAATTTTGTCAAGGCTTTCACCAGTTTCTAAATTTTCCTACTTCTCACTTACGCTAATGATAACGTTTTTAAAATGTGATACTGTTTGAATTTAGAAATATAGAAGCAGGGATTTGAAAGACATCTTGAAGATGAGAAAACTGAGTTTCAGAGAGGTAAAATGATTTGTCTAGGTCAAACATCTAATTATTGGCAGAGAGAAAACCAGAACCCATATTTCCTTAATTCCAGTCCACTTTTTTTATTGTCCTATTTTGAAATGCTTTTATCCCATATGTTTAGGTGGCATAAGATTCTTATGCAACAGGTTTTAACCACACATGAAAATATGCATGGAAAACTATATTCATCGATTAGCCAAGCACATTGGTCTCAAAATCTGTTAGGCATATTATTGTCTAGCTTCTGGCTACTGTCTAATGATCAACAAAGATTATTCTCTCTTACTCTGTTCCCAAGTTAATGAAATATTTATTGAGCTAATTGCTAGTGTTACCATTAGTTCAGCAAAATTTGTCATTTATTTTGCAAGGGAATATTTTTTGATGTTCAGAACCCCACTCCCCAGTTTTAGTTATCAATACTCACTGCACCCCAAATCCTATGTCTAATACTAATTAATAAGGCATTCAGAAATAAAATATGAACCTAGTACTGTTAATAGCTAATCATTGGGAATACTTAAATACCAGTAAAAATATACTAAAAGCTTTCCATAATTGATACACTTTTAGAACACTATTCCCAATGAAATTACTTATCTCAGAATTGCAGTCTGCATGTCTTTAGCACAGTGGGAGATCACACAAAATAATTGGACTTGCTAAATTATCAAAATGCCATTCTAAAGATAAACTTCCATGCTCAATCAAAAAGGTAATTAAGACCCAAATCTAAATATATTCAATTTCCTCCCCAACATCACTCCCCACCCCATACAACACTTGGAATTGAGCTCCATGAATGGACCTCAATTTGGTTTTGTAAACTTTCTGCAAAACCAAAATGATTTGTATGAGCAGGGCTTTAAGTAGCTACTAATCTGGATACAGATCCATATCTTTAGAACCTGTTCATATGCCTGTGTGTTCTAGTACCCATATAGCCATAACATATAGCTAACTAGAGTGTGATTGAATCCATCTTCATATCTGGATAGGCAAATTTATACAAGTAACCAGTTTTCTTTAAATTCCAAGTTTAGTTGCTGGTTTTTGTTAAATGCAAAATAATTAAAAGGCATGTATTTAATGTTGAAAACTAATGAGAGTTAAAGAGAATGTGCAATTTGGGATTGTGTTTATAAGAAGAGACAATGGAAATTATACAGAGATTTTAGAGTCATTTTTAAAAACTGGTGATGGATGAGCCTCCTCAGAATTGGTAGCTCACTTCCAAAAATAAAGAATGTAAAAATATCATTTTCTGCTAGACTATTGACTTTGGTCTACAGTAACACCTCTTATGCCCCTAAATGCCATCTGTCTCTCTCCCCTTTTCCTCTTTCTCACTCATTTTTAGGTGATTTTCCCTTCATATTCACGCACATCCATTTCCTCTGTTTATGTACTCTCCTTCTACCTGTCCTAATAATGATAAAGTTCTTAGGAGCTATAAGTATCATCTTCCCATATAGTCATGGAAACAGCTGAACCTTATCAAATCCCTTAAGATTATTCTCTCCTTTTTACCTTATTTATGGTTCTTTTGAGTCTTGTGTTCAAAAGCAAAATTTTCTACTTAGCCCTGGACTTTTCATCAGGAATGCTTGAAAATCCTCTATTTCATTGAATGTATATTTTTTCCCTGACAGATTACTCAGATTTTCTGGGTAGGTAGTTCTTGGTTGTAATCTTACCTCCTTTGCCTTCCAGAATATCTTATTCCAAACCTTCTGTTCATTTAATGTAGAAACTGCTAAATCTTGACTGTGGCTCTATCGTATTTGAATTACTTCTTTCAGGCTGTTTGTGACAATTTCTCTAGCATCTGGGAGCTCTAGAATTTGGCTTAAGAGTTTTATTGAGAGTTTTCATTTTGGGATCTCTTCCAGGAGATCATTGGTGGATTCTTTCATTTCCGATTTTATCTTCTGGTTCTAGAATATCAGGGCAGTTTTCCTTAATAATTTCTTGAAAGATGATGTCTAGGCTCTTTTTTTATTATGGCTTTCAGATAGTCCAACAATTTTGAAATTATCTCTCCTAGATCTATTTTCCAGGTCAATTGTTTTTCCAAAGAGATAGTTCACATTTTCTTTTATTTTTTATTATTTTGATTTTTAAATTGCTTCTTGATGGAGGAATTATCTTCCACTTGTCCAAATCCAATTTTTAAGGATGTTTTTCAGTGAGTTTTTGGACCTCCCCTTCCCTTTGCCTAATTATACTTTTTCAAGTTCTTTTCTTCAATGTCTTTTTTTACATCTTTTTTTTTTTCATTTTCCAGATTCTGCTTTTTAATGAGTTCTTCTCTTTATTCAATTTTTGTATATCTTTTTTTTCCATTTGGTCAGTTCTGTTTTTTAAGAAATTCTTCTCTTCATTGGATTTTTGTCCTTCAACCATTTTGTCCTTTTTTGTTTTTAAGGTGCCATTTTCTTCAGTATTTTTGTGTTTCATTTACCAAACTGTTGGCTCTTTTTTATGATTTTTTTGCATCACTGCCATTTCTTTTCCAAATTTTTCCTCTACTTCTCTTATTTTATTTTTAAAATCCATTTTGAGTTCTTCCAGAAATTCTTTTGGGGCTTAAGACCAATTCACATTTTCCTTTGAGATTTCAAATGTAACAGTTTTTACTCTATTGTCTTCTGAATTTGTGTTTTTATCTTTCTTGTCACCATAGCAACTTTCTATGGTCAGGATCTTTTTTGTTGTTGTTTGCTCATTTCTCTTACCTATTTCTTGACTTTTACTTTGGTTAGACTCTTCTCCAATGGTGGAGTGGACACTGTCCCAAGTTTCAGGTTTTGGGGTTAGCTAGTTCTGGGGTCTGTAAACTTTCAGTTCGAATCTAAAAAGAGATGTATTTACTACTCTCCTGACCTGTGTTCTAGTCTATGAGTGAACACATGTACTTTTTTTGCTCAGAACTGTTACCAGGTTTCCTGCTCCCCAGGGGCCACAAACTCTAGTTTGTTAGTGTTCCTCCTTTCCCTGGGACTGCAACTGAGGATTGCAACTCAGATCTGAGTAGGGGCAATGCAACAGATCGCTGTATCCAGTGCCCACAAAGAGACCATGTAATCTCCTTCTGACTAGTTGTCCAACCCCCCAACCTTTGGCGGGCTGAGAGCTCTGGAAGCAGTAGCTGTCTCAGTTTTTCCCAAGACCTGCTGTTGGTTTTCTGATGTGGCCTGTGCTAAGACAGCTTGCACTTCACTTTCTTTCCCATGCAATAGACCTTTCCTGCCAAACTTCTAAGCAGACAGGCTGGAAAATTGCCTCATCCCATCCTTTTGTTGGTTCTGTCACTCCAGAATTTGTTTTGAGCAATTATTTTTGGAGGGGGATTGGGAAGAGCTCAGGCAAGTCTCTGTATTTTCCCTAATATCTTGACTCTTCCCCCAGTTTGATTTTTTTAATCTCTTTTTTAAGTAGATTAAGCTAAAATAACGAAAGAGAAAAAGAGGTGTCTGTACAAAAAAACATTATGAGATGCTGATCACATGACAGTGACAACTTTGATTTCTTTTGATATTTGAGAATCTTACTCCCATTGAGATATCTTAAATATTAGACCTGAAAGTCTTTAAAACTACAGATTTCATCTCTCAATATTTATGTAGGTCCAGTTGACTTCATCTTCCTAACTGTCATTTCTACTTTCTCACCTGCAGTGTAAGTGATGCTGATAAGGCACTCCTAGTAGGTACTTAACGGTCCTTTTTTTTTTTTTAATTTTTCAAATGCTTTATTAACTTATGGTTTACATCATTCATTTCCACCAGATTTTGATTTACAACTTTTTCCCCATTTTTCCCCTACCCACCAAGCCAGAATAGCAGTCCCACAAGATATCCCCCCATCCAATCTGCTCTCTCCCATATCTTCTCCCATACTCCCAGTATATGTTGTACATGTATAGCTATGCAAAATATTACCATAGTAGTTATATTGTAAAAGACTGGCTATATTTCCCTCCAATCCATCCCACCCTCCACCTGGTCCATTCCCTACTTTGATCCTGTTCCTCTTCAAAAGTGGGTGCCTCTAAATTCCCCTCCCCTCAAAATATGCTCCCCTCCATCATCTACCCTCTCATACCCCTCTCCCCTACTCACCTGCAGGGTAAGATATCCCATTTAGTATGTATGTCATTCTCTCCCTGAGCCAAATTCAAGGAGAATATGGCTTTACCTTTTTGCCTTCCTGTTTTTCCCCTACCCTGCAACTACTTCCCCTTGCCTCTTCTACATCAGATAGTTTAGCCCACCCTGTCACTCCACATCTCCTCTTGCCACATTCCTCTCTCACCTCTTAACTTCATCCCTTAAGTATCTTCCCTTCCCACCAAATTCGACCTGTGCCCTCTATCCATGTATACCTGTAAACATATGTACACACATTCACATATGTATTCATATGACCATACACCCTTCTTCCATTATTTTCATACTGAGAAAGGCTTAATCAATCACTGTTATTGTTTTTCCATGTAGGAATGTAAATAATTCAACTTTGATAAGTTCCTTTTGATTTCTTTTCCCTGTTTACCTTCTCAAGCATCTCTTGCTTCTTGTGTCTGAATGTCAAATTTTCTATTCAACTCTGTTTTTTTCATCAAGAATGCTTGAAAATCCTCTATTCCACCAAATAACCATATTTCCCCCTGAGACAAGATACTCAGTTTTACTGGGTAGGTGATTCTTGGCTTAAATCCCAGCTCTTTTGACCTCTGGAATATCATATTCTATGCCCTTCAATCCCTCAGTGTAGAAGCTGCCAGGTCCTGTACTATTCTGATTGTGTTTCCACAATATTGAAATCGTTTCTTCCTGGCTGCTTGTAGTATTTTCTCCTTGATCTGGGAATTCTGGAACCTGGTTATAATATTCCTAGGAGTTTTCTTTTGGGGATCTTTTTCAGGAGGTGATCTCTGGATTCTTTCAACCTCTATTTTGCCCTCTGGGTCTAAAACATAAGGGCAATTTCCCTTGAGAATTTCTTGAAGGATGATTTCTAGGTTCTTTCTTTGATACTGGCTCTCAGGTAGTCCAATAATTTTAAATTATCTCTTCTGGATCTCTTTTCCAGGTCAGTGTTTTTTCCCATGAGATATTTCACATTGCCTTCTATTCTTTCAATTGCCTGGATCTGTTTAACAGCATCATGATTTCTTATAAAATCACTAGGTTCCATATGCTCCAGTCTAATTCTACAGGAATGAATCTCCTCAGTGAGCTTTTGAGATTCTTTTTCCATCTGGCAAACTTGGCTTTTTAAGGCATTCTTTTCCTCATTGTCTTTTTGAGCCTCTTTTGCCATTTAAGTTTGTCTGTTTTTTAAGGTGTTATTTTCCTCAGTTAGGTTGTTGACTCTCATTTCATACTTTTCCTGTATACTCCTCATTTCTCTTCCCAATTTTTCCTCCACTTCTCTTATTTGGTTTTTAAAATCCTTCTTAAGGTCCTCTATGGCCTCTAACCCACTAATATTTCCCTTTGGGGCTCTTGGTGCAGGATTACTGACCTCACAGTCCTCCTCCTGTTCCATGCTTTGATCCTCTTTGCCCCCAAAATAGGAGTCTAATGTTGAGTTTTTCTGTTTATTTTGTTTCCTTTGCCTAGGCATGTTGCCACTTAGTTACTTGACTTTGGGCTTGTTGCCACAGCAGGACTCTGCCACCAGATAGGTGAGCTTCTGTCCCAAATGTTGGGGTCTTCTCAACTTCTGGAGGTATTAGTTGGGTGCCCTCCCTGGAGCCCCCACACACTCTGGCAAGCTGGACACACACCCCAAGACCTTTAGCCTAGACCACAGTCCAGATCCTGGGAGGTTAAAGCAACAGTGCTTACCTCTCAGATTGACAGTTGGATCCCCCTACAGTCTGCAGACCAGGAGCTGAAGCTGCAACTGAAGTTGCTAAATGGGGGCTGTGCCTTGGCTCCTCAGCTGCTTCTAGCCCCCAAAGGAAGAAGTTGATGCGCCCCCAAATACTGGTCCCAATGTCCATAGGGCACTAACCTCTCACTTTGTCCTAGGCATCTATGTGTTGGTATTTCTGGAAAAGCCACAGCTGCTGGTGTTCTGGGGTCCCTCCAGCCAGCTGTTTGTCTGGCTGCCCTGGGGCTAAAACCTTGGACTCATGTGGCCCTGGGATCGGCTCCCAGAACACTGTGCTGGCTGTTCCCTGCCAGGCAGCTGGGCTGTCCTCAGCAGGAGGTTAGCTTCTCTGAGTCATTCTGTGGGTGCTGGAGCTCCAGAGGCTGTTCAGAGTCCTCTTTTACATAATTTTTAAGTGGAAGGGTCCTTTTTAAAAAATGTTCTATATATTTAATAGTTTACATTTTAAAGAGTGAAATTACCGAAATAAAGAGTTTTTTCAACTATGCTAAGTCTCATAATTTGTAGTTTTCCATGCCAATGAAATCACAGATCCTTACACTCCTCTCTCGTCCAACAGTATTCTCAGGTATGAAATGAATGACGATTCTATTCCTTCATCATCCTGAGGCACCACTAATTACCTGTTGGAAGTCACCGAAATGGAAAGGAGAGCACCAAGCAAGAATTAAAACTATTCCCATGGAAATGTCCTGAAACCTCAATGCCTTTCACCTTTGTTACATTTGGAAATGTGAGTTTTATATTATATCTGAGGGCACACAGATTATAATTCTGACTGTTTTGAAGACATTCAAGCAACTTATTTATTATGCAGATTGAATAAATAAATATATGTAATGGACAAATGGATAATCAATAAATAAATATATGGAATGGACAAATGGACAATCAGTGAATGATTCAACAAATTTTAAGAGGGGTCAAATCAGTTGTCGTGCCATAAATGCAAAATAACTAGGTATATGATGTTATTCTTTTCTTCAGCTTTATTTCCTTCAGTTTTCAGTCACTGGTTTTAGGCAATGAGCATCACACAGATAAAATCTCTGTCAAATTACATTGGAAACTGTAGGTGACCTGACACAAGCACCACTCCCTGTCCAAAGGTCACAGTTAGTGATTTCTAAAAAAGAACTTCACAAAGACTCTATGGAGTAATGAGATAAACAGCTCTAGTTAAAATTTTACTCTAAAAGTCCCAGAATCAAAACAGCATATCAAGAGAAGTTTCCCATGGTGTTCTATACCATTGTCAAGGTCAACAGTTATTGAAATGACCCTGAAATAGGAAAGCCTGGAGAGACCATGCAAGAAAATTAGGTAAAGTACCAAGGGAAATAACCTATTTTAACCAGAAATGTCATCCCTTCGCAGTTATGAGGAAGTGTATTCCACTGCCAGAGAGAAATTTAAACTGTAGCAAAAAATAAAAATGCAATCATTTTAAAACTTGGAACTATATTTCAGAATGAAATTTGAATCATAGTTGTCTATGTATTTTGGGATATCTTAGGTTTTTGTTTTTGAAATTTACTTCATCCAAATCAATGCTATTAGAGATGGCTTCAAAAACAAATCTCAGGTGGTCAGATTGAGGGCTTTTGTCCTAAAAAGGTCTGAATTCTTCACCATCTTTCATACTGTCTATGAAGGAATCTAAATTGTCTTCCAGGAGGCGCAAAAGACTCATCAAATAAGCAGACATATAGTGCCTGTCTTTCGCTAAACTAGAGCCTTATGTGGGAACTATATTATCTGTTTACCAGTAAGTAGTAAGAATATTTCACTCTCTGTGATCAGCCTCATAGCAAGTTATGACTGAGTGTAAGACTAGAACTCATTGCCCCTAAATCTTCCCATTGGCAGCTAGGTGGATAAAGCACCAGACCTAAGGGGCAGGTGAGAAGGCAAGAAGGAAAAAAATCTGGAACTCAAAGTTTTAAAAACAAATGTCAAAAAGAATATGTTATTTTACATGCAACTATTAAATACGATATACAGGGGTGGCTAGGCAGTGCAGTGAATAGAGCACCAGCCCTGGAGTCAGAAGGACCTGAGTTCGGATCCGGCCTCAGACACTTAACACACCCAAACAAAAACCTCACCATGTGACCTTGGACAAGTTACTTAACCCCAATTGCCCTCCAAAAAGCAAAAAAAGAAAAGAAAAGAAAAAGAAAAGAAATAAGACATATAGGCGCTGGGGTATAGAAATCCATTTTTTCCTACTAGAAAGTTAGGGGGGTAATGGGTGAGGATAAAAGAGAGAACAGATTGGAGGAAGGGGTATTCAGTGGGCTTGCTATTTTGGGGTGGGGGTAGATGAAAGACAGGGTGAAAAATTGTAACTCAAAATCTTTTGGAAATGAATTTTTAAAACTAAAACTAAAACTAAATATATATATATATATATATATATATATATATATATATGTATATGTATATATATATATATATATATATTTTTTTTTTTTTTCAGAGCCAGGCCTGGAATTAGGAAGACCTCAATTTGAATCCAGCCCCACACATTTCCTAGCTGGGTGATGCTGGGTAAGTGACTTCATGCTGTTTGCCTCAATTTCCTCATCTGTAAAATGAGCTGAGAAGGATATGGTAGACCATGCCAATATCTCTGCCAAGAAAATCCCCAAATGAGTTACAAAGAATCAGACACAACTAAAATGAACTGAACAACATTATTTTCTTTTAGCATGTTAATTTTGAACAGTTTTCTTTTTCTACTAAACAGGTACTATGACAGCAATAAGGAAATTTACAACGATGGTCAATTTTATTGAGTGACAATGTTTCCATACAAGCAGTATGAATTAATACTATGGAGGAAGCATGAGTTTGGTAAAAATAATTCTGACCTGGAAATGAAGTTCAATGTCAATTGTACTATAAGATTATACATTTAGAACTAGAAGAGACCTTAGTGGACAGCTAGTCCAACTTTTCTTTTAAAATTTTAAATATGAAGAAATGAAGGCTTCTTGATGGGAAGTGACTTTGGCCAAGATAACACAGTTTGTAAACTAAAACTTATAACAAAGGTTCCTAAGAGGAGAAAATCTTCTTTCTGTTTGATGGAAAGATGAAAAAATGAAGATTCCATTTCTTTTTCATCTCTTTTACATAAGTATTTTTAATTCCTTAATGAATCTACAAACACTAATGGTTCTAATAGATCAAAATTTCTCATCTTTCCTACCATCACTTAGGTAGAATAAAATGAGAAATGAAACTGGAATCAGGGAAGATCTGGGTTTATAGCCTCCCTTTGTCAGTCATTAGCTTTGGGACCCTGAGCACTTCTCAGCTCTGAAACTCAGGTTGATACAATGACATCTCTGTAGCATCTTTCTCACTGAACCATTGGAAGAATCACATGATATCAAGAAAGACAATTATAGTGGAAGGAGATCTGGATTTAGAATCAAAGAATCAAGGCTTTTGTCCTTCCTCTGTTATTTACTGCTTGTGTGACTTTGGTAGTCCAAGTCTTAAGGCAGTTTCTATTTATCAGTTTTCTAATCTGCAAAATAAAAGGATCAGATTCAATGACCTCAAAGATTGCCTCCAACTTTAAATGTATGATCTTTTGATAGTGTGTAAATCATTTTGAAAACCTTAAAATAGTATATAAGTACCACTCACTGCCTGAAACTATATCACTGTCAACCATTAAATGGTATAATAAAATATATCAAGAGCTATCTTTTTGAAGTTTATAAGGGATAGTGAAGACCTCCACATTTTCCCAACCAACCTGTGATTTGACATGTTTTTGAGACAGGTCTTCTCTCTAAAACTTTTCTAATGGTACTAAATCACTTATTTGACATGACCCAGTGAATCATTTTGCATTCTTGCACTTATCTGTCAATAAAGTTTTATAAGCACAAGTCAAGTCTCCAGGTCAAATGGACAATAAAGAGGGACATCATTTTCTATTCAACTGGAAATACTGTCTAGGTATTGTAATCCCAAAATTCCCCTTTGAGGGACAACATAGTGTAGAGGATAGGACAAAAGTCTTTGAGGCAGAATGACCTGATTCATAATCTTCCCTTAAACACTTCATCATAAAACTTAAAGAGTTCTCTCCAGTCTTCCTTTAATTGCCAGCTCTAAGGACTTTTTCTCAAACTGTACATATCCTACTTGACCACTGAAATATTTGACACTGTGAATCTCCCTTTTCTTCTTGATATTCTATTTTCTTCAGGTTCCCATGACAATGCTCTCCTACCTGCTTGACTACTCCTTCTCACTCTCCTTTGCTACATCATTACTACATCTTCATCCATGCCCATTAAATGTGCTTGTTCCCCAAGGTTCTGTCATGGTCCCTCTTTTCTCCTTTGCTATTTGGCCCACAGCTCCCAAAGATTCACATACCATCTCTATGCAGATAGTTCTCAGAAACATTTATTAAGCTTTAACCTTTCTCCTGACTTCCAGTATCATATACTGGAATATATTGGATAAGCTGAACTGGATGCCCTATAGACATTTTAAAGACAACATGGTCACAAATGAACATGTCATTATTTTGCCACCAAAGTCTCTCATCTATTAGTGTTGTTCCAGTTACCCAGTCTCACAACTTAAGTGTCATCATCAATTTTCTCATGCCTCATATCCAATCAGATGGTTGATTATGCTGCCTTTTACCTTCTGATACTGTCACCACCCCAGGTTAGGTCCTCATCATAATGTGCATGGACTATTTCAAATAGTCTAGATAATCTCTCTGATTGAAGTCTCTCCAATCCAGTCGATTCTCCACTCAGCTATGAAAGTGATCTTCCTAAAGCACAGGTTATGCACACTCCCTCATTTAATAAACTCAATTTGTTTCCTATTACCTCTAGGATCAAATATAAAATCCTTCATTTGGCTTTTAAAGCTTTTTTATAACATGGCATCTTCTTCCCTTTATAGCCTTTTTATACCTTATTCCCTGGGAATTCGCTTCCTCCTCATCTCTGCTGACAGCCTTCCCTGGCTTCCTTCTTTTTAGATAAAATCTCACTTTCTGCAATAGCCTCTCTCCCATAATGTTAGTGCCTTCCCTCTAAGATTATCTCAAATTTAGCACACACACACACACACACACACACACACACACACACACACACACACACACATATATATACATATATATATATATATGTACCTAAGATATATTTATGATTTATGTGTAGGTATATTTTCTGCACATGGTTGTTTTTATGTATATGTACATGGTCTCTACCCAATAGTCCAGGGACTATTTAAGTCTTTCTTTGTATTTCCAGTGCTTAGCACAATATCTGACACATTATGTAGGCATGCAAATGTTTCTCAACTTAATTTGTAGTTGTATGACTGTTATTTCACCTCTTTGTGACTTAGTACCTCAGTTTCCTCATCTGTAAAATTGAAGGATTGGATTTGATAGTATCCAAAGCCCCTTCCAACTCTGGATCTATGATCCTACAATCCTCTAATGTGTGATTATGGTATGGAAATAATCCTGGGTTCTAAAAGGCAATGGTAGCTCTGGTGACATATTTATTGTTGTTGAATTGTTTCAGTCATGCCCATCTATTTATGACCTCATTTGAGTTTTCCTTGGCAAAGTATGGCAGTGGTTTGTGATTTCCTTCTCTGGCTCATTGTGTTACTTGATCCAACTAGTAAGTGTCTGAGGCCAGATTTGAAGTCAAGAAGATGGGTCTTCCTGACACCATTCCCCATGCTCTATCTAATGCACCACTTAGCTGTCCTCTGGTGGCACCTAGCAAGCCAGAAAAATTCAAGTCTATGCTCAGCAATATACTTTAAGTTGACTACCCTAGATCCTTTGCTTCATGCAGAATGCCACAACTACAAGATTGGCTAATAGGGATTATACTTGTTTTCAGTGAAAACAACTTGAGCCATCTAATTAAAGACATAGTTGCTAAAATCTAAAGTGATGGAAATGTTTGAAAACATTTTGAAACCATGTATCTTTAAATATTACATGAAATAGTAATTCTTATTTTTTTCCTTTTTCTCTGAAGGAAACAATTAAAAAGTTAATTCCACTTTTAAATATGCAATTCAAGTTTTGTTACTAGCTACTGACAGGGAAGTGAACAATTTAGCTTCTATCTGCATTTCAATGGTAAATCATTTTTTTCTTATTTCAGGTACCACCTATTTGCCAGCCACCCTTCAAGAACAAGCAACCTGAAAAGAAATGAGAAGAATAATAAGATGAACTGTACTTTCCAAAGGTGAGTTGAAATGAGCAGCTCCGATGGTTCTTGGTACATCTGAACACTCTTTCCTTATTTTTGAATTAGTTGGTTTGACCCATTTGGATGACCTTCCATAAGGAGATTATGCCATGGGATCACACTGTGAGCACTGTCTCCCGGGAAACGTCTTTCAGCATGGGGCGGAGGGGGTGAAAATCAGAACCTTACCACAGGGTCATGGTTGTCATGGGGATTAGGCCTACCCTATCAAAGTCAGTTCCAATTGCTATATGCAGCTGAGATTTTAACATTCAACAGGGATAGCTACGTCTCACAATGGCTCGGGAAACAGTGCACATGAATTGAGCCAGAATAGGAGATCATCATAGGAAATTTCACTGTTTCCTTTTAAAAGCTCATGGAGTAGTTTAATAATTCACAATTCCTTCATTCATTCAACAAATATCTATTTTTGTAGATATCTGTTTTTTTTTCCTATGGTGAAAACCAGTCAAAATAAAGATCTTTCGTAACTGGTTTGTGATTTATTGTTTGTTGGAATGGTAGAATTGGAGACAAGGGGAGGTTTAGGTAAACCATGTGCTATAAAGTCTCCATTTCCGTGTGTTTTGCATTTGCTAACACCTGCATTGGGAGCTGTCCAGTAAGTACCCATGGCTCACTTGCCACTTTCCATAGCAGATTATTCAGTGGCTCAGAGCAGAAGGTACCACATACAAAGGCACATTCAGGATATAGAATGTAAACACTAAGGATTTTATGTCAAACTGATCCTCTTTAATCTTACTATTAAGGAAAACATTCAGTTACAACAGCACCTGATATTTTTATAGCACTGTACAATTTGCAATACCTATTTTGGATACATCATCTCATTTAATCCCTGTAACAACACTGTAAATTAGGTACTATCCATATTATAAATCCCACTATCTATATGGGGGGGGGGGGTAGGACATGTTCAGATTAGGTAAGTTCTCCACCATAATCATTGAGTTAATATCAAAACTCAGTTTTCCTACCTCCAAGTCCAGAACATTATCTCCTATATGAAATGTGCAGGTCACTGTTCAAGGAACCCCAAGGGTAAAGTTGAAGGTGATAGAACTATTCCAAGAATAAATAGCACATAATGCCCCAGATGTAGTTTTTTAACAAATGGCAATTTTGAATTAATTACATATTGTTTCAAATACAAACTCCCTGAGACTAAAGTCTACCTTTCATTATTTCTTTATAGCCTCACTGACTTGAACATAGTAGGTGCTTCATAAATGATTGCTTTTGAATCAAAACAAATTGAAGTATTTTCATAAAATGTCTTTAACAGGAAATAATCCAAGTGTCATTTTTGAATTAATCATTTTTTAAACTGAGAAGATTATTTTTGAAAGTAACAAAATGTTTGTATTATAGTGTTTAACACATACATTCACATGTTTGCTTCATATTTATGGTATATGCTTTCTAGGCTTTCTGAAACACCAACTGGTGTTAGAATAGTAAAAAAAAATGCGTAAAGAGAATCACAGCTGATTCAAAATATATATTTAAGAAAAATGAAAGAACTATTCCTTGAATATACCTTCCTATCATGAATAATTATAGTTAGAAACTACATATTCTTACTCAGAAATATGCATCACTGAAGACTTTTATAATGTTTAGAATCCTGGGTAACTGATTCTTAAGACAATTGAATCACACACTTGTCTGCTGTTGTTCTTGATTATTTTTTTCAAAATCAACACACATACACACACACACACACACACCCATACACATGTGGTATTGGTATCACTAAATTTAAAAATAAACTTAGCAAGGAGCAAAGCTCTTCATTACCTCATGCCCTTCTAACTTTCTTACAACTTGCCCTCTAATTCTTTAGTTTCACAATAGTGACATTGACCTATTGGCTTTTCCACAGACAAGATACTCCACTTCTTATCATGGATCATTTTCTCTGGCTGCCCCTCCTTCCCCATGACTAGAATGCTCTCATTCTTCTCATTCTTCAACTCTACCAATTGACTTCCTTTAAGTCCCAATGAAAATCTTGTCTTTCCCAGGAAGCTTTTCCCTATCCTTCTTTATGCTAGTGCCTTCACTCTGTAAAATGTTTGTTATTTATTCTATGTACAGGCTTTATATACATACATATATCTATATATATACATATATAGATATAGATATAGATATAGCTTTGTGTGTGTATTTTCTCCTCCATTTGATTGCAAATTTCTTAAGGGCAGAGATCATCTTTTTTTCGTTTTGTATCATCAAAGCTTTAAAAATGGCTGGCATATAGTAGACACTTGAACATTCATTGCTTGATTATAAAAAAGTATAGGTATTATTTCATATGCATGACTAGAATATATCATTGATTTTTGTCACAGAAAATTCAGTCATTATAGCAGAGTTATAGATATGCTTGTGAAATATACTTAATATGCAAGGATTTTGAAACTACATCACAGAGTTGGTAGAGGGAATTCTCATATTGACCATCATTGAATATTATTTTGCTACTGAAAAATAATCACCAAAAGAATTAAAACAGAGACATTCTTTGAAACTTTATTGGAACCTACTTTTAAGAAAGAAATTATACTTTTAACATACTCGACAGTAAATATTTATTTCTTATTGCTTTTAAGGCCTGTCTTTTGAAAACCATTCACACTGTTTGAGAGTCTTAAAGAATTTGACATATCCTTCTGGAAGAATATAACAGGATACTTTCTTCAAAGAAATCATGTGATAAAGGAAAAAAATCCCTTCCAAGTAGGAATACATGCAGAGTTCAGCTTGCCCCATATACTTGTTTTTTCCCAATCTCCTCATCTTCCTTCAAGGACTGCTCTTGACTACCATAAAGATGAGCTGACAAGACTCTAAACATCACTGAATCTTAAGTCAATAAGATGACTCCTCTGCCTCCTTTTAAATTTATTTTATTTTTATGATTAAAAAAACACAATTTGTTATATTCATAAACTCACATTCCTGAGTCAAATTTCAAGGGGCTTCCAGCTGACCACCAGATTTTCATAGTTAACAAATATTTGCAATTATGCTTTACCACTATATTTGAACCTTTGAGTACACAATTAGCAATTCAAGACTCCCCCCAAGAAAGTTACAAGGTTTCTATAGCTATCCATAAATATAATCACTGCTTCCTGAGATTCCACTGTCTAGCTAGCAATCTAAGATGCAGAAAATATATCCAGTGGTGATTGATAGAATGTAGAGATCAGTGTCACCTGGAATTTTGCTCTAAGCAGAGGTTCTAGAAGAACTGGAATTTAAGAATGTCATGAAGTACCAAGGAAATTCATGTGTTAGTAGAGGTTCCTGGTCATTCTAATGTTCAATCCATTTTTTGTATTGTGGAACCCTTTGAAATTGGTAAAATCTGAGGCTTTTTTTAAGAGTAATGTCTTTAAATGTATAAAATAACATGTGTATATGGAATTATAAAGGAAAACAGTTATATTGAAATATAGTCTTCAAAATATAAAACAGGTTCATGGAGTCCAGGTTAAGAATCCATGTGTTAATCAAAGTTTCCAGGGAGAAAAAGAGACTTAAATTGTCTGATCGTAGAAGGTATAGACATGGGAGAAGAGAGGTTTTTGTGAAAATCAGCAATAGATGACATTTATGTAATATTTTCAAGATGTTTGTCTTGCTGATTTATGAAAAAAAATTCATTGCAATCATTTCTGAATACATGTCAGTTCTCTACTACCCAGATAAATATCCTCCCTGGTGACAAAGATTTAAAAAGAAAAAGAAAAGTTATCAGAAAAAAAAAAAATCAACAACCAAAGTACCTGCTACATTGAGTCTGGTCTCATTTATATATAGTATTCCTTACCTTTATTTCCTTCCACATATCTCCAATGGAAAAAAAAATTCTCAGTTTAAACAAATGGTTATAAAGACTAGCTGCATGTAATTCCAAACATCAATGAAAGATTGGTATTCAGGATTTGGAATATTCTTTTTTCTGGTCTGGGGTTTATCTGTTCCATTGGATTAAAACATCCTTTCAACATGTAATAATAATAATAAATAATAGCTAACATTTATATAGTGCTTCCTATGTGTCATGCACTATGTTAAACGCTTTAAAATTATTTTCTTGGTTGATCTATACAATACTCTATCCACTGTACCACCTAGCTGCTTTTCTAAAAACTAAATAGAGCATGATTTTTTTTTTTATTCTCAAGGTTGAGGAGGATATAAAAGAGTCAAGATTGTTTACCAAGTACAGATGTGTAACAGGGAACAATGTTCTCAAGTGATAGTGGAATGGATACTATTGGGGAGATCCAAACTAGAACCATCTAGAAGGTGATGGAAAAGTCTTCTATATTTGATAATAATTGAGGAAGACCAAGACCTAGGTTGATTATTTCACGGTTGTAATGAAGCTGATCTAGAAATGGGAACATAGTCATGAGACATCATCAGACATCCTTTACCAAAATGCGGCTTACAGCATTCACATGAGAATAATCACAGAAGTAAGAATGCACCATGAGGTAGTCACCTAAAATCACCTAAAAGCAGAGTATGAGGGTGAAGCTTAAAGTGTGTGTGTGTGTATATATATATATAGATATCCATATATCCATTATGAGAGACATACATACACGATGGGGTGGATTATATAAAATTTCAGATTGGCATGTGCTCATTTTACATACCCCATGATTATTTCTGAGCTTCCATTTATTCAAATATCCTAGAATTCAAATGCTAGCTAAAATTATTCTGCTTAGCTGGACTTTCAGTCCTGATCACCCATGCTTTATTGCTGACCATGCCATGCTGTAGCAATTTCCCTCTAAACAAGGAGCAAAAAATCAAATGGGTATGTGTTAAATTTTGCCTAGATTGAATGGTCAGTTCCTTTCTGGCATTGACTTTTATTTTTACACAAATTTTAAAATTATTTTCATGTCTGAATATAGGTGAGGTTTGTTGTATCTCAAGTAATAAAGTGGGAACAGTGTGTCTGAAGATGAAGCATGCAGATATTAACAGTGTTCCACATACTCATTTGGAAAGGAAGAACAATGACTGGCTTCTTGAAATTTTAACAGCACTGAGAACTGTATTAAGTTAGTTAATCAAATTTTCATGATAAGCAAAACCATATGTATTAGTAAGTCACCTTAAAATGTGGGAGTTCATTTACAAATATAGATGTTTAGAAGTAAATTCAACCATAAATATGTGATTTATCTATTCATAAGCTATAGGAATGACTTCTATTCCATGCAGTCCGGCTTATCTTTATTTTATTTCATATACCAGAAGAATCTTAGGATACTAAGAATTATGGTTGAAAGGGACTACTTTAGAGATCACCTGTTCATTACTTTAATTGTACAAATGTTGAAACTTCCCCCTCTGTTTTAGAAGTTACTGCATTCATACTTTAAAAACACATCAGAGTTTACTTCCCCATGATCCCTTTGGGTCTCCTCTTGAAATGAGTGAAGGAAGGGGTAGCGATTAGCCTTCCAATCTTGACAGCTGAAAATTGGTTGGTACTGCATACAAAATAGACCTGTCAGGAAGCTTTGTGAAGATTACATTGAACATCACCTACTGGTAGTTGCTTAATTGCTACAAAGCAAGACACAGGGGAGTGGATTCCATCAACAGCAGGGGGTATTGGAAGGACAATGTAAGGCTAATAAGGCTCTTAAGCCAGAAAGTCAAAAAGAAGAATTAAGGAGAATTTTCTAGCTAATTTTGAAGAGAAGGAGAAATTTCCGAATTATCCAAGTAATTCACATTACTCTTACTTTCTTTTACATTATTCATATGTATAGATAAAACAGGGTCAGTGAAATGAATTATCTATGTTTCTTCCTTAATTCACTACCAGAGAAGCAGAATTCTTTAATGGAAAGCACTAAAGGTTTGGATTCCAATGGCTTAAGTTATAATTGCAACAAGGAGACTAACCAATGGGTGTGGTACTTAGACTGTTTGCAATTTGCTGTCTGCTGCTGATCATTATGAAGATCCTTCTAAGAAATTTAAATAAAGGTGTCCTTTCCCTCCTTACTTTAGAATACAGTCAGGTATCCTCTAGATGATTCTTACTGGCTTATTGTATAATGGCAAAAAAAAAAAAAAAGGTTATAATTTACTGACAAGCTATGCAAAGGGTTCAAATGCAGAGTCTGTTTCCTTATGTCCTCAAAATAGAATAAATAGAATGCATACCATCTATTTTTTCTGTCTCAGTTGTGTTTATTTTTTCATAAACTTAAGTGGATGAGTCTCACAGATGGAAAGGACTAGTCTACAAACTTTTGAGTTTCAAAAGTTCTGAAGAGACATCAGAGATTCCCTTAGTGACCAGAGTCTACAGTAACAGTAGGGGCTAAGTCTAGTAAGAAGCCAGCCCTAAGGAGGGATCTTCTTAACTCAGTCTAGCATGTAATCAAACCAGCAGTCAACATATCATATCCAGAAGGCAAAGGAGCAATTCATATATTGGCTATGTCACATTCAAAGTGAATTTAATGGGTATTCTGCAAAGGGACTCCCTGAGTCAAGAAGCATATCTCATTCTGAATTAGGAGAAAGGGATTACTTTTTAGGAAACAACTTTTAGTATCAGTCTCTTCTTCCCAGGAATTAATGTGTACATAGGGAAATGGATCTCCATTTTGTTATTTTATTTTATTGCTATCCTTGCTATACCTTGTCAGTAAATATTCCTTCACAATTACTAACTAATGTTAATTGGTTAATTGATGTGGGAAAGAAGAAATTGGTCAAATGATATAGAAGGGAACCCAGGAGAAAAGTACTAATGAGAGAGATTGTTAAAAAGACAACCCCAGCACTTCAGACTTGACACTATAATTCTCAGGGAAAAAATAGCTGCCTTCTAGGCACCAAGCATACTAGTCTAGGGGTAAGGAAACTGTAGCGTGGAGGCCACATGTGTCCCTCTAGGTCCTCAAGTGTGGCCCTTTGACTGAATCCAAACTTCACAGAACAAATCCCTTAGTAAAAGGATGTGTTCTATAAAACCCAAGGATCTAGCGGGCCACACATGGTCCTGAGGCTGCAGGCTCCATACCCCTAGACTAGTTCAAATATGAGTTGGAAGAGTGAGCCCAGAGCTCATGCTACAATGTCCTGACTCTAATGCTTATCAGCTGTTTCCCTTCTCTCTGAGTCACAGTATGTTAATTTATAAAGAACAAGTATCCATGTTGTCTCACAAGGTTATAATGGGGTGAGTTCTTTGCAAAATATAAAATGGAAAATAAAAATGAGGTATTACTATGACTGTTAAAACCCAATTTACTAGTTTGGATTCCTGGACTGTGGATATTTCCTAAAGTCATGTTTATCTCCTTAGCCCCAGAGGAGTAATGATAATTTAAAAGTACAATCGATTTAACACTAGGCCTGCATTTGATTTAGTGGCTGTTAACCTGAGCAAGTCATTTAAACTACTTAAAACTATTGGTATCAAACTCAAGGAGGCAAAACTCCAGAATGCACCCAAACCAGACGACGTAACTGATATACATTTTACAAAATAAATTAAAATACAATATTGATAATGCTAATTTGTGATTTTCTAAGTCAATATGGTTTGATTTTGACACTCCTCTGTTTACTTGCTTCAGAATTGGGGCTAACAACTAGGCAGGAAAAAGTATTACAGCTTCCTCCCACTGAGAGTGACTCTACTCTGAGCCCCATTTCTATCCATTCAACTACCACTAAAATTTTTAGAAAATATATGTTTGTTGATAAGAGAATAATTTGAATCCAATGTAATGTTATTGACTGAAAATATCCCAATACAATTGCAATGCCTCCTCTATTTTAACACCATTTGGCCTACAAATAATGTTACACATATAATGATGCAAATATGTGAACTGATCCCATGGCAGGAGAATAACTTTACTTGGGTTGTGTTTGTTTTGTTCTGAGACTGGCTATCCCTGAGTCCCCCAGGCTGGAAGTATAGCAGTCAGTCAGAGTCCAGGACTCACTAGGAATCAATGTGCAAACTTTGACTGTTCTATTTCTTTTGGACCTGTTCCAGTTTGTTCCACCTTAGTCAGCCTGGTGCCATGCTCACCCTTCCTGCAGGGTCCACACAGTACTAGAACTACACTTAATGAATATATCTCATTAATTTTAGGCTTATTGTAGCTCAGAACTCCAGAGTTCCCATCTAACCTCAGTCTCTCAGTAGGAAGGATTTCAGCTCTGTGCTACCACATGCAACTATTTATTTTTTCCTTTAAATAAAGAAGTCATGATATAGTATTTGGGCATATGCTATGCTTTCTACTTTTAACAAATTCATTCTCTCACTAGGTGATCCATTTCATCGTTCAACAAATGTTTACTAAGTGTTGGGGGAAGCACAATAATAATAACGATAATAATAAAAATTATCATCATTTTTACTTATAGCATTTTACAACTTTGCAAATTTTTATATGAATTATCTCATTTAAGCCTCAAAATCATCTGAGATGGGTACTACAGGTGTTTTACTTACTTTACACATATGGAAGCTAAGATTCAGAGAAATTGAAAGATTTTTCTATGCTCACACACACACATACACAGCTAACAAGTGTGAGAGGTAGGAATGGAGCCTAGTACTTCAGTCCAGCACTACCCATGAATAAGGTGCTGTCCAGAAACTTACCAGCTAAGAGGAAGCCAGATAAGACATGTAAAAAAATAAATGCAAGGCAAGGGCATTTGTATAAATTCATCAAGCTCATGTTAGTATAAATGTAACTAGACATTAGTATTTCCCATAAACTTTAACTGTTATGGTGTTATGCTTATGGAATGAATTTCAAATATAAATTCTCATAAAGAGATTTTTGTCTTGTGGACAAAAAACGAATCTTGAAGCATAATGTAATTTTCCATATATCTGGGGTGTCTATTTCAACATATTAATTAAAGGAGTTATAATATGGTAGAAATAATTTTGTAATTGGGGCAGGAGAATTGATTTCAAATTTTGTCTCAGATACAACCTGAGCAAATAACCCTAGGTAAGTCATTTAACTGCAAACAGCTATATTTTCTTTATCTGAAAAATGAAGGATATGATTACTTGCACCACCTACCTCATTGGACTACTATGAGGGAAGGGTTTTATGAACCCAAGAACACTATATAAAAGTGAGTGATTGTTTAGGACTGTTACATGCAGGTGACACTGGTTTATGGAAAGCAAGGCCATGGCAGCAAACACTTTGAAAGGCTCTACCCAACTTGAAAGGCTTTGACTGAGGCTCCAGAGACCTCTGAGGACAGAGAGACTCGTTACAAGCTCAGCAGCAGGGTCTTGAATCATTCACCCACAGCAATTCTCAGTGACTATTTCCTGATTTGTAGAGGGGCATGATGGGCATTAGGGAGAGAAAACACACATGAACCGAAAATTCAGATTCCTGAAATTTTAGTTAAGTACTCATCCATCCAGGCTGTATGAACAAAGGAAGCAAGATATTAGATGACCTTTCAAGGTAATTTCAGAGCTTTATGATCATAAGATTAAGAGGGAAAAAAAGATGATTAAAGGGTTACAAAACAGTACCTATGAAAAAAAGAGCAGGAAAAATGAGATTATTTAACTTCAATAAGAGACTGTTATGGGATAATTTTAAAATAATATTTGAACACATGAAGGCTTATTATAGGAAGTCTACTCCCTACCAAGGTCCACTTTAAAACCAAGTCCAAAGATTATAATATTTTAAATGTGAGAGTGAACCAACGATTTTGAAACTTAAAAATCCTCATTACTATAAACTCACTCCTTTCTTCATTCTTCTTTGCTTCTTTTCCTTTACTACTTTCCTTCCTTCTTTCTCCCTTCCTTTATTCCTCCCCATTATCTCTCTTTCTCTCTCCCTTTTTTCCTCCCTCACTTCTTCATTCTTTTATTCCCTCCTTCCTCAATAGATCTGTTAAAACACACTAGATAGAATGATAGACCTGAAATCAAGGAAGACTCAAATTAGAATCCTGTCTCAAACACTTTCTGGATATGTGACCCTAGACAAGCCATACAACTTCTCTTAGCCTCAGTTACATTGTCTATAAAATGGGGTTATAACATGCATCTCAGAGGGCTGTTTTGAGGATCAAATGAAATAACATATGGAAAGGGATATGTAAACCTTAAAGTATCATGTAAATTATTATTTCATAATTATTAAATTATATTAAAGAGACATATACAAATTATTATTATTAAAATTATTATCATTATAATTATTTCCGTGGCATATGTAACTCTCAGTAAGGAAATTCCTTTTACCAAAGTAATGGGTAATTTATTTACAATGCTAGATCTCAGAGACTTGCCTGAGGCAGGAGAGTAGAAGGGACTTCACCAAGGTCAAATAAGTAGTATTTGTTTATGGTAAGGCTTAAACACAAGTCTGGCTTATCCAGAACCAGCTCTATGACAGTTCCATGTTCTCTCTTAGATCATTTTTATCAATATGCTAAAATAGGCCAGGCTTTTTACTAATTTTCAGATAGTTCAAGGTTAAATACGGAATGCCATATCTTATGCAATAGCCTGGAATCTGAGAAATTTTGTGCAAAGCAGAATTGTGTAAGCTAAGAGAGTTCCCCATTAAATGTAGCAAATCATTTTGTTCAGCAAAGTCCTCAGAAATGTGATTGGTTGATTCAGCATTTGTTTGTTCAAAAATCACCTGTATGAGTATAGGATAGAAGAGGTATGGCCAGGCAGCTATTCATGTGAAAAAGATGGAAAGCCCAATATGACTTCACAGTATGACATGACAATCAGCAGAACTAACATAACCTTAGCTTCCTTAACAAAGGTATTACATTCAGAATGTGGCACCGGAATATCCCATTGTACCCAACCCCAATAATGACCTATATTCACTGAACTGTAGGATGCATATTAACAAACTGGAGGGCATCCAAAGGATGATACCCAAGATTGATAAATACTTAATAAGCATTTACTATGTGTCTGTGTTAAGTATTGGGGATGCATGTAAAAGTAAACAAAACAGTTCTTGCCCTCAAAGAGCTTATATTCTAGTAAGGAAATATAGCACATGAAAGGAGTTCTAGAGAGAAGAACAGGGTACTGACTGGAAGGGAAAGGAGAATGGGACTGTAAGAAATGTTGTGGCAACCTGATTGGCTAGACAAGGAAAAAGGCTCATCCATCTGAGCTGGGAGAACACAGAAGTGGATGCCTAAGTTTCTAGTGAGAGTGAAAGAAGACAGATTGTGAGGCCATGGTAGGGAGAGAGTAGGAAAGGAAGTATTGGAAGTTAGGTCATAGGGTATCAGCTGAAGGGATTTGGGATATCTGGGAAAAGGGGGTTTGGGGAAAATATTAGCTACCTCAAGGACTATCAGGTGGAAAAGGGACTAGACTTGTTCTATTAGTCTTGAGCGCAGATTGGGGAAAAGGTTTAAATATTGCAGAGGTAGATTTTCCCTATATATGAGGGAAAATTTATTAGCTACGAGAGTTATCCAAAGGCTTGGTGGCTACTCATCTTCAAATGTTGGAGGTACTGGATAAAATCAATGTCACAGAAGGTACTTTTGTTCAGGAAGAAGTTGGATTAGATGACTTCTAGATTCAGTGGATAGACCATTGGACCTGGAGTCAGGAAGATCTAAATTCAAATTTGACCTCATATACTTACTAGCTGTGTGACCTTGGGCAAGTCACTTTATCTCTATTTGCCTTAATCCACTGGAGGAAGAAATGGTAAATTACTCTAGTATCTTTGCCAAGAAAGCCAGAGTTGGGAAAGACTGAACAACAAAGATTCTCTGATCTATTTTTAGCTTCAAGGTGAATACTAAAACACATTCTTCTCCAATTATTTTGTTGTTTTTTCTTAGCAATTAAGAAGCACACTGGATAAAGCACTAGTCACAGAATTAGGAAGACCTTGATTCAAATCCAACCTCAGACACCCACTAGTTGTGTGACTCTGGCCAAGTCACTCAACTTCGATTTACTTCAGTTTGCTCTCTGTAAAATAGAGATGCTAATAATAACATTTCCCTCCCAGAGCTGCTGTGAGGACCAAATGATATAATAATTGTAAAGCGTTCTGCACAGTGCCTGGCACCTAGTAAGAGCTGTATAAATGTTAGTGATGATGATGATCATGAGGAACATGTCTTGGATCTATCTCTAACAGATGTTACTGTCTGTCAAGATTGTGGTTTAAAAGTGGATCGAGCTTCACTAGACATACAGATAGTAAGAGACCATAGGAAAAGAAAGAAATTGTCAGGAAAATAGACATATTCAGCAAAAATTACAGGCCACCATTTATGTGAATCATTTTGATTATGAGGTAAAAGGTCCCCATTAAAATTATATACATAATATGTTTTAAACAAAAACTCAGGAAAAATATATTTTGTCCCAGAAAGAACGTTGACTAAACTAGTTCACAATATGATAGATGGAAAGAATTTCCATACTCCTAGCTCTCCATAGAGGATGAAAGTATATGTCTAGAACTCCTGTCCTGCCCTCATCTTCCACCACCCCTACTATCAAAAACTAAAATTAAATCATCTTAGATACTAGACAGTGCTAATAATTCATTTAAAAGCCAGGGAATTTTGAGCTGGTTTATTTACAATTGTAAATGGTTTAAATGAAGATGTGTTAGAATATTTGTCTTATGTTTCATAATGGAACTAAAGAAAATTCAGTGATATCCAACCCCTTTAGATTTCCACAGCTTTGTACTAACAATTTTCACACTTTCTCATTAACCTTGATATGACTGAGTGAAACTAAATATAACAGAACAGAAGCAAATTAGATTGCAATGTAGCCAGAGAGGTCAAGTGAATATGACTATCAGAGAATCTGCATTATAGCTTCTCTGTGACCTATACAAATGGAGTAAATGATTGAAATTTTAATGAAGAAGCAATACAAATATTGGGGGAAACCAATAGACAAAGTGAAAATTTATTTGCATTTGCAATTATACTCTGATTTATTTTTATTTTATTTTTTTCCACTATTTAAAATGTTCTAAAAGAATATTTTTCTACTCATATATCTATGTAGCAGAGTGATATGTTGCAAGTAAAACCAAATCCCCCATATGCCTGCAAGTTTTTACCTCAACAAATAATTAATATTTGTATAACACTTACTATGTTGTAAGGCACTGTGCTAAGTGCTTTAAATGATTGTTTCATTTGATCCTTACAACAATACTGGGATTTAAGTGGTATTATTATCCCTGCTTTGCAAATGAGGAACGTAAGGTGGAAGAAGGATAAGTGACTTGCCCAGGGTCACAGTTAGTGTCTGAAACCAGATCTGAACTCAGATCTTCTTACCTCCAGGCCCAGCACTCTGTCCACCAAGCAACCTAGATGTCAAATGCAAGTTTTTACTGAAAATTTAAATCTATCAAATTATTCCATTGGGAGGAGGAGAGACAAGATTTTCAAGTATAAATAAACTGATCATTTTTGCAGTAAAAATGGAGTGGCAACTATGTGACATAGTGGATAGAGAGCACCAGGCCTGGCATTCAAATCTGGCCTCAGGGGCGGCTAGGTGGCGCAGTGAGTAGAGCGTCGGCCCTGAAGTCAGAAGGACCTGAGTTCGGATCCGGCCTCAGACACTTAATGCACACAGAAACAAAAAAAACCTAGCCTTGTGACCTTGGGCAAGTTACTTAACCCCAATTGCCCTCCAAAAAAAAAAAAGGGAAAAAAAGCAAATCTGGCCTCAGACACTTGCTAGCTCTGTGACCCTGGGCAAGTCACTTAACCCCTACTTGCCTCAGTTCCTCATCTGTAAAATGGGGACACACTAGAGAAGGAAATGGTAAACCACTCTAGTGTCTCTGTCAATAAAACCCCATGGAAAAAAGTGTAAGGAATCATGAAGAGCTAGACATGATTGAACAACAACTGGAAAAAAATTCCTTCCCAAGTAACCTGCCATTTGAAGCAATTTAATTCAATTCATTAATAAAATAGAGAGCACCTACTATGTACTTGGAGTTTTTCTGGTACCCTGGAAGAAGTGAGATGTAATGGTTACTCTTTAAGAGGATTATACTCTCATTGGGAAGGTGACACTGGCTTACTCAATAGAGTTATGTAGTTGTATTAAGTTAAGATCACAAAGAATAATGGTATAGATAATAAATGCTACACAAGTTCAGAAAAGGGAGGATACCAGCCAGGATGGACAAAAAAGAAAGAGAAAGAAGAGCAAAGAGGAGGGGAAGTATGAGAGGATAAGGAAAAGCAAAAGGGAAAGGACAACATTGTTGGACATTAGATCATTTCCAGGTTCTTTTTTCCCAATTACAAATGATGATGCCATAAAAAAATTTGGAACAGCCAGTGGTAATAGTGATAGTAGTTGTAAATGACTGTACTGGTTGTGGTTATAGTTACTGTTTGTTGCTATTTTAAACAATACATTTAGGGTAAACATCCAACTATGGGAGCATTACATCCAAACATATGATTGATTATATTTCTAAATTTTACCACTTGAAGTCAGGTCAAATGAAGTCAATACCGTTTGTTAAATACCACCTATGTGCCAGAAGGGCAGCTAGGTGGCACAGTGGATAGAGCACCCACCCTGGAGCCAGGAAGACTTGAGTTCAAATTCAATCTCAGACACTTACCAGTTTTGATATCCTGGGCAACTCATTCAACCCTTTTTGTCTCAGTTTCCTCATCTGTAAAATGAGTTGGAGAAGAAACCCAAATGGGGTCATGAAGAGTCAGACACCTGAAAGACTGAAATGACTGAACAACAAACATCTTGGGCAAATCATTTAATGCCCTTTGGGTCTTATCTTCCTCATCTATAGCATAAGGGGATTGGGTTAGATGACATCTGATTTTCCTTACAGCTCAATCTTTATTATACTAGGGGATAATAATGCTACTAATATCTTTCCTAGAGAGCTGTCTGGAGACCCAGACATGACAAAAAAAAAAAAAAAGACAACTCAAAATATTCCAGGAACTCTTCTAAGAATAAGAGATCCAAAGAAAGGTAAAAAGAGCCCCTACTCTCATGGATTTCATAGTCTGCTGGGGGAGAGAATATGCAAACAACTCTGTGCCCACAAGCAACATACAGTATCAATTGGAGCTAATCAACATAAGGAACCCACTAGCATTAAGGGGGATTGGGAAAGATTTCTTTCATAAAATGAAGTTTTAGCTAAGTTGCATAAACAATGAGTTTCTAAGGTAACCCACCACTGTTGTTGCTATTTGGAGCTTAAGGAGAAGAAATACCCTTTGGTATAGGCTATGAGGTTAATGACAGAGCAAGTTCTCCAAATTTCAATCTCCTATGTTGTCATTTCACCATTCTTTTTTTTTCTAGTTGTCTGATTATTCTTTCTTAATCTTTGCTTCATCTTTCTCTTCTTCTCACCCACTGTCAGCACTCACTCCCAAAAGTTCTCTTCTCATTCCTACTTATGTCCTCTCTTTCCTTATCCTTAACCCCTCCCATTCAATTATCTCTATCCAGAAGACACTCAAACCTACTTAACCAACTCTTATTTCATAACATTATTATTTTTTTCTCCTCCTAGTTGTCTGATTATTCCTTCTTAGTCTTTGTTCTATCTTTCTCATCTTTTACCCACTAAGTGTCTGCACCACCCAAAAGTTCTCTTGATTTTATACTTATACTCTCTTTTCTATCCTCAACCCAGTCTACATTCAATTATTATCTCTGTCCAGATGATTCCCAAATCTGCTTATCCAGTTCTTGTTTCTCTATTGAACTTTTCCTGCATTACCTGCTGGAAACACCCATTTAGATTTCTGAGAAGCATTTCCAAAATTAAATACATTATTTTTCACAACAAACCTATTTTTTATCTAGACTTCTCTTTTTATTTAGGACACCATCATCTTTCCAGTAACGCAGAATCACAACTTCAAGGTTGAATTGACTTTCCCCTCTCCCTTGCCCCATTAATCTAATGAGTTGCCAAACCTTCTCCTTTCTTCCTGCACAATATCCTTCCCTTCTACATATTCTCTCAATCCCACTATTGAACAATACAGAGGCTTTTACCTGAATTGTTTCTGATTTGGGCCAGTTCTCCCCAACTTGGTCAGCCTGGTCACCAAAACAACTTGGGTGCTTCACCATATTTGTGCTGGACTTAGTGTAAATACCTAATCAGTTTTCACCCTTTTGTAACTCAAAACTACTGAACTCAATGGTTACAATGAGCTCAGCTTCCCTAGTAGCAGAGATTGTCAATGGGTACTACCTGGTTGTACCCCTTGGTATTTCTCCTCACGTCCCCAGGAACTTGCAAAATCCTATCAGCCTTAGTACTCACCCCGCCTAAGTATCCTCTGCTCCTATGAATCTTCTGAATAAAGGGGAAAGAGCTTTTTTAAGGAGAGAGCCCAGGCCAACCATCCTTTCATTTTCCACCCAGCTCCAGTCCTTCCAACTTCTCCATCATGCCCCTGAGCCAGATACCACCAATAGCCACTTTCAGCTTCCTTTGATGTATTGCATTTGCCTATTACACTGTAAGCTCCTTGAGGGCAGAAATTCTCTTTCTTTTTCATATCTGAATCCCCAAGTCTTAGTACAGTGCCTGGTACATAACAGATGCTTTGTTTTGTTTTGTTTTGTTTTTTCACTGAATGACAGACTGATCAAGATAGGCTATGATACCTTTCCACTTTTTCCATTCACAGACTCTGTTCTAGTCAAGTTGGACTGTCAGCTACCCATTGTACACAATACTCTGTTTTCCACCACTGTGTCTTTGCACATGTAGATTGTCTTCTGTTTGGAATACTTTCCTTCCTCATCTCTGCCCTTAGAATCCTTAGCTTTACTCAACACATAGCTCAGTTTCCACCTCTAGTACAAAGCTCCTACTGTTAATTCTTTCTCTTGAAATTATATTCGTTTATTAAAATATTTATATATATATTTATTGTATATTATATATTACATATATAATTTACGTATTTAATTTATATATAAATAATTTTATGAAATTACAAAGTTTCTTTGCATTTAGTTTGTGTTTACTTCTGAGTTCTCTATCTCCTCAGTGAAAGATTAACTCTAAGAGGACAGGGTCTGTTTTGGTCTTACTTCGTATCCCCAATGCCTAGAACAGTGCCTCACACATAACATTAAACTCCTGTTTAATCAAGGTTTCTCAATTGAATTGGATTTAAATTTATATAGACATACTTAAATCAGTTTAGAAGAAGATATTCTTCAATAAATTTAAGAAACCAGTGAAGAGGTTACCCAATAAGAGGGTTAGGGTTGCTCTAGGGACTCCAAAATACCAACACACCAGGTCCTGCCAAATGAATTCAACTCCAGTCTTCTCAACCAAAGAAAAGTAAAGTTTATTAAAAGTTCACTTGTATTGAGCACAGAGTAAGCCTGTGCTAGGTAATTCTATGGGGCTCTCACAAACATGGAGACAATATACAGAAGGCTATAGGAGGAATCTCGGGGTGGTCTAGAGGAGGAGTTTGGGGAGGGTCTTCAGAAGGAGTTAATGAGGTCAATGAGTGATTAAGGGTGGGAAGTAGCTGGAGGCTACCTGGAGACTACAGACAATGGTGGGCTAGGCCAGTTCAAGGGTGGATTGATATTTTGATAGGCTCAAGTGTGGGAAGTCTAATGACAGAGGTTTGGGCCCAGCCACATATAATCAGAGTTTGGGGGGTGGTCCCCAGAGCCTATACCTCAAGGACTCAAGGAGAGCTTGAGGGGCTCCCAGAGCACATACCTCATCACCAATACTCACAAACCAGGGGAATTCCTGGAATTTAGTGGAACTTCAATGAGTAAGAGAATGGATGGCAATGCACAAAGTAGGGTACTGAGGCCCAGTTATGATCTTCTTTTGTTTGTTTATTTTGGAGGGGGGAAGGCAAGGCAATTATCATTAAGTGACTTGCCCAAGGTCCCACAGCTATTAAGTGTCAAGTGTCTGAAATCAGATTTGAACTCAGGTCCTCCTGACTCCAGGACTGTTGTTCTATTCACTGCATCACCTAGCTGTCCCTAAGGTCTTCTAAGAACAATATCTTTCCTAAATAGTGATGAACTTCATAACCATTTTGAGACTACTCAGCTAATGCATAGGACATAACCTCATTAGCAATTTTACAAAGAAGCATTATCTCTAGCTTGTGGAAGGGCTGCTCACTAGTTCAATTAACTTTTAAGTGAATATTTACTCATCACCTAACACTGTTTCTAGAGCTATGGGTTTGAGGTATATATTGAGTACTTCAATGAGTATCATGGCAGGTTAGTCTTTCTACTTCGTTGAGTGTGTCTTAAAGCTTTATCCCTTCCAAGTGCCTATAATTTTAACGTGCAGTAATTTCCAGAAAAGGTTATTTTCTTATAGTAAGCTTTTCAGACAAAAAACAAAAAACAAAACAAAACAAAACAAAAACAAAAAAAAAAAGCAGTGTCAAAAGCCTCCCCTTATCCCTTACTGATAATCAGACAAAACCACAGGTAACAGAATAGAAAGCCCCTGCCTTGGGGGAAGTTTACACTTTATTATCTCTAGACAACTGATGGAATTTTTCTTGAGAAGGAAAGATTATGACCATCCCTGAATAATCTAATGCATTAGGTACCTAGGTGAATTAAATTTGTAGCCCAACATTTATTTTTTTTCTTTCTTAGACTTTAATCCATTAATGGAATCATCAAAGAGTTGAAAATAACCTTAGAGGCAAATTGAAAAGTGCAAGACTTATCTCTGATAATGTTGGTTTGTTTTCTCTTATCTCTAAGATAAAAAGTCTTTCAAAGACCAATTACCAGACTGTCCCAAATACCAAAGGGTATAAATTAACTTTTGCACCAGAATTGCTAGGTTATAGCATTTGAATCCAAGTGGATCCAAGTGGAACTACAGGATAACTGTAGGGTGGGGCCACCAGGTGGCACAGTGGAGAGAGCACTGTGTTTCACATCAGGAAGACTCATCTTCACTAGACATTTACTAGCTGTGTGACCCTGGAAAAATCACTTAACCCTGTTTTCCTCAGTTCCTCGTATGTAAAATGAGCTGGAGAAAGAAATGGCAAACTACTTTAATATCTTTGCCAAGAAAAACCCAAATGAGGTAATGGAGAGCCACACACAACTGAAATGCTCAAACAACAATAACAATACCTACTGGATGCAAGGAACTGGACTTTAGGTCCAGTGGTGCATATGAAGAAGCAGAAAAAAAGGGGGTGAGGGGTTCTAAGGTGCCAGGAAGCAATATACAGTTTGGAACTAGAAGACTTGAATTTAAATCCTATTTTTGCTACATACTATCTACATACCTTTGATTAAGTCACTTCATTTCTCTGGGCTGCAATATCCTCATCTGTAAAGAGTGAGTTGAACTAAATATTATCTATCTTGGGTTATTTCTTCCTAGCCTAATAGATAAGAATGAGAAGTAGATATCAGTGAGATAGATACTATAAAATAGATGAGATAGATGACATACAGACTGATTTACACACATCTATAATTTTAGGATGGCTGTTCAGTTATTTCAGTTGTGTCCAACACTTCATGACCCCATCTGGGGTTTTCTTGGCAAAGATACTGGAGTGGTTTGCCCTTTCCTTCTCCAATTCATTTTATACATGAGAAAACTGAGGCAAATAAGGTTAACTTACTTGTCTAAGGTCACAAAGCTAGTAAATGTATGAGGCCAGATTTGAACTCAGGTCTTGCTGACACCAGTGCACAACTTTAGGATGGAAAGTACATAAGGAAAGGACTTTATTTTTTCACTCCCAGATGAGGAAATTAGATTGACCAATGTAGATCTGTGACATCTCTTTAAGGGCTGCATAGAGCACAGAAAGGTTAAATGACTTGCACAGAGTCACATAGCCAGCATAAGTCTTTTACTGAAGTCCTATATTTGAGGCCAGATCTCTATGCATTATACCACAGTGCTTTGTATATCTAAATGTTTCTGCATCAATGAAATCATTTTATATACACATACACATAAATATATGTTATGTATTGTATGTATGTATATGTATGTATATATGTGTGTGTGTGTATGTGTATATATATATATATATATATATATATATATATATATATATATATATATATATATATACGTGAGTGTGTGTGTGTCTTCCTGGGAATAATGTAGATTGGGGAGATGCTTCAAAGATAAAGTAAAATTTAGACTTAAAAGGACTTAAAAGGCAAGCATCCATTCTATTGGTTTACTTATTTCATGTATGACCTTGGGTGAGTCATAACCTCTCTGTGCCTTCATGTCTCTATTTATAAACAGAAGCAATTGTACTAAATGAACATTAATGTCCCTTCTCACTATGAAAGTACAATCCTTTGGGGCCGCTAGGTGGTGCAGTGAGTAGAGTGTCAGCCCTGGACTTTTACTTTGTCTTTGGCATTTACGGGTTGATAATTCTGGAAACTGCCACAGCTGCTGGTGATCCACTCTCCCAAAGTCCTCTCCAGTCCCTTCTGGTCAGGGCCACTCTGAGGCTAAAACTTGGTTTTATCTTGGGCTCTTGGAGCCCATGAAGGCTGGGCTCAGCTTCAATGGATGCTTCAATGGACCCTATCTGTCTGCCTGCCAGGCTGTCTTCAGCAGGGTATTGGTTTCTCTCTGTCACTTTGTGGGTTCTGTAGCTCTAAAGTTTGTTTAGAGTCATATTTTATAGGTATTTGAGGTGGTTATGGGGGGAGCTCATGGAGTTTTCCTGCTTGTACACCACCATCTTGGCTCCCAAAAATGGATAATTTTGATTTTATGGAATTAAAAATGTTTTTTTCACAAACAAAAACAATGTGGCAGAATTAGAAGGAAAGCAGGAGATTTGGGGGTGAAATTTATAGTTTACTTGATAAAGGCTTCATTTCTCAAATATATAGGGAATGGATCTAAATTTATAAAAAATAGGAACCAGTTCCCAACTCACACATGGCCAAAAGAACAACTAGTTTCAGAAGAAGAAATCAAAGTTATCTGTTGTCATACGAAAAATTCTCATCTGTGCTTCATTTTTTGAAGAGAACTGATGACATCATGGAGTGATGTTTTAACTCGTGAGTGAATTGGATTTAAGTAAGTCAGAGTTGCACAAAGTTATTGTCTCATCCTCTCTTCCAGGGTCATCAAAGTCTAGTAGCAAGACAAAAGTCAATACTTCTGGTGATGGTCCAGGACACAATGGATAATCTTAGTGGCCTTGATGTCTGACCAAGCTCTAAGTCCTCCATAGTACCTATTTCAGCCAAAAAATAATGTTCTTATCCACCCATTCCACTAGGGGAAGTTTTCACATGCTTTAGGGTAGACACCCCACTAATTCATCAATTGGTTTGGAGTCCATTCATTGTTTATACTCAGCCTGGTTTAGCCAACCTGCCAAAATGGTTTACCAGAGTATGGCCTCTGTGCATGGCAAAACTTCTTGGTGTCACAGGTGAGAGTTGGGTAAAGGTAGACATCAAAGGCAGCCATGAAAAGGGCTCAGCAAGCCCTTACACCAGAGGTAATAGTCCTTCTTAGCACCTAAATCACTGCTAATTAGAGAAATGCAAATTAAAGCAACTCAGAGGTAGCACTTCATACTTATCAGATTAGCTATAATGAGAGAAAAGGAAAATGATAAGTGCTGAAGGAGATGTGGAAACACAGGGACACTAATTCACTCTTGGTGGACTTCTAAAGTGATCCAACCATTCTGGAGAACAATTTTAACCTCTCCCCAACAGGATATAAAACTGTGTGTATCCTTTGACCCAAAAATACCACTATCAGGTCCTTATTCCAAAGATATCAAAAAAGAGGGGAAATATCTATATGTACTGTAAAAAATAGCAATTCTTTTCATGGTGGCAAAGAATTGGAAACTGAGGAGATACCCATCAATTTGGAAATGGCTGAACAAGTTATGGTACATCATTGTGAAGGAATCCTATCATGCTATAAGAAATGATAGGTAGAAAGGTTTAAGAAAAACTTGGGAAGACACAAGAATTGATAAAAATTGAAGTGAGCAGAGAGAATATTATATACAGTAAAAGAAATATTGTAATGAAAATCAATTGTGAAAGACTTAGCTACTCTAATCAAGACAATGATCTAAGACAATTCCAATGATCTCATGAAGAAAAATGCTATCTACAGAGAGAGAAACGATCAACTCTGAGTGTAGACTGGAACATAGTTTTTTTTTTCTTCTCTAACTCCATGTTTATTGGGTTTTTTTTTCCATGTGACTAATATATAAATATGTATTCCATGACTTCACATATATAACTGATATGATATCACTTGGTTTCTCAATGAGTGAGAGAGGGACTTGCAGGAGGAGAGAACTGATAATTTCATTCATTTTTTAAAAATAAATGATAAAATAAATAAGTTATATATTTTTAAAAATATAAAGAGAATGCATTTTAAGTTTAATCTGCATTATTAACATTTTCTCTACTTTCTTAAGTCTAGAAAATCAATAAGAATAATCAATTATGTCCTAATTTTTAGCATTTTTCATCATTGATGAATTTTATGAATATATGTATATATATTTGTATATAATTTTATGAATATATATACACACAAAGGTATATTCAGAATAAACACAAGTTGAAATATTGGGGCAAAAGAGACTGGAGACTACATACATATATGTGTAAAATAATTTGAGGAGGGAGAAAACTATCAGTCAATGTGCATCTGTTAAGTGTTTATTTTATACCTTGCACTGAACTAGATACTAAAGACACTAAAAACTAGGAGGCTTGGTGGCCTTTCCCATGGAAGATGGTATTTGAGGTAGCACTGAATCACATCTATTCAGTTAGAGTAGCTACTGAACAAAATTAACAACAAAATTTTGGCAAAGAGGAAGATAAGCCATTTATAATGGCTTCAACTCAATCTCTTTAAATGAGGTATAGCAAAAAGAGAAGATATTAATGTTGAATATAGCTTTTGGTTTGTGAATTCTATCTGATATAAAATAGTCTATCGAGGTGGCAAAGTGGCAATCAAAGGTAAGACAACTTTATATTATGCGCTATTTCTAACAATACTACAGGGGAGAAAAGTAGAAGAGTATGAAGGTCACATGACAAAATACAAAATACAAAATACAAAAAAAGCAGTCGAGGCCAAAATGAGCCTGCAGAAAGGTTGGCATGAGAGAACTGAGCCAGATGGTTTTAAGAACATTCAGAGATATAAATGGAAAGATAAAAATAGTTGTCAAACAGAAGATAGCTGGCAATGTATGTACGGTGATCTATTTTCATCATAGATGACAGTGAATGATGATAGTGAACCATATTTGGAGTGCAATGTCACAGTACCCAGTTATATGAAGTATTTTCCCCTCATAGAAGCTTCACACCAGCACAGGCCCTGATCATATTTTGCAAGACTACTGGAAAAGGCTCCCAATTAGGCCCTTGGCCTTAAGTCCTTCCTCTCCACATATCTCCTACAAACTTACCAAAATATTTTCCTTAAAACATCAGTCAGATTATGCCCTTGGATTGCCATGTTAATTCTCATGGTTCTTTATTCTCTCTAGGATGAAATCAACACTCCTATGTTTGGCATGTCTAGCTCTTCACAAACTGAATCCAAATGAAATTTCCAGGCATACACTTTATGTATTCTATAGCCTAAACATAATCAAGGTACTAAGATTAAAGATGATTAGTAATGACTCCTTTTAGAAGGTGGGGTTTTATTAGTAATTTAAAGAAAGGAAAGGAGGGAAGAAAATAAGGAGGGATAGAATTCAGAACTCAAAACTTTTAGAATGTTAAAATTATTTTAATATGTAATTGAGGAAAATAATATGTTATTTTTTAAAAAGCAAGGAATGTCAGGATTTGGGTAATGAGAGGGAATTACAAATGTGCGGAACAGTCAATGAAAAAGCACAGTCTACAGATTGGTGTGGTATTCAAGGAACAGCAAGATGGCCAGTATTACTGTATCACAGAAAACATAGTAGAGGGAAGGGAGTAACATGTCAGACAAAAGTAGGATGGTACCAAGTTACAAAGTATTTTGAAAGCTCCAAAGAGGATTTTATATTTGATCCTGGAGGTGATAGAGAGCTACCAGAGTTTATTGAATGGGAGGAATGGAATAACATGGTCATGATCACACTTGCAATTTAAGAAGATCAATTTGACAGCTGAGTGAAATATGGACTGAAAGAAGATTGAGGCCCTAAGACCAATCAGAAAGATTTCGCAACATTAAAGGGCCTGTACCAGTCAATACACATTTACTAAGTATCTAGTATGTAGTAGGCACTTTACTAAATGCCAGGGATACAAAGAAAGGGAAAAGACAGACTGCTCTCAAAGAAGTTACAGTCAAATAGATACAGGAGAAGCGTAAATATATGCAAACAAGATTTATACAAGACATATTGAAGATAATCAACAAAAAGAAAAAAGTTAACAGGAAGAGATACTGGAAAATGCTTCTTGAAAAAAGTAGGATTTTTAGTAAGACTTGAAGGAAGCCACAAGGGCGGTGGCAGTATCAGAAGAGAGAAAAGGACATATATACACACACACACATATATATATGTATATGTATGTGTATATGTATATGTGTATGTGTATGTATATGTGTATGTATATGTATATGTATATATGAGTTTTCATAAAAATGGAATCAGTGGGACTTGATCACAGATTAAACATATAAAGTGAGGAGACAAAAATGACATGTAAATTCCAGGCCTAGATGATTGGAAGGATGGTAGTGTCTTCAAAGTCATAGGGAAGTTAGAAAGAGGGGAAGATTGTGGCAAAAAGATGAATTCTATTTCATAAATGCTGAACTTAAAATGTCTAAGATATCCAGTTCAAGATATCTAATAGGCAAAAAGAGGTATAAAACTGGAGGTTAGAAGTTAGGGGGGCAAGGGGCGGGTAGGTGGCGCAGTGAGTAAGAGTGCCGGCCTCGGAGTTGGGATGACCCGAGATCAAATCCGGCCTCAGAAAATGAGCACCCACACATAAATAATGACTAGCCGTGTAACCTTGAGCAAGTCACTTAACCCCAATTGCTTAAAAAAAAAAAAGAAGTTAGGGGGGCAGCTAGGTGGCACAGTGAATAGAGCACCGGCCCTGAAGTCAGGAGGACCTGAGTTCAAATCCAGTCTCAGACACTTAACACAAAAATTAGCAGTGTGACCTTGGGCAAGTCATTTTACCCCAATTGCCCTGCCCTCCCCCTCCAAAAAAAGTAAAAAACCAAACCAAACAAAAAGAAGCTTAGGGATGGATAAGGAGATCTAAAAAGTATCATCACAAAGATAATAAGAGGACCTAGGACATTACTATGAGGGACCCTCACAGTTGGTGAGAGTGACTTGAATAAAAATTCATCAAAAAGGATTATAAATAATTTCATACCCTTTGACCCAGCCATACCACTCCTAGGGTTATATCCCAAAGAGATCATAGTAGTGGGAGGAAGAACCATATGTACAAAAATATTTTTAGCAGCCCTTTTTGTGGTTGCAAAGAATTGGAAACTAAAGGAGTGCCCATCAATTGGGGAATGGCTAAACAAGTTGTGGTATATGAATGTAATGGAATTTTATTGTGCTATAAGAAACGAGGAGGTGACGGATTTCATAATTACCTGGAGAGACTTATACAAACTGATGTTGAGCGAGAAGAGTAGAATCAGAAGAAATTTGTATACATTCACAGACATACCATATCTGTGACAACCAACTATGACAGACTGGACTCTTTTCAGCAATGCAGTGATATAAGTTAATCCCGAATGACTCAAGAAAGTGAGAAATGTGCCATCCAGAGATATAACTAGAAAGAACTGAGCCTGAATCCTGATGGAAGCAAACTAAATGATCTTGTTCTTCTCATTGTTTGGTTGTACTTCTTCCTTACCATCTTTCATCCCACCTAGTACAATATGCCTTTGTAATTGGAATAATGTTTAATATGAATGCATTTGCAGACCCTATACTGTACTATATGATGTCATGAGGGGAGAGGGGAGGGAAGTAAAGGAAATTTGAAAATCAAGGAACTATGGAATTGAATCTTGTCAACTGAAACTAAACTAATAAATTAATTAAAAAAAAAAAAAAGAAAAAAAAAATTCATCAAAAGAGACTAAGGAGTGGTTTAATAAGTAGGAGAATCAAGAAGAAACAGTGCCACAATAACCTATAGAGATGAGATTATCAAGGAAATGTTGATCACCTTTGTCAAAAGTCATATCTGTCTCTGTCATGTTATACTTAGTTTAATTATTTAAACTCAAGAATTAGCATTTATCCCTATTAAATTTCATCCTATTAGCTTTCACACTATGGCCCACCCTGTCAAAATATTTTTCAGTCCTTAACAATCTGTGTGAATATTGTGTCCTTTTCAATCCTAACCACTCAATTATACTTACGTGTGTAATACATATCCAATACATGTATACATATATATGATATGTACACACATAAACACACACTTCCTTAACTTTGTACCATCAGCAATTTTGATAAGCATATCAAATATTAAACTATTCAGGGCCAAGCCTAGATCCTTAAAGCACTTCATTGGAAAATATTTTCTGAAAGTAATATTAAACAATTAATCACCACTTTAGGGTTTCAGTGACTGAACAAAAACAGATTATTCAACAAAACACATAAAAACACTATCACCTAAGATACATCTTTCCATCTTCTCTATAAGAATATCATGAAAAACTTTATCAAATGCTTTGTTAAATTCTATGTAATCTGTGCTGGCATCAAAGTAGTTTAAGAGAGACTCATCCAAAGGTCAAAGGACTGGCTTAAAAGAGGAAAGGGATGAAAGTAAATTAACCCTAAAAAAATATCAGACCTTCATCAGGAACTGGAAACTGGAGAGCTTGCTACTAATTCCTCTACATGTGGGGTAGTTTCTTGAAGTTTGAAGAATAGCAAGTATACCATTAAAAAAAAAAGTTGCTGTTGTCATGATGAAAAAACAGTGCTTTTCATGGGCAACTGATATAAAGACTGGAATAATGAAAACCAAAAAATGTCATATTTATTAATGAAACTCACTTTTTTATTCAAGGTTATACTAAAGCAATTGGCAGAAAAACTTCATGAAAGCCTCAAAGAACTAGGCATCTTCATGAAATGGTAAAACATCGATCCAGAAGAATGTTTGGGGACTGTTTTTAACATCTAATAAGCCTGAAATTAATGTGCCAAAGAGGAAATGAATTAACTTTGATGAATAGCTATATACTTCAAAGATGAATTGTTCCAAAATTAAAGAAATTTCCAAGTAGAAAAAGAATGCCATAGCATGACCTTGCATTATACTGTACAGAATGAAAGAACAAGAAATGTGTAAAATTAGAGATAAATTTGCTTCACTGGCTTCAGAACTGACATGATTTTAAATCCCATTGAAAACTTATAGGCTATAATCAAGGAAAAATGGACTTTTCTTCAAAGATATGCTTAATATCAAATGTGATGTGTGATTTCATGATGAATAACCAAAGAATATATGTCAACATATTAGGAATTCAATGCCAAATTATACAAAATAAATGAATGCAGCAAAAGAAGAGGTATTATACTTTAAAAGTTTTTTGACATGTACAAAATTTTAAGTTTTATGGTAGAAATCAATAAAGTTGTTTATTTTTATTTTATTTCTTCCAATTTGCCCAACATAAAGGTTTATATTTGACTTAATTTGCTTGTCTGGAAAAAAAAGAGGGTTTGGGATATATGTGTATATGTGTGTGTGTATGTATATACATATACATGTGTATATGTATATGTGTGTATGTATATGTATGCATATGTGTATATATACATATATGTGTGTATATATGTATATATATATATATATATATTTCAAAGATATTCTATCCCCCCATCTACATTTTAAATTCATTTAATGGGGGATACTCTGCCTTCATGTTGTTTGTAGCCCTCATCAGTGCCTGGTATAGTGAACGTGGATGAGCCTTAGGAAATGCTGTTTGCCAGAAATGTACCTAGTACAGGAGGGATAGGGTTTTATTTCAGGACACTAATATTCTTTTTTTTAGCCTTTTTTTTTGGAAGGGGGAGGTAGGACAATTGCATTTAAGTGACTTGCCCAAGGTCACACAGCTAGTAAATGTTAAGCATCTGAAACCAAATTTGAACTCAGGTCCTCCTGAGTCCAGGGCTGGTGCTCTATTCACTGTACCACATTAGCTGCCCCAAGGACATTAATATTCTCATCAGCACATATACTTCCTGGGAAAGTTCACTTCCTGTCTCAGAGTTCAGGTTCACTGCCTCAGCAACTGTCATGCTCATACTTTACCTTACAATCCTCCAGTAGTCTATGCTGATCTCCCCTACAACATACACAAAATACCAATGTACCATTGACAAGGTTCCCTTCTCCCAGAGTTAACTTTCCCTTAAAACCAACCAGGGAGGTGGAAAGAACCAGATAACCCAGGGGATGGGCTATACCTTCTCTTAATGCAATCATGCTATTTACCTCTCACTCAACCAAAATGTTCCCAAATGTAATAATTCATATTTATCGTTCACTGATATTTACTGGTTTGTATGCTTTATATTTGCCAAGAATAGGATGTTTTTATTTTTACATTTCAAATTTAATAAATGTTTTAAATCGATTTGTGTAGTATGTTTTTCCAATCATACTTTATGTGTGCATTAAAAAGTCAAATTTTTAAAATTATAATTCTATTATCACTATCTTTCTAAAAGGGGGGAACATTTGTTTATAGGCAATATAGAAATGCTAGTCATTATTATTATTTCAAAATGTGGACAATCTTTCATCAAGAATGTTAATTTTTCATTAAGAATGCTGTAAAGCCAAGCACAAGCAGCTTTCCAGAGGACTGCTGCTGTGAACAGCTTTAAGGTTCTGATTACATAGTATAGTGAACTCTGTATTTATTCAGTAATAAACTAAGACAAAACGTTTACAGAAACCAAAGTGCAGCATTCAAATTGTTATGACATAATTTATCACCAAAGTGGCCACATAGTTTTAAGCAAAAGATATTATTCAGTAAGTCCTTAACTCAATCACCCTTAAGGGACACAAAGTACAAAGGTCAAAGTTCTCTACCCTTAGGTCACAGTAAATCATAATCTTCTCAGTCAGCATTAAGTATTAAATAAGAGGCCTTTTCATCTTGACTCAAGGCTGGTTCTCAGATCCCATGGTTCTTCTTCCCTGGGGCCAGCTCCTGACTGGATCTATACAACTGTTCCCTGGATTGAAAGGCAGGCAGCTCTCAGCTACTTGTCCAGTTCCTCATCCAGTTCCTGTTCCACACTGAAGTTCACAGTGTCCAGTCCACCTCAAGTCCTTCACAGTTCTTGCTTCTGGGAAGACCAAGCCTAATAGAGCCACAATAATATTCAAACACATTAAACAGAACCTTCATGAATTCACTATATGCCTGTAAAATCAACAGAGACCCACAAATAAGGTCTGAAAGGTCAGCACAAATCATCAGTAAAGTCCCAGGATATCCAAAATCCTCCTCCAGGACTTCTGTGAACAGACAACCAGAAAATCCTCTTTCAGGACTTCCAGTAAGGTCCCAGGGCTTCTGTACAAAGTATCACAAGCAAACATCAACACAGACAGAGCAAACAAACAGAGTGCCACAAATTTTTTCCTTCTTGACTCTGCCACCACAAGAGTCCTCTTCCCAGTTCTGCTCAGTTCTACTCAGTTCTTCTCACTTCTCAGTTCTGCTCTCTCCAGCCTGGGCCTCTCCTTATATATGGTCATTAGCTTCTCCCCTTACTATTGCATCAGCAACAGGAGTTCACAAGTTCTAGGGTTCACAACTTCTGGGGTTCACAAGTTCTGCCTCTCAACAAAGAGTTGGTACAATCATGGGCAAGGCTCAAAAGAAACTTGAACTGAAGAAAGGTGTTAATTAAATAGCTGAAACAAGGCATTGCGTACATCTTTGCCTGCCATTACAAACACACATAACAACACTTCCTCATGGCACTAGTATTTAGGGGAAATGTAATTATAGCCATGTAACAGGTATTTTGTGTTATGCTGAAGGGGGTACATTATATCTCTGTGAACTAAATGGGCTCCCCACTGTCCCATATAATGGAGCTGTGATCTTATCAATGCGGTTTTTATTTTCCTCCAACAGTACAGTTTGCAGACCATCCACAGACTACCTATTTTGTACCTCATTTGTTCTTTTAGTCCACAGAGTAACTAGATTTGTGACATAGTGATGTTCTTGAATGAATAGAACTTCCCATTCTACATCCCTCTTAGTAACTCAGTCAACAGAAAAGCAGGATTTGCTTTGAATATAATCAGTGCCTTATACCCTTTGAAAGCCAAGCCTTTAAGAATCAAATCAAATGAGTCTTTTAATCTCAGTATTCCGGAAACATTTTGTAACGGAATTGAAATGGTCCCTGCTTGTCCTGTCCTAGCTTGGCTCCTCAGGAGCCTGTACATACATCAATAGAAAACTGTCAGTTATTCAGAGGTTTCTTTTAGTTGGGCTACCTGGAAAGAGGGAGGTTTTCCTAAAGAGAATAAAGGTTCATTGGAGGCTGGGTGAGCAAGATATCTAGTCCTTCTTAAATGGATCTAGTTAAATCCCATACCCTGAGAGTAGTCTTTAAGGAACAGAATGGAGTTTGAGTTTGAGGTATAAAGTCAAGAATTAGATAATACATATAAATCACTAATTTATATAAATTCTATTACTTCTCCCATCTTAAATTTGCAATAAATATTCCTTGGATATAAAAAATAGTAGTTTTTAATTTTTTTCTATAAGTACTTTAACTCTTTTAATAAAAACCACAATTAGAGAGAATATTGTGATTCAACGGAATCCATGCATTGCATGACAGAGGATAAGTTATTATTTAAATTTATTTATTACTTTTCTCATTAGTAAGGGAGATCTTACAATTACCCACCTCATAGATTTGTTTTGAGAATTAAATAACCTAAAAAGATGTTGAAACTCTAAAACTCTAAAAAGATTTGTTTTGAGGATTAAATAACCTAAAAAGATGTTGAAACTCTAAAGCTCCATTTTAAATGTTACATCATAAAAATAAATAATAAGTTAATATTTGCAATTCGCTTTGCATAGTTACTGGCACATGCTAGGCATTTAATTATTGCTTGTTCAATTCCACTTCCTATGTCAGCACTTCATTATTTCATTATGTCTAGGTTCTAAGTGATTTAGATATTTCTCTCCATCAGTGCAAATCACAATCCATCCATGTTTTCTCATCATGTATGATTTTTATTTTATCCTATCATAGAAACTGAAAAGAGAAGTCAGCCAAATTTCTAGAAACTATCCCCTAAAAATCTCGGTCTTTTTCCCATTTCATGTCTACCAGTGGAATACAGAGACGATCCATAGATTTTCCCTACATCTCTACACATAAAAACTCACCTCTTTTTTGATCATATGTTTCCTGTATGATATCTTTCATAACCACTTGTTGTTCACAGGTCACCATTGGAAATTACCTCCTCCTTGAAGTGGTCATTCTTTTCTCCATAGCCCTTGTGGTTATCTGCAACTCTGATTCTTCAGAGTTCATATTATTTCAGGATTTCCAGTCATACAGCATCCCTGGGAGGTATGTTTTTAAAAGGGAGACATTCAAAAGATGGGTATGGTGGGGTGATGGGTGTGTTGAAGAGTGAGTTGAGATTGTTTAAAGTGCTATGAAAATTCCAAATGTCAGATGTCAACCTATCTCTTCCTCAGATTCAATGCTGGTTCCAGTGCATTGTCCATCTGCAGTAGCTGTTCCTCATCTCTGTGCGAATATCTCCATTCAACATATACTTTATACTCTTCCATGTTGTAGTCTGGTTAATAGTCATTATTCATCCATCTTTCCCCTTTAGGAATTGCTGAAACTGATTTATCTTGAGCAATCATGAATTTCATGAAGGACACTAAGAGTGTTTTGGGTACTTGATAGAAGAAGCATAATATCATAAACAAACAATAGCTTATAGAGGCCCTCATAATCTAAATAGAATTCTTCTTCCATTAGGACCTTAGATAAGACATCCTCTATAATAGTATAGGACATATTTTGCTACCCTATGTGCCTTTTTACCTGCCTAACATTAAATAACTAGGGAATTATTGAACAAAGCTATCTCTTTGTTTTCAATTATAAAGAAATCATTTTTCTATATGAATGTGAAATCAATTATAGAGGAGAGCCTTTTAAAAATTATTTTAAATTCAAATACAAGAACACAAATACAGAATAGACAAAAGAAACAAAATCACATCATAAACTTAAATACTGGAGCTAAAATACAAAGTAAGAAAAGGGAAAACATGTCATGCACATAGCAGAACATGAGAGGATTCAAAATATTTAACAATAAATTTTCATTTCAAGAAAGCCTATGATTAATACTACACATTGTGTTGAGAGCTGCCCATCTTTTCTTTGCTTCCTTGGACATTTTCTTTCATTCTCTGCCATGTACTTTTTTTACTTTGCTCCCTCCCCCCCCGAAGGCTACAATTAACTGCAGATACATTTTTATAAGCTATATATATATATATATATATATATATACACACACACACACACACACACATACATACATATGTAGACTTAGACTTTCCCAAATTTTACTCCTGATCTTTGTTTTTATGTTTGTACATATCTCTTGTTTCCTATCCCTCCTGCCTCCTCTACTTTACTTCTCCCTACTACCTTTCTCTCCTACTACTTGCCTACCCCTCTCCAAGGATACCTCCCCTATTTTCCCACTCCCATAAATCTAAATACCTTTCTATAGTTCCCTGTAACCGATTCTCTCACCTTCCCATCTTGAGATCCCTCTCTTGTCCTCTACCTGCTCCCTATTCCTGTATGGTTTTATTTCTTCTGATTTTAGAAGACTTTTATACTCTTCTAAATATATATGGATTGTTCCCTTTTAAACCCATTCCCAATGAAATTAGTTACCAGAACTACAAGCCTTCATCCCCTATTTGATTCCCCTTCATTGATTCTTCCTCTTGTATCTCATTTGTATAAAAAAATACTTTTGAGCTATTCCTAAATGGTTTTACTTTTAAAAGTCATATCATACTCAGGTTTACTACAATCTTTCTTATGAGTTACCCAATTATTAACAAGAATCTGAGACATACATTTTGAATTTTATATATCTAAAAATAAATGATCTGTCCTTATTGAATCACTTGTAATCAGTCTTTAGTATGTATCTTACTTTTCTCTTGGCTTTTATATGTCATATCTTTTATTAAGTTCAAGTGTTGGTTTTGTTTTTTTGCTTTTTTTAAACAAAGTCTTGAAAGTCTGACAGTTGTTCAAATGTCCATTTATTTTTTTCATTCAGGATTGTATTTAACTTTGGTGGGTATGATATTTTTAGTCAGAGCACCAGTTCTTTTGCTCTTCAATACAAACTGTTCCACTACCTACAGTTCTTTAATGTCTCCACTGCTAGGTCTTGTGCAATTCTAATAATGGCACCATCATATGTAAATTGTCTTATTCTTATTTATTTTACTATTTTATCCTTGAACTGGGGATTTTGGAATTTGATTATACTATTCCTATAAGTTTTCCTCATAGGATCTCTTTTGAGTGGTGCTGGATGATTTTTTTTTTATTTCTGCTTTCCAGCCTTATTCTAATGCTTCAGGATAATTTTCTTTAATTATTTCTTGTATTATTATATCAAGATTTTTTTATTATCAAAGCTTTCTGTTAGTCTGATTATTTATATAATTTCTATTCTTGATCTATTATACAGATCTGTTGTTTATCTTAAAAGATGTTTCACTTTTTCTTCTATTTTTCATTGTTCATTTTTTTTATTTTTATTTTATTTTTATTTTATTTTTATTTTATTTTTTTTAAAGCAATTGGGGTTAAGTAACTTGCTCAAGGTTACACGGCTAGTCATTTGATTTATGCGTGGGTGCATTGTTCATTTTTAAAAATTATTTCTTCATCTCTTATAATTTCACTGGTTCACCTCACACAATTCTAATTTTCAAGGTGTAATTTTCTTCCTTAAGATTCTGGATCTCCTTTTCTAACTGGTTGACTTTCCTTTCATAAACTTCTTTTTCTAGGATTATTATTATTATTATTTAGTTTTTCCTCCATCTTTGTCATTTGATTTTTAAAGTCTTTTTAAAGATCTTCTATGAATTCTGTTTGGGCAGGTGACCATTTGATGTTACATTTTGGGGCTTTCTTTACTTCAATATCCTCCTCTGAAGATGAGCCCTTGTCTTCTCTATTCCTGTAATAACTTTCTGTGGTTGGATTACTTCTTTGCCTGTGCATTTTTTGTGGTAATAGCTTAATTTTTTAAATCTCTACTAGACTTGGGGTATGGAGGATGATGTGCTGGTTCCTTATTATCCCTGCCACTCTCCTTAGCACATCTGGCTCTGGCATTCCTTGTCAGCAGAGGTTCCGTTGATCTTCACAGGGCCAGATGCCCAACTCCCTTCACTATCCCAAGGATTAAAAGTTCCTGTGGTTGGGGAAAAGGCAGCCTCTTAAACCAACTAACTATAGGGCTTGCCACTTGTTTTTTGTGTGTGCTTGTTTGTTTTTTAAATAAATTTTGTTTTATTTTTAGTTTACATTATTCTTTTCCACAAGATTTTGAGTTACAACTTTTCTCCCCATTTTTCCCTACCCACCATCCCTAAACAGTGACCCACTGTATACTCCCACCCCAATCTGCTCTCTCCCATATCTTCTCCCATCCCCCTCTGGCTTTCCAGTAGGGCAAGATGGATCTCTATACCACAGTGCCTGTATATTTTATTTTCCAGTTGCATGTAAAAAGAAATAATATTTTTTAAACATTTGATTTTAAAATTTGAATTCCAGATTCTTTCCTTTCCTGCCTCATCACCCACTCTTACTGGGAAGATAGGCAATTCGATATAGGTTGTACATGTGTAGCTACACAAACCTTTTCTATAGGAGATATATTGTAAAAGACTGACTATATTTCCTTCCATCCTATCCCACTACCCACTTGTTCTATTCTCTACTTTGACCCTGTTCATCTTCAAAAGTGTGTGCTTCTAACTTCTCCCCCACTACTTTTATCCCCTTCCCCCCTACTCTCCAGTAGGGCAAGATACCCTATTTAGTGTGTATGTCATTCCCTCCCTAATCCAAATTCAATGAGAGCAAGTTTGACCCATTCCCTTTTGCCTTCTTGTTCCTCCCCTCCATTGTAATATTTTTCCCTTGCCTCTTCTATATGAGATAATCTATCCCATTTTGTCTCTCCCCATCTCTTCTCATTATATTCCTCTCTCACCTCTCAATTTCACCTTTGAAGTATCATCCCTTCATATTCAATTGGTCCTGTGCTGTATATATATATATATATATATATATATATATATATATATATATATACACATATACATATATATATTTATAGGTATATATATATATATATATATATACCTATACACACACTCACATATGTATTCATATGCACCTATACCCTCCTATATAGACATATATATATGCATATATATATATTCCCTTCAACTATTCTCATACTGAAAAAAGTTTCATAAGTTACAATTATTGTTTTTCCATGTAGGAATATAAATATTTCAACTTTGATACATTCTTTATGATTTCTTTTCCCTGTTTACATTCTTATGCTTCTCTTGATTCTTGTATCTGAATGTCAAATTTTCTATTCAGCTCTGGGGTTTTTTTATCAAGAATGCTTAAAAATCCTCTATTTCATTTAATGACCATATTTTCCCCTAAAACACGGTACTCAGTTTTGCTGGGTAGGTGATTCTTGGTTTTAATCACAGCTCCTTTGACCTCCAGTATATCATATTCCCAGCCCTTTTATCACTCAATGTAGAAGCTGCCAGATCCTGTGTTATCCTGATTGTGTTTCCACAACATTAAATTTTTTTCTTCTTGGCTGCTTATAATGGTTTCTCCTTGATCTGGGAACTCCAGAATGTGGTTATAACATTCCTAGGAGTTTTTGGACTTTTTCATGAGGTGATTGGTAGATTCTTTCAACCTCCATTTTGCTCTCTGGTTCTAAAACATCAGGGCAATTTTCCTTGAGAATTTCTTGAAGGACAATTTCTAGGTACTTTTTTTTTTTTTTATCATGGCTTTCAAGTAGTCCAATACTTTTTAAAATTATCTCTCCTGAATCTATTTTACAGGTCAGTGGTTTTTACAATGAGACATTTCACATAGCCTTCTATTTTTTTCATTTGTTTGCATCTGTTTAATAGTATCTTGATTTTTCATAAAGTCACTAGCTTCCATTTGCTCCAATCTAATTCTGAAGGAATTATTCTCTTCAGTGATCTTCTGAGATTATTTTTCCTTCTGGCAGATTTGGCTTTTTAAGGCATTCTTCTCCTCATTGGCTTTTTGAGCCTCTTTTTCCTTTGAGTTAGGCTATTTTTAAGGTGTTATTTTCTTCAGTCAGGTTTTTGACTCTCTTTTCATGATTTTCTTGCTTCCTTCTCTTTTATTTTCCCAATTTTTCTTTTACTTCTCTTATTTGGTTTTCAAAATCCTTCTTAAGCTCCTCTATGGCCTGTAACCAATTCATATTTTTCTTGGAAGCTTTTGGTATAGGAGTTCTGACTTCATTGTCTTCCTCCTGCTCCATGCTTTGATTCTTTTTGTCCCCCAAAAAAGGAATCTACAGTTTGACTGCCGTGCTTGCTTTGTGTTCTTTGCTTGCTCATGTTGCCACTCAATTACTTGACTTTTGAGCTTTTAGCCACAGTAGAATTCTGCTTCCAAAGAAGATAGCTTTTTCCCAAATTGCTGGGGTTTTTGCAGCTGCTGGAGTTTTTAGTTAGGTGCCCTCTCTCAAACCTACACCTGCTCTTGCACCTTGTTATGCACCCCAGGAGCTCTACCCTAGACAGCAATCCAAATCCAAGCAGATTAAAGCAAGAGCCATTGTCCCTCAAACTGGTTGCTTGGTCACCCTACAATCTGCATACAAGGAGTTCTGAAGCAGCCACACAGCAGCAGCCTCCATGACTCAACCACTTTTCCCTCTGGGGGAGGAGGCCAGACCACACTCCTGGACCCCTGTTCCCAAAGTCCACTGACCTCTCACTTTGTTTTTGGCATTTATGGGTTGATAGATCTTGAAACTGCCACAGCTGCTGTTGCTCCACTCTTCTGAAGTCTGCTCAAGGTTCAGGGCTACCCTGAGGCTAAAACCAGGGGCTCATGCTGGGCTGGGCTCCACTGTGCTGTGATGAACCCTTCCTGTCTTCCTGCCAGGCTGCCTTCAGCAGGAGGTTTCTCTCTGTCATTTTGTGATTTCTGTAGCTCTAAAGTTTGTTTAGAGTCATTTTTATAGGTATTTAAGGTGGTTATGGAGGGAGCACAGGGAGTTTTCCTGCTTCTGTGCCACTATCTTGGTTCTTCCACCTCAGGGCTTGCCACTTGTTAAAGAAGACTCTAGCTTGGTCTCTTGTTCTTTGATACCTGCATCAAAATGGGTACAGGCCAAACCGAGTAGTGTAGAACAATGTACACAAGCTAGGCAGACTCTATCATAGCACTTCCAATGTATTGATCAGAGGGCAAGGTTTATATAATGAATGTAAAACAATTATCTCTTAGATTTCCATAAGAAAATATTTAATGTCCTTGTTCACTGATGTACATCTGTATGTTTTAATGACCTTGTTCACTTAGGTAAATCCATATGTTTTAATGTCCTTGTTCCCTTGCATGCATCTATGCTCAGTTATCACATCTTAAACTCCTGCAAGTCAGGAAGAAATGGTGAGCCAATCTTAAGACATAGTATAGCCTTCATAGGGAGCTGGCTTGGGAGAAATCCTGGACAAGACTCTTCCTATGCATGGACTGGGTCAGAGACTTGCCCTCAACAACTCTTCAACAGGAACCAAACCTTGTCCTGGGGTTTTTCTTCTGATCTTCTCAAGTTGTCCCAGGAAGACACCTGTTGTGCCCCAATTCTTATTTATTTTAATCCACACTTTGTTCACCCTAAGGTGCTACTTTATCTCTTTTGTTGGGGAAAATCTTAAGAGATTGGAATTTTCTGACCTACTCTGCCATCTTCCCAGAATTCTCTCAAGGAGAGCCTTTAAGACTATAGTTTTCTCACTTTAAGACAAATGGAGTTGGTTTGGGTTGGGGTTTTTTGGGGGAGAGGGGTTAAGGGGACATAATCTACGATACAGTTGGCTTTACTTCTCTTTGCGTCTTTTACGCAACTGATAATAAGTTTGCATACACACATATATATACATATATATGTATATACAGATATAAAAGTTTATCAGATAATCTGCACATATTTTCTCATTTTAATAGCACTACTAAATAGACAATACAGGTAGTATCCTCACATGTGGAAACTGAGGTATAAATAAGTTAAGTGACTTGCCCATTGGGTAATAGAGCTAGTAGATATTAGGTAAAATTAGAGACTGGATCTGTGATTTCATCACTCTAGGAAACACCTAAGTAAGGAGTAAGTATTAGAGGTTAGATTCTCTACCACGTCTCTCTGGCCTGAAGTCCTTCATCCAGACTGCCACACTTCTTTTCAATTATTTGACTGTCCAGATGAGGTCTACTAGAGAGAATCATTTGTAAAAGCATTTATGATTTCATCTCCTATTTTCATCAAGAGTGACTTCAATAATTTTCATATTTTATTAAAAAATTAAAAAACAGAAAAGAGAAACTAGGGAAGGTAAGCTGTTTTCATTAACCATCCTTACTTTGTGAAAAAAATTCACCCCAAAATGGATACAATTTCATCAGCTGTTTAAAGTGGATAAATTGTTTGTTTTTAATTTTATTTTTATAAGTATTTGGCAAGCCTTTAAGATTTTTTATTTTAAAGCATATGTCCCAATTAGTAGGATCAGCTAATGTCATTTAGAAGATCTGAAGAATAACAGATTAATGGAAACTGAACTTATTTTTGCATTTGTTTTAAAGAATACATTGGTGAAATATGGGTAGAATATGAACTGAGGGTGGTAAATTAACTTTAAAAAAATGAATTCTAGGTAATTAGCATGATCCTGTGTAATGGGTAGGCACTTAGTATATGTTCCTTGCTAAAATAAAATTTAAAAGGCACTAAATACTAGAACCTACACAGACTTTTTAAAGGAATAATTAGTGATCCATTACTAAGATTCTCTAAAGTTTCCTCGTTTCCTTTAGAAATGTCTTTTTTTTAGAAATCAAATATAAAATACTAGACCTGAAATCTCACCTGCTGTACATTTCCAATGCTAAAGCATTCAAGATTTTGTTAGGTACCCAAACAGAGCTTATTGTCACGGCAAAGTGCTACAAGGAAATAAAAGGTCATGACTTCTCTGAGTCTCACTAAATCTCAGACAGAAGAAATTCTACTTGACTATATGTATTTGAGACAATTTGTGATATCCTGCAAGTGTAGTTCTTGATCATATTTAGGACAATATTTGTCCCAGAAATACTTGTTTTATTGAAAGATAACAAATCACTTGAATATATCCTCTTGGGAAAAGTTTGAAATTATTTTTTCTTAAAATGAAATCACTCTATCAGAGCAATGAAAGTGAAAAAATTCAAGAAGAATTTGCTCACTTTAATCCCTAATAACAACATTGAAACATTTTTCATGAGGAAAAAGATGAAGGTGGTGGTCCTCCTAGCAATGAGTGAATGGGAGAGGGAGAGAAGATAGTTACAAACTACCATCTGAATAGCCTAATAAAACAAATGTGGACTCAACTTTTTAGGTTATAAGAAAATGTATTGCCCTTTGGGTTGAAAAAGTGACCTCTTGAGGGTAATATTTCCTTTGGTATGCCTACTACAAATCTTGGCTACAGTTAATACTATATATATTATCTTTCCCCACACATTGAGAATGATTGGTTTCCCAGTCGAGTAAGAAATAGGACATGATTGCTACAGCTGTATAAGACTTACTCTGATGAGGAATCTGAGGGATTGGTTGGCCCACATTATTGTTACGGGATGTAAAGGCAATTGTCAAGGATTGACATATTCTGAGAAAGAGTTCAGCAATATCCTAGGGACAGAGGAATTTTGTTTAAAATTATATTTTATTCTCAGATTTTATAGAAGCAAAGTCTATGCTCAGTAAGTATATGGATAGATTTTAATGTTAAACTGGGGCTCATATAACCTTTATGGCTCTTCAACTCATTTTTTGCCATTAATTTTCTATTGTAATACTCAATATACTTTTATTACAAGCAAAGAAAAATAAAGTAGCCCTGTTATAGCCACTTAAAATACTACAGCTTTTTAAAATATGCTATATTCTTAAGCACCTAACTTATTCAACTGGGGCAGTCAATTCAAACCCTGGTAAAAGCTATGTTGGGATAGAATGAACAGATTACAAACAGTAAGGAATTCCATCAACTGAATTCTTCCATCTGAGTTCATAGTCAAAATTAAATTGCATCCCCTGTTACACTTTCAAATTAAGATTGTTAGATGTTTCATGATACTGGGAATACATTGAAAAAATTAGGTGATAGGGGTGACCCAATGTTGGAATTTGGGAAAGGATGAGTAGTGTAGGGTGAAAGGAAGGGGAAAATAGCGGATTTAAAGGTAAGGGGCAATACAAAGATGAACTAGCAATGATTTGAATGAAAGAAAGTAAGACCAGAGCAGGGATGTTGTAGGAGCAATATCTACCTCATGTAGGTTAGGATACTTTATCCTTACAAGATATTGAAACTTTTCACAAGACTTAATTCATTCACGTTATTAAGACTTGGTGGAGCCAAGATGGCTGAAGGGAAGCAGTAACTTCTCAAAACTCCTCTGTGAATCCCATCACTAAACTTTAAAAGGTGAATCTGAATGGATTTTGGAGTGGCAGAAACCACTGGGAGACAGAGCATGGCAGAATATAGCCCAGGAAAGTTCCCATGTGGGTCCCAACAGGGGGAGTGCAAGGCACATGGGGGCTGTACAACTCATACTAGAAAGCAGATGAGCAGACTACAGCAGAGAGAGAAAGAGCCCCAGCCAGCAGAGGTACCCATCCCAAGGGCAATTCGAAGCCATCTCATCAGCATCTCACCAGGGGACAGGAGGAATCATTGGAGTCAGGTAAGAGAGGGCTCAGGGCCCCCAGCAGAGACAGCAGCTTCTCCTGGGGCTATCAGCCCCCTGCCTGGAAGTTTAGAAATCACTTACCTGTTTTTCCAGGGGTCAGAATGACAAAGTAAACTCTGGCTGCTCAGATTTCCCCCCACTGACCTAGAAAACCCAAAGATAATTATTCCAATCAGAGTGAAATTCTAAGATAGTGGAAATAGCCTTGGGCATGGGAGTCATTGAGAAGGGGTATAACTGAGGCATCAAGGAGTCTGAAGAGAAGAGGGGGAGGGGTCCCAACAAGCCCTACTTCACCTGACCAGCAAAAGCCTGCCTGAGCTGTAGCCCAGGGGTATGGAGGCATAAATCTGAAGTGGCCAGACCACCCCTCCTTCAGAGATTACTCTATGTACCTCAGTATACATCACTGAAACTCCTGCCTTGGCCTCAAACTAGACACCCAGAGGCTACAGCATTCAAAGTCAACAACCAGGCAACTAGCTCCCAGCATGAGAAATCAGGAAAGTGGAAAATACAATGGGAAGGAATGAAGCTGAGAAGGAGAACTGGAAGGCAAGAAAATCGATCCAAGCTTATTATGTAGATGAAAAACAACCAAATACAGAGGACAACTTGGACTCTATACCCACACCTGAGTCCACAGAAGGAAACATGAACTGGTCTCAAGTCCAAAAAACATTCTTGGAGGAGCTTAAGAAAGATTTTTTTTTTAACCATTTATTTAAAAAAAAATTTTTGAGTTCCAAATTCTCTCCCACCTGTTAGCTCTACTCCCACCCATTTAGATGGCAAGCAGTATGATACCTGTGATGAGATACATGTGAAGTCATGTAAAACATTTCAATGTTAGCCATGTTACCAAAAAAAGCAAGAAAAATAAAGTGAAAAAATATGCTTCAAACCACTCAAAGTTTATCAGTTTTTCCCCCTGCCTCAGGAGGAGGATAGCATTTTTTATCATGAGTTCATCAGTGTAGCTGTCTTTCATAGTTGTTCATTGTATAATATTGCTGTTACTATGTAAGTAATCTCTTGGTTTTGCTCACTTCTTTTTGCATCCATTCATTTAAATCTTCCCAGGTTTTTCTGAAACCATCCTGCTTGTCATTTTTTGTTGTATAATTGTATTCTATCACAATCATATACCACATCTTGTTCAGCCATTTCTCAACTGATGGGCATCTAAGGGAGCTACCAAATAAGAAGGAAGGCTAGCATTCAAAAACTGACTTGTAAAAGAAGAATTTGGAAAACTAAGAGGTCAGCTAGTTTTTATTAAGCTTGTAAGTTGTGCTAGGCACCATGCTAAATTGCAGATATACAAAGAAAGGGAAAAAAACAAACAGTTCTTGTTCTCAAGGAACTCACACAGGGTGGGGAGGCAACATGCAAATAACTATCTACAAACAGAATACAGACAGGATAAGTTGGAGATAGTCTCAGAGGGAAGGCACTAAGATTAAGGAGGACTGGGAAAGATTTATTTTAGAAGGTGGGACTTTAGCTAATACTCAAAGGAAACCAGGAGGCAGAGATGAGGAAGAAGAGAGGAAGACAACCAGAAAAACAGAAATGCCCAGAGTTGAGAGATGGGAGTGTCTTGTGCAAGAACTAGCAAGAAGATTATTCTCGTTGGATCAAAGAGTATATAGTGAATATAAGGTATAAGAAGACTGAAAAGGTAGGAAGGGGTCAGGCTATGAAGGTATTTAAAATCCAAACAGATTTTTTCTACTTGATCATAGAGGCAGCAGGGAACCACTGGAGTTGATTAGATTAGTCAGACATTCTTTAGGAAGATCAGTTTGACAGTTGAGTAGAGGATGAATTAGAGTGGAAAGAGATTTAAGGCAGGATAACCAACCAGAGAAGGCTATTGCAGTAGTCTAGGTGTGAGATAATTCCAAGGTATCAAATCTGTTACAATGATGATGCTACTTAGAAAAGCAGAAGGCAGGTTCAGTTTTTATAGGAAGATGATGACTGGTTTCAGACATGCTGAGTTTGAGATACTTTCAGATTAGGAGAGTAATACACTTATACCACCTGCCTCACAGTATTTCTGTGAGTAAAAGGTTTCTTTATGTCATAAAAGACTAGGCTTTTATTGTTTATTTTTCTTTGATTTGCATTCATATTCCATGGTTCCTTTTCTGGAGGTAGATAGCATTTTCCATCCTGAGATGGAGTTGTCTTTTCTTTTCTTTTTTTTTTTTAACACATGCTTTATTAACTTCTGTTTTACATCATTCATTGCCACCAGATTTTGAGTTACAATCATTTTCCCCCCATTATTACCCTACCCAGCCTCCCAGAATAGTAGTCCCACAAGATATCGCTTCCTCCACTCTGCTCTCTCCCATACCTTCGCCCATACCCCCTTCGACTTTTCCATTAGAGGAAGGTAAGTCTTTGTGTCCCAATGCCTGCACATCTTATCTCCCTATTAAAAGAAAAAGAGTATTAATAATGGTTTTTATATATATTTGAAACATTTAATGTTAAGACATCGAATTTCAGATCCATTTCCTTCCTCCCTTGTCACCCATTCCCTCTGGGGACATAAGTAATTCAGTATATGTTGTACATGTCTAGCTATGCAAAACATTATCATAGTAGATATATTGTACAAGGCTGCTTATAATTCCCTCCCACTCATCCCACCCCCCACCTGGTCCATTCCCTACATGTTCCTGTCCCTCTTCTATAGTGGGTATTACCAACCTCCCCTCACCCCAAGGATGCCCTCCCATCCATCATCCCTCCTCTCATCCCCCTTCCCCCTATCCTGCTGCAGGTTGATATATCCCATTTAGTATGTATGTCATTTTCTCCCTGAACCAAATTCAATGTGATTGTGGTTTTGCCTTTTTAGCCTTCCTTATTCGCCCCCTCCTTTGCAACCACTTCCCCTTGCTCCTTCTACATGGAATAGTTTACCCTACCCTGTGTCTCCCCATCTCCTCTTGCCACTTTCCTCTCTCACCTCATAATTTCATCCCTTGAGTATTCTCCCTTCCCAACAAATTCAATGCCCTCTATCCATGTATAACTGTAACCATATACACACACATTCACATATGTATTCATATGACCACACACCCTTCTTCCATTATTTTCATAGTGAGAAAGATATCATCAGTCACAGTTGTTGCTTTTCCATATAGGAATGTAAATAGTTCAACTTTGATAAGTTCCTTTTGATTCCTTTCCCCTGATTACCTTCTCAGGCATCTCTTCCTGCTTGTGTCTGGATGTCAAATTTTCTCTTCAATTCTGTTTTTTTTCCTCAAGAATGCTTGAAAGTTCACTATTCCACTGAATGACCATATTTTCCCCTGAAACAAAATACTCAGTTTTGCTGGGTAGGTGACCCTTGGGTTCATTCCCAGTTCTTTTGCCCTCTGGAATATCATATTCCATGCCCTTCGATCACTCAGTGTAGAAGCTGCCAGGTCCTGTGCTATTCTGACTGTGTTTCCACAATATTGAAATTGTTTCTTCCTGGCTGCTTGTAGTATTTTCTCCTTGATCTGGGGATTCTGGAACCTGGCTATAATATTCCCGGGAGTTTTCTTTTTAGGATCTTTTTCAGGAGGTGATCTGTGGATTCTTTCAACCTCTATTTTGCCCTCTAGTTCTAAAATATCAGGGCAATTTTCCTTGAGCATTTCGTGAAGGATGATTTCTAGGTTCTTTCTTTGATCATGACTTTCAGGTAGGCCAATGATTTTTAAATTATCTCTCCTGGATCTATTTTCCAGGTCAGTGGTTTTTCCCATGAGATATTTCACATTGCCTTCTAATCTTTCATTTGTTTGGATCTGCTTAACAGCATCTTGATTTCTCATAAAGTCATTAGCTTCCATTTGCTCCAGTCTAACTCTGAAGGAATGAATCTCCTCAGTGAACTTTTGAGATTCTTTTTCCATCTGGCAAATTCGACTTTTTAAGGCATTCTTCTCTTCATTGCCCTTTTGGGCCTCCTTTGCCATTTGAGTTAGTCTATTTTTTAAGGTGTTGTTATCCTCAGTCAGGCTGTTGACCCTCATTTCATACTTTTCCTGCATCCTTCTCATTTCTCTTTCCAATTTTTCCTCCACTTCTCTTATTTGATTTTTAAAGTCCTTCTTAAGGTCCTCTATGGCCTGCAACCCACTCATGTTTTCCCCTGGGGCTTTTGGAGCAGGACTTCTCACCACACAGTCCTTTTCCCACTCTATGCCCCCAAAATGGGAGTCTAGGGTTGCATTTTTCTATTTCCTTTGCCTTAGCATGTTGCCACTTAATGATTTGACTTTTGGGCTTGTTGCCACAGTATGGCTTTAAGGCCAGCTAGAGGAATTTTCATCCTGAATGTGTGGGGGGCAACTTCCGTTTCTGGCAAGCTGTAAACCCACCCACTACTTCCACCCTAGATCACAATCCAGATCCAGGGAGATTAAAGTAAGAGTGATTACCTCCCAAGACGCTGGATCTCCCTACAATTTGCAGCCCGGGAGCTGGAGCTGCCTCTGAAAACTACCAAATGGCGTGTCTCCTCAGAGGCTTCTAGCCCCCAGGGGAGGGAGTCGACACATTCCCTAAATACCGGTCCCAAAGTCCATAGGACACTAACCTCTTACTTTGTCCTAGGCATGTCTATGTTGATAATTCTGAAGTTGCCACAGCTGATGGTGTTCTGGGGTCTCCAGCCGGCTGCTGGCCCTGCCGCCCTGGGGCTAAAACCTCGGCTCATGTGGACCTGGGCTTGGCTTGGCTCCTGCGCTCTGTGTGCTGCGCGCTGCCAGGTCCCAGAGAGCTGTGCTGGTCCTTCCTGCAGGGCTGCTGGGCTGTCCTCAGCGGGAGGTTAGCTTCTCTGTGTCGTTCTGTTGGTGCTGGGGCTCCAGAAGTTGTTCAGAGTCCCCTTTTACATAGTTTGGGGGGAGTCTGGGGGCAGAGTGGCTTGGACGAGCTGTTTCTACCTAAGAAAGATTTTAAAGACCAAATTAGGTAGGCAGTTACCAAATTGGAAACAAGTTTCACTGAAGAAAACAAATCCTTAAAAAGTAAAATGAATGAAGTAAATGGAGAAAATATTTCCCTAAAAAAGGACTTTTCTAAACTAACCAAAGACTATAATTTTCTAAAAATTAGAATCAGTCAAACTGAAACTCAGAACTCTGTGATGCACCAAGAGTCAATCAAACAAAACATAAAGAATGAAAAATTGGAAAAAAGTGTAAAATATCTCACGGGAAAAACAACTTACCTAGAGACCAGATCCAGAAGAGATAACTTAAATACTATTGGTCTACTGGAAAGCCATGATGAATAAAGCAGCCTGGATAACATCCTCCAAGATATTGTCAAAGAAAACTGTCCTGAAGTCCTGGAATCAGAAAAAAAAAAATACTTATCAAAAGAATTCACTGGACTCCTCCTGAAAGAGATCCCAAATTGAAAACTCCAAGAAATATAGTAGCCAAATTCAAGAATAAACAAGATCAAATAAAATATACTGAAAGCAGCCAAAAAGAAACAATTCAAATATCGTGGAAGTATAATCAGGATCACATAGGGCCTAGCACCTTCTACACTGAAAGATTGGAGGGGGGGGGGCGGAGCCAAGATGGCGGAGTAAAAACAGCTCTTCCAAGCCTCTCTGCCCCCAGATTCCCCACAAACTATGTAAAAAAGGACTGTGAAAAACTTCTGGAACCCCAGCACCCACAGAACGACACAGAGAAGCTAACCTCCTGCTGAGGACAGCCCAGCAGCCCTGCAGGAAGGACCAGCGCAGCGGTCTGGGAGCCGGCAGCGCTCAGAGCGCAGAGCGCAGGAGCCGAGCCGAGTCGAGCCAAGGTCTACATGAGCCGAGGTTTTAGCCCCAGGGCGGCAGGGCCAGCAGGCAGCTGGAGGAACCCCAGAACACCAGGAGCTGTGGCGACTCCAGAATTATCAACATAGACATGCCTAGGACAAAGTAAGAGGTTAGTGTCCTATGGACTTTGGGACCTGTATTTGGGGAATGCGTCAGCTCCCTCCCCTGGGGGCTAGAAGCCTCTGAGGAGACATGCCATTTGGTAGTTTTCAGAGGCAGCTCTGACTCCCAGCCTACAAATCGTGGGGAGATCCAGCGATCAGTCTTGGGGGGGTAATCGCTCTTGCTTTAACCTTCCTGGATCTGGATTGTGATCTAGGGTGGAAGTCGTGGGTGGGTTTACAGCTTGCCAGAAACGGAAGTTGCCCCCCACACATTCGGGACGAAAATTCCTCTAGCTGGCCTTAAAGCCATAGTGTGGCAACAAGCCCAAAAGTCAAGCAATTAAGTGGCACCATGCCAAGGCAAAGGAAACAGAAAAATGCAACCCTAGACTCCTATTCTGGGGGCATAGAGAGGGAAAAGGACTGTGAGGTCAGAAGTCCTGCTCCAAAAGCCCCAGGGGAAAACATGAGCGGGTTGCAGGCCATAGAGGACCTTAAGAAGGACTTTAAAAATCAAATAAGAGAAGTGGAGGAAAAATTGGAAAGAGAAATGAGAAGGATGCAGGAAAAGTATGAAATGAGGGTCAACAGCCTGACTGAGGAAAACAACACCTTAAAAAATAGACTAACTCAAATGGCAAAGGAGGCCCAACAGGGCAATGAGGAGAAGAATGCCTTAAAAAGTCGAATTTGCCAGATGGAAAAAGAATCTCAAAAGTTCACTGAGGAGATTCATTCCTTCAGAGTTAGACTGGAGCAAATGGAAGCTAATGACTTTATGAGAAATCAAGATTCTGTTAAGCAGATCCAAACAAATGAAAGATTAGAAGGCAATGTGAAATATCTCATGGGAAAAACCACTGACCTGGAAAATAGATCCAGGAGAGACAATTTAAAAATTATTGGACTACCTGAAAGCCATGATCAAAGAAAGAACCTAGAAATCACCCTTCAAGAAATTCTCAAGGAAAACTGCCCTGATGTTTTAGATCCAGAGGGCAAAATAGAGGTTGAAAGAATCCACAGATCACCTCCTGAAAAAGATCCCAAAAAGAAAACTCCCAGGAATATTATAGCCAGGTTCCAGAATCCCCAGATCAAGGAGAAAATACTACAAGCAGCCAGGAAGAAACAATTTCAATATTGTGGAAACACAATCAGAATCAGGACCTGGCAGCTTCTACACTGAGTGATCGAAGGGCATGGAATATGATATTCCAGAGGGCAAAAGAACTGGGAATGAACCCAAGGGTCACCTACCCAGCAAAACTGAGTATTTTGTTTCAGGGGAAAATATGGTCATTCAGTGGAATAGAGGACTTTCAAGCATTCTTGAGGAAAAAAACCAGAATTGAATAGAAAATTTGACATCCAGACACAAGAAGGAAGAGATGCCTGAGAAGGTAATCAGGGAAGAGAGATCAAGGGGAACTTATCAAAGTTGAACTATTTACATTCCTATATGGAAAAGCAATAACTGTGACTGATGATATCTTTCTCACTATGAAAATAATGGAAGAAGGGGGTGAGGTCATATGAATACATATGTGAATGTGTGTGTATATGGTTACAGTTATATGGATGGAGGGCATAGGTTGAATTTGTTGGGAAGGGAGAATGCTCAAGGGATGAAATTATGAGGTGAGAGAGGAAAGTGGCAAGAGGAGATGGGGAGAGACAGGGTAGGGTAAACTATCCCATGTAGAAGAAGCAAGGGGAAGTGGTTGCAAAGGAGGGGGAGAATAAGGAAGGCTAAAAAGGCAAAACCACATTCACATTGAATTTGGTTCAGGGAGAAAATGACATACATACTAAATGGGATATCTCAACCTGCAGCAGGATAGGGGGAAGGGGGATGAGAGGAGGGATGATGGATGGGAGGGCATCCTTGGGGTGAGGGTAGGTTGGAAGTACCCACTATAGAAGAGGGACAGGATTATGTAGGGAATGGACCAGGTGGCGGGTGGGATGAGTGGGAGGGAAATATAAGCAGCCTTGTACAATATATCTACTATGATAATGTTTTGCATAACTAGACATGTACAACACATACTGAATTACTTATCTCCCAAGAAGGAATGGGTGACAAGGGAGGAAGGAAATGGATCTGAAATTCGAGGTCGTAACATTAAATGTTTCAAATATATATAAATACTATTATTAATACTCTTTGGCTTGTAATAGGGAGATAAGATGTGCAGGCATTGGGACACAAAGATTCACCTTCCCGTAATGGAAAAGTTGATGGGGGTATGGGAGAAGGTATGGGAGAGAGCAGATTGGAGGAAGTGATATCTTGTGGGACTACTCTTCTGGGAGGTTGGGTATGGGAATAATGGGGGGAAAATGATTGTAACTCAAAATCTGGCAGAAATGAATGATGTAAAACAGAAGCTAATAAAGCATTTGTTTAAAAAAAAAAAGGAAGATTGGAGGGATTGGAATTTGATATTCCATAGGGCAAAAGAGCTAGGACTGAAACCAAGGATTAAACTACCCGGCAAAACTGAACATAATCTTTCAGGCAAATAAATGGTTATTTAATGAAATAAGGAACTTCCAGACTTTCCTGATGAAAAAGCCAGACCTCAATGGAAAATTTGATCTCCAATTACAAGACTCAAGAAAGACATAAAAAGGTAAACAAGGGAAACACATACATACATGCACACACCCACACTCATGCACACATGTATATAACTTGGGATGCAACAGGAGGAAAATGTTCACATTCTTATATGAGAAGCTAATAACTGTTAATATTGAAATGTATCTAATTATCATGACCTTTAAAAGGGTTATACATAGATAGAGGGTTTAGGTATGAATGAATTAATCTTAAGATAAAAAAAAAAACTTATTAAGGGTATCAAAGGGACTGTAATGGGGTAAAAGGAAAGGATAAGACAGAAAAAGATTAAGTATGCCATTCAAAGAGGCATAAAAACACACTATAGTAGAAGGGAAGGAAGGAGGGAGAGGAACATCATTTGTACATTATTCTCACTGGTTCTGGTTCAAAGAGGAATCAACATAATCAGTTAAGTGTAAGATTCTAAAGTGAATAGACACGAAAACTCATTAAACAGAGGAAAAGGAGGGAGGGAGAGGAGCACTGTTTGAAATTTACTCTCATTGGCTTGGAGTCAATGGGGGAATAACATACTCTGATAAGTATAAAGACTTATTGTGTCCTATAGGCAGTAGGAGGGGAAGGGGGGGAGTAGAGGGGTAGGAAATAGTAGTAAGGGAAGAGGGTAGGTAAAGAAGGGGGGTCACCAGGTGGGAACACTGAAGGAGGGGGTGGTCAAAGGGGAAATCCTTAAGGAGGGGAAGGGAGAAGGAAGAAACAAAAACATTTACAGGGAAGGGAATAGGATCAAGGGGAAGAGATAGATAATCATCATTACTGGGAATGTGAATGGGATGAACTCACCCATAAAACAGAGGCAGATAGCAGAATGCATTAAAAACCATAATTCTACAATATGCTGTCTATAAGAAACACATTTGAAACAAAGGGATACCCACAGAATGAAGGTAAAAGGCTGGAGTAGAATATATTATACCTCAGCTAAAATAAAAAAAAAAAGCAGGGGTAGCAATCCTTATCTCAGATAAAGTAAAAGCAAAAATAGACGTAATTAAAAGAGACAAGGAAGGAAACTATATCCCGCTAAAAGGCACCATCGAGAATCAAGCAATATCATTACTTAACATATATGCACCAAGTGGTATAGTGTCCAAATACTAGAGGAGAAGTTAAAGGAATTAGAGGAAGAAATAGATAGCAAAATTATACTAGTGGGGGACCTTAATCTTCCCCTCTCTGAACTTGATAAATCTAACCTCAAAACAAACAAGAAAGAAGTTAAGGAGTTGAATAGAAATTTAGAGAGACTAGATATGAGAGATCTCTGTAGAAACTGAATGGGGATAAAAAGGAATATACTTTCTTCTCAGCTGTGCATGGTACATACTCAAAAATAAACCGTGTACTAGGGCATGAAATCCTCTCAATTCAGTGCAGAAAGGAAGAAATATTAAATGCATCATTCTCAGATCATGATGCAATAAAAATTATATGCAATACATGGCCATGGAAAGATAGACTAAAAACTAATTGGAAATTAAACAATTTAATCCTAAACAATGAGTGGATCAAAGAAGAAATTATAGAAACAATCAGTAATTTCATTCAAGAGAATGATAATAAAGAGACAACATACCAAAATTTGTGGGATGCATTAAAGGCAGTTCTCAGGGGAAGTTTTATATCCCTCAGTGCATTATATCAATAAATTAGAGAAAAGGGAGGTCAATGAATTGGGCATGCAATTAAAAAAGCTAGAAAAAGAACCACTTGGAAATCCCCAATTAAATACCAAATTAGAAATATTGAAAACCAAAGGAGAGATTAACAAATTGAAATTAAGAAAACTAAAGAATTAATAAATAAAACAAAGAAAAATACAATAAAATTGATAGATGCTTAATCAATATGATAAAAAAGAAAGGAAAAAAAAACAAATTATGAGTATAAAAAGTGAAAATGTTGAATCTACCTCCAATGAAGAGGAAATCAAAACAATAATTAGGAATTATTTTTCCCAATTGACATGAATTTGACAATGTTAATGAAATGGAGGAATATTTATAAAAATACAAGTTGCGGGGCGGCTAGGTGGCGTGGTGAGTAAGAGTGCCGGCCTCGGAGTTGGGATGACCCGAGATCGAATCCGGCCTCAGAAAATGAGCGCCCACACATAAATAATGACTAGGCGTGTAACCTTGAGCAAGTTACTTAACCCCAATTGCTTAAAAAAAAGAAAAAAGAAAAATACAAGTTGCCCAGATTAACTGAAGAGGAAGTAAATTACTTAATCAACCCCATCTCAGAAAAAGAAATCAAACAAGCCATCACTGAACTCCATAGGAATAAATCTCCAGGGCCAGATGGATTTACTAGTGAATTCTATCAAACATTTAAAGATCAATTGATTCCAATACTCCACAAACTATTTGGGAAAATTAGTGAAGAAGGAATCCTACCAATTTCTTTCTATGACACAAATATGGTAATGATATCTAAATCAGGAAGAGATAAAACAGAGAAAGAAAATCATAAACCAATCTCCCTCATGAATTTAGATGCAAAAATTTTAAATAAAATATTAACTAAAAGACTACAGCAAATAATCACAGGAATAGTACACTTTGATCAAGTAGGATTTATTCCACAAATGCAAGGATGGTTTAATATTAGGAAAACCATCAGTATAATTGATCATATCAACAATAAAACTAGCAGAAACCACATGATTATCTCAAAAGATGCAGAAAAAGCTTTTGACAAAATACAACATCAATTCCTATTAAAAACACTAGAAAGTATAGGAATAAATGAAGGCTTCCCTAAAATAATAGGTGGCATCTATTTAAAACCATCAGCAAGTATTATATGCAATGGGGATAAACTAGAACCATTTCCAATAAGATCAGGAGTGAAACAAGGGTGTCCACTATCAACCCTCTTATTCAATCTCTCATACTCGAAATGTTAGCAGTAGCAATTAGAGAATAAAAAGAAATCAAAGGAATCAAATTAGGCAAAGAAGAGACCAAGCTATCACTCTTTGCAGATGATATGATGATATACCTAGAGAATCAAGTAAAAAACTACTTAAGACAATAAATAAATTCAGCAAAGTAGCAGGATATAAAATAAAGCAATATAAATCCTCAGCATTCCTATATATCTCTAATGAAATTGAACAGTAAGAGATAGAAGGAGAAATCCCATTTAAAGTTACTGTAGACATTATAAAATATTTAGGAATCTACCTGCCAAGACAAACCCAGGGCCTATATGATCACAACTACAATACACCTCTCACACAAATAAAGTCAGATCTAACTAATTGGAAAAATATCAATTGCTCATGGCTAGGTCGAGCTAATATAATAAAAATGACAATTTTACTCAAACTAAATTATATTTAGTGCCATACCAATCAATTTACCAAAAACTACTCATAGAGCTAGAAAAAATAGTAACAAAATTTATTTGAAAGAACAAATGGTCTAGAATATCAAGGGAATTAATGAAAAGAAATTCTAGGGAAGGTAGATTAGCTTTACCAGATTTTAATCTGTATTATAAAGCAGCAGTCATCAAAATTACTTGGTACTGAATGAGGAATAGAGTAGTGGATCAATGGAATAGACTGGGCACACAAGATTCAGCAACAAATGAGTATAATAATCTATTATTTGATAAACCCAAAGACCCCAGTTTTGGGGATAAGAACGCACTATTTGACAAAAACTGTTGGGAAAATTGTAATATAGTACGGCAGAAACTGAGCATAGACCATTATCTAACACCATATACCAAAATCAAGTCTAAATGAGTGCATGTTCTAGGCATAAAAGATGATACTGTAAGCAATCTGGGAGAACAAGGAATAGTTTACCTGTCAGATTTGTGGAGAGGGAAAGACTTTACAACCAAACGAGAATTAGAGAACATTATAAAATGCAAAATGGATAATTTTGATTACATTAAATTGAAAAGCTTCTGTACAAACAAAGCCAATGTAACCAAGATTAAGAGGGAGGTGGGAAATTGGGAAAGAATTTTTACAACCTATGTCTCTGATAAAGGACTCATTTCTAAAATATACAGAGAATTGAGTCAAATCTTTAAGAATACAAGTCATTCCCCAATTGATAAATGGTCAAAGGATATGTACAGCAGTTTTCAGAAAAAGAAATTAAAGATGTCTATAAACACATGAAGAAATGCCCTAAATCACTATTGATTAGAGAAATGCAAATCAAAACAACTCTGAGGTACCACATCTCACCAGTCAGATTGGCTAAGATGACAAAACAGGAAAATGACAAATGCTGGAGAGGATGTGGGCAAATTGGAACACTAATGCCTTGCTGTTGGAGTTGTGAACTGACCCAACCATCTGGAGAGTAATCTGGAATTATGCCTAAAGGGCTATAAATAACTTCATACCATTTGACCCAGCAATACCACTTCTAGGGTTATATCCCAAAGCGATCATAGAAGTGGGAGGAAGACGCATATGTACAAAAATATTTCTAGCAGCTCTTTTTGTGGTTCCAAAGAATTGGAAATTAAAGGGGTGCCCATCAATTGGGGAATGGCTAAACAAGCTGTGTTATATGCATGTAATGTAATACTATTGTGCCATAAGAATCAAGGAGCAGATGGACTTCATATTTACCTGGAGAGGCTTATACAAACTGATGCTGAGTGAGAAGAGTAGAACCAGGAGAAATTTGTATACAATCACGGACACAATGTATGTGTGATGACCAACTGTGACAGACTGGACTATTCTCAGAAATACAGTGATAAAAGTCAATCACAAAAGACTCATAATGGAGAGAGATGTCTACATCCAGAGAAAGAACTAGAAAGAACTGAGTTTGAATTCTGATTGAAACAAACTACTTGATCTTTTTCTTTTTATTGTTTGGCTTTATTTCCTCTTTACCATTTTTCATTCCATCTACTACAATCCACCTTTGTAACCCGACTAATGTCTAATGTGAAAGTATTTGCAGATCGTATACTGGATTGTATGCCATCATGGGGGGAGGGGAGGGAGGGAAAGAAAATTTGAATCTGAAGGAATTATGGAATTAAATCTTGTAAACTAAGAGTAAACAAACAAATTAATAAAGACAAAAAATTAAAATAAAAAGACTTGAACCATGGTCTAACTTTCTTGTTACCTCAATACAATAGTAACTGTAGGAGAAGTCAGTGGTTCATCTCTTAGGCTTGGCAAACCCTTCTGACCAGTGCCACCAAGGTAAATTTGGAGGCAGGGAATCTGCACCTAATTGAATCAATGCCTTGTCTATTCCACGTGATTTCTGAGGAAACTTTATTTTATTTCCTGTCAAATGGCCTCTTAGTATCCATTTTATCCTAATCCAGAACCTAGACTATCAGAGTGACCTGAGTCAAATCTAGAACATGGGGTAATACCCTACAAAAGGGCATAGGGGTACAGAGACTGGAGATGACGATAGAGAAAAGAAATGGAAGTTGGGTTTTTGTTACCATTCATAAGCAAACCTTTGTTGCTCCCATTACCTTTAAGTGCTTTACCAATAGCTAATTATGATTCATATGGAATTTTCAAGTATTCTTCCTTGGGTTAAGAACATGGATTGAGTATAGTTCCAGTTGGAAGAAACACTTGAGATTCATTTAGGCTAAATCCCTCATTTTGCAAATGAGCAAACTAAGGCTCGGATAGAGGATTGTTTGGGGCTACTAGGGATGTTAGGATAATAATATAACCACCAAATAATTACAGGTGTATGTTTTCTTAGCCACTTTCATTCACTCCTCTCAGCTGTATTTTTTTTTTTTTTTGCTTTTTGGAGAGTGGGAGGTAGGGCAATCGGGCTTGAATGACTTGCCCCAATGTCACACAGCTAGTTTTGTATTACATGCCTGAGGTCACATTTGAACTCAGGTCCTGCTGACTCCAGGCCCGATGTTCTATTCACTGAGCCACCTAACCTCCCCTCAGCTGCATTTTAATGCTATTTTAAAAAGAAAAAAAAAGGTTCAAAGAAACTAGGTGCTTGGAACTTGGAGGGCACCAAAAAGATAATTAGAAGTACAAAAGACTAATTATCTATGGCACAGATTTGCCCACAACCAGCACTGCCCATTTGTTTGAGGGTAATTTAGATATTGTCCTTCCAGGGACTAAGGAATGGACAAGTTAACCTTTCCAAAGGGTAATGTAATTATGACTCCTGACATTTTACATCTTTCCCCTTCTCTCTAACATGCCAGGTCACAATGTGTTCAACCACTAAAGAATGTCTAGAATAGTTTCATTTTGTGGCACCAAGCTAAGGCTGTGACATCTTCCATCTGAGCTCTACTTTCTTGCTAGCTAGGCAGTTTTAACACATGAAGTGAGCAGAATCAGGTACAAATTAAGGGAAGCAATCAGATGTGAACAGATCATTGCCAGTACGAGAAGCTGTCTAATCATACTTGGTTTACAGAAATTTTCTCCTCCTGTGCCATTATTCTTTGTCATTGTTGTCTGATAATCAGTAGCAGTAATGGAACAACCCATACAATGAGGCTGCTACTACATATTTCATTAGTCTTTCACTGCAAGCAAAGTGGAGACCTTAAATGGTAAGTTAATTATTTCTTTGCTGCTGTACTTCCCTAGGGTATATTATGTCATGGCTAACACTGATACATTAGGATAGGCACATTATGGTGGTGACCAAGACAGTGGGTTTTTAAAAAATCTTTATCTACAAGCCAGATAAATAAACTCTACTTTTCCCTTACACTATGTTTCCTTGAGCACTCTCTGCAGTAACCTTGCTTCTGAAAGGTTAATTTCAAATATTGAAGCATATTCCAAAAATAAAGACAAGAAAGTACTGAGCATCCACCAGGAATTTTAAGTTTGTGGGGGGTTTCTTGACAGGCAGTATGTGTGATGGAAAGCATGTTGGAATCAGGACCATTGTCACTTTGAATACTGCCTCAAACACAATGATTGTGTGACAATGACTAAGTCACTTAGTTCCTGTTTCCTCATCTTAAAAACTGAGATAATAAAATCTGTAGCACTTAACAATTAACCTTTCTCTCATGAGTTGTAATGAAATGCAAGAGTTCACATACACTATACACTACAAACAAAATCTAGCAGGAGGAAGAAAAGAAAATTCTATTCAAAATAAATATAAAATGCATAAAATACCTGGAAGGCAATCAACCAAGGTACAATCAGGTATTATGTGGTAAAAATTAAAACAATTCTTTATAAAATTAAAGAAATATATTTGAAGAGATTTTCATCATGCAATTTAGGCCTGTTATCAATGTGAGATGATTGATGCTACCACATAAATTAATTTATACATTAAAGACATGACAATCCAACTACCACAGAGTAGTTATATATACAGAAAAATAACAGTAAATTTTATCTACATAAAAAGATAGTTCAAAAATCTAAACAAAAATGATGAAAAAGGAATGAATGAATGGGAGGTTGGCTTTATCAAAGTGCACACTAAACTATAAAGCAGTAACCACCAACACTATATAATGGTGGTTAGAAACTATAAAAGTTGATCGATCAATTTATAGGCATTTTAGGTAGCTACTACATGTTAGGCCAGGTTTGGGGAATACAAAGACAAATGAATCATTTCCTAGATCAGTGGAATGGACTAGGCATTCAAAAACCAGTGAAACACAGTCTGGAGTTGTTAAGCCCAATGACACAATCAGCTGGGGTAATGATTCCCAGGGCAACAAAATCATGTGGAAAAAACAGAAAGCAGTGTGGCAGAGATTATATTTAGACCAACTTCTTTCACCATATATCACAATAAGCTCCCCTTTGAGATGGGACATTATAGGTGGGGGAAGATAAATCATTTAAAATATATATCAGAGAATAATGGAATTCAGTGCCATACAAAACTATTTGTAAAGAAGAGTTCTTATTTTTTTTATATGCTTTGTTAACTGCTGGTTTACATCATTCATTTCCACAAGATTTTGAGTTACATTTTTCCGTTTGTTCCCTACCCACCACCCCAAAATAGCGGTCCCACAAGATATCCCCTCCTCCAGTCTACTCTCTCCCATATCTTCTCCCATCCCCTTCTACTTCTCCAGTAGGGCATGGTAGATCTCTATGCCCCAATGCCTTTATATCTTATTTACCAATTATATGCAAAATAGTATTAATAATAGTACTTATAAACATTTTTAAACATTTGATTTTAAAACTTTGAATTCCAGATTCATTCCCTTCCTCACTTGTCACCCACCCTTACTGGGAAGATGAGCCATTCAGTATAAGTTGTACATGTGTATCTATGCAAAACATTACCATAGTAGATATATTGTAAAAGGCTGACTATATTTCTCTCCCTCCTATCCCACCTCCCACTTGTTCTAGTCTCTACTTTGATCCTGTCCCTTTTCAAAAGTGGGTGCTTCCAACTTCCTTTACCCCCAGGCTGCCTTCCCTTCCATCACCCCCCTTCTAATCGCCCTACCCCCTGATCTCCTGTAGGGTGAGATATCATATTTAGTATGTATTTTTTTTACAAATGCTTTATTAACTCCTGGTTTACACCATTCATTTCCACCAGATTTCAGTTACAATTTTCCCCCATTTTTCCCCTACCCACCACCCCAGAATAGCAGTCCCACAAGATATGCCCTCATCTGATCTAATCTCTCCTGTATCTTCTCCCATACCCCCTTCGACTTTACCATTAGGGCAAGGTGAATCTCTGTGCCCCAATGCCTGCACATCTTATCTCCCAATTACATGCAAAATAGTATTAATAATAGTATTTATATATATTTGAAACATTTAATTTTGCAACTTCGAAAATCAGATCCATTCGCTTCCTTCCATGTTAGCCACTCCCTCTGGGAAGATAAGCAATTCAGTATGTGTTGTACATGTATAGCAATGCAAAACATTACCATAGTAGTTATATTGTAAAAGACTGCTTATATTTCCCTCCCACCCATCCCACCCCCTACCTGGTCCATTCCCTACTTTGATCCTGTCCCTCTTCAACAGTGGGTACTTCTAACTTGCCCTCCCCTCCATCATCCCCCCTCTCATCTCCCTTACCCCTACTCTCCAGCAGGGTGAGATATCCCATTTAGTATGTATGCCATTCTCTCCCTGATCCAGATTCAATGAGAATTTGTTTTGCTTTTTTGCCTTCCTGTTCTTCTCCTCCCCAACAACTACTTCCCCTTGCCTCTTCTACATCAGATAGTTTACCCTACCCTGTCTCTCCCTATCTCCTCTTGCCACTCTCCTCTCTCACCTCATAACTTCACCCCTTAAGTATCATCCCTTCCTACCAAATTCAAACTGTGCCCTCTATCCATGTGTAACTGTAAACATATATACACACACCCACATATGTATTCATATGCCCATATACTCTTCTTCCATTATTTTCATACTGAGAAAGGTTTCATCAGTCATAGTTATTGTTTTTCCATGTAGGAATGTAAATAGTTCAACTTTGATAAGTTAATTTTTATTTCTTTACCCTAATTACCTTCTCAGGCATCTCTTGCTTCTTGTGTCTGGATGTCAAATTTTCTATTCAACTCTGGTTTTTTCCTCAAGAATGCTTGAAAGTCCTCTATTCCTCCGAATGACCATATTTTCCCCTGAAACAAAATACTCAGTTTTGCTGGGTAGGTGATGCTTGGGTTCATTCCCAGCTCTTTTGCCCTCTGGAATATCATATTCAAAGCCCTTCGATCCCTTAGTGTAGAGGCTGCGAGGTCCTGTGCTATTCTGATTGTGTTTCCACAATATTGAAATTGTTTCTTCCTGGCTGTTTGTAGTATTTTTTCCTTGATCTGGGGATCCTGGAACCTGGCTATAATATTCCTGGGAGTTTTCTTTTTGGGATCTTTTCCAGGAGGTAATTGGTGGATTCTTTCAACCTCTATTTTGCCCTCTGGGTCTAAAACATCAGGGCAATTTTCCTTGAGAATTTCTTGAAGGGTGATTTCTAGGTTCTTTCTTTGATCATGGCTTTCAGGTAGTCCAATAATTTTTAAATTATCTCTCCTGCATCTATTTTCCAGGTCAGTGGTTTTTCCCATGAGATATTTCACATTGCCTTCTAGTCTTTCATTTGTTTGGATCTCTTTAACAGCATCTTGATTTCTCATAAAGTTATTAGCTTCCATTTGCTCCAGTCTAACTCTGAAGGAATGAATCTCCTCAGTGAGCTTTTGAGATTCTTTTTTCCATCTGGCAAATTTGGCTTTTTAAGGCATTCTTCTCTTCATTGCCCTTTTGGGCCTCCTTTGCCATTTGAGTTAGTCTGTTTTTTAGGGTATAATTTTCCTCAGTCAGGCTGTTAACTCTCATTTCATACTTTTCCTGCATCCTTCTCATTTCTCTTCCCAATTTTTCCTCCACTTCTCTTATCTGCTTCTTAAGGTTCTCTATGGCCTTTAACCCACTCATATTTTCCTTTGGGGCTTTTGGAGAAGGATTTCTGACCTCACAGTCCTCCTCCTGTTCCCTGCTTCGATCCTCTTTGCCCTGAAAATAGGATGCATTTTTCTGTTTATTTTGTTATCTTTGCCTAGGCATGTTGCCACTTAATTACTTGACTTTTGGGCTTGTTGCCACAGTAGGACTCTGCCACTAGACAGGGGAGCTTCTGTCCCTAAGTTGGGGTCTTCACAACTTCTGGTTCTGGCAAGTTGGATGTCCACCCCAAGACCTCCACCCCAGACTGCAATCCAGATCCAAGCAGGTTAAAGCAAGAGCGATTAACCTCCAATATTGATCGTTGTATCTCCCTACAGTTCACAGGCCAGGAGCTGATGCTGCCACTGAAGCTGAAAAATGGCGAGAATCTCCTCAGCAGCTTCTAGCCCCCAGGGGAGGAAGCCGACAAGGTCCCCAACTACTGGTCCCAAAGTCCATAGGGCACTAACCTCTTACTTTGTCCTATGCATGTCTGTGTTGATAATTCTGGAATTGCCACAGCTGCTGCTGTTCTCGGATCCCACCAGCCAGCAGCCGGCCCGGACTCCCTGGGGCTTAAATCGCAGCTCACAGGGACCTGGGCTCAGCTCTGTGCACTGGGCTGTCGGCTCCCAGAGCGCTGCGTTGGCCCTCCCTGCAGGGCTGCTGGGCTGTCCTCAGTAGGCAGTCAGCTTCTCTGTGTCTTTCTGTGGGTGCTAGGGCTCCAGAAGTTGTTCAGAGTCCCCTTTTACATGGTTTGGAAGAGGTCTGGTGGAAGAGCACCTTGGAAACAGCACCTTGGCTGTTTCTACTCCACCATCTTGGCTCCACCCCTGATATTTAGTATCTATTGTAATGGAAAATTAAGGCAGATACTGGATGACATAGCCAATTAATATTTTGGGGAGTGACTTTATTAAGCTGGCAACTTTCTCCCAAAAGGGAGGCAGCCCTGAGCAGTCTCTCCAGCAAGCTTTTATACAGTAAAAAGTACTTCCTGAAACAAACAATGGTCAACAAGGCAACTGTTGCTACATAGGGATGTAAATAAGCGGGGTGGGGGGAGCAGCTGCAAGCTAACAGGGCAGATCTTTGCTTTATTTACATCTTGGTTACAAGCCAGGTGCAGGGCAAGGTTTCACAGTGGTCATACATTTACGTAAGATTTCTGGGGACCCCTGAGGGGCCTTGGGAGAGGCCTTGTGTAGGAGCTAGCACTATGGGAACTTAACTATGTCATTCTCTCCCTGAGGCAAATTCAATGAAAATAAGGTTTTGCCTTTTTTGCCTTCCTGTTCTTCCTCTCCTTTGGAACCATTTTTCCTTGCCTCTTCTATATGAGTTTGTTTACCCCATTCTGTCTCTCGCCATCTCCTCTCGTTATATGCCTCTCTCACCTCTTAATTTCAACTTTTACATATCATCCCTTCCTATTAAATTGGTCCCGTGCCCTCTATCTATGTATACCTCTAAACATATATACACATATTCACATGTATATTCATATGTACATATACCCTTTTTCAACTATTTTCATACTGAGAGAAGATTCATCAGTTACAATTATTGTTTTTTCCATGTAGGAATGCAAATAGTTCAACTTTGATATGCTCCTTGTAATGTCTTCTCCCTGTTTACCTGCTCTATTCCACTAAATGACCATATTTTCCCTGGAAACATGATACTCAGTTTTGCTGGGTAGGTGATCCTTGTTTTTAATCCTAGGTCCTTTGACCTCCCCATTATCATATTCCAAGCCGGTCGAACCCTCAGTGTAGAAGCTGCCAGATCCTGTGTTATTCTGGTTGTATTTTTACAATGTTCAAATTGTTTCTTCCTGGCTGCTTGTAATATTCTCTCCTTGGTCTGGGAATTTCAGAACCTGGCTATAATATTCCTAGCAGTTTTCTTTTTGGGGATCTTTTGTAGGAGATTCTTTCAACCTCTATTTTGCCCTCTGGATCTAAAACATCAGGGCAGTTTTCCTTGAGAATTTCTTGAAGGATGATTTCTAGGATCTTTCCTTGATCATGGCTTTCAGGTAGTCCAATAATTGTTAAAATCTCTCTCCTGGATCTATTTTCCAGGTGAGTGATTTTTCCAATGAGATATTTCTCATTGCCTTCTATTCCTTCATTTGTTTGTATATGTTTAACATCATCTTGATTTCTCATAAAGTCACTAGCTTCCATTTGCTCCAGTCTAATTATGAAGGCGTGATTCTCCTCAGTGAGCTTTTGAGATTCTTTTTTCCCTCTGGCAAATTTGGTTTTTTAAAGTACTCTTCTCCTCATTGCCTTTTTGAGCCTCTTTTGCCATTTGAGTTAGTCTATTTGTTAAGGTGTTATTTTCCTCTGTCAGGCTATTGACTCTCATTTCATAATGTTTTTGCATCATTCTCATTTCTCTTCACAATTTTTCCTCCATTTCTCTTATTTGCTTCTTAAGATCCTCCATAGCGTGTAACCAGCTCATATTTTCTTTGAAGCTTTTCGTGCAGGTGTTCTGACTTCACTGTCTTCCTCCTGTTCTATGCTTTGATCCATTTTGTTGCCAAAGTAGGAGTGTAAAGTTGGGATACTCTCTTTATTTTGCTTCCTTTGCCTTGACATGTTGCCACTTAGTCACTTAACTCCTGGGCTTTTTTTCACCAGACAAGGGAGCTTCCATCCCAAATGCTGGGGTTTTCTTAGCTGCCAGAGGTATTAGTTGGGTGCCCTCTTTGAAGCCTCCACACTCATTGGCAAGCTGTTCATACCCCAGGACCTTCACCCTAGACCGCAATCCAGATCCAAGCCGATTAAAGCAAGAGAGATTACCCCTCAGACTGGTCCCCCTACACTCTGCCAGCAAGGAGCTGAAGCTGCCACATTAGGGCAGGTGCACAGCAGCCCTGGCTCTTCAGAAGCTTCTTGCCCTGGGGCAAAAGCTGATGCACTCCCAACTACTGGATCCCAGAGTCCACACTACACTAACCTCTCACTTTGTCCTTGGCATCTATGTGTTGATAATTCTGGAAATGCCACAGCTACTGGTGATCTGAGTCCTTCCAGCTGGTGGTTTGTCAGGCCTGTCCTAGGGCTAAAACCTCAAGCTGGGCTCAACTCCCAGAGATCCGTGTTGGACTATTCCTGCCTACCTGCCAGGTTGTCCTTAAAGGGAGGTTAGCTTCTTTATGTCATTTTGTGGGTTCTGTACCTCCAAAGTTTGTTCAGAGTCTCCTTTTATATGAACTGGAGGTGGTGGGAGCTGAAGGTGCATGGAGGTCCTGTTTCTACTCCGCCATCTTGACTCTGCCTGCTGAGGAAGAATTCTTAACTAAACTGAAGACAGAGGTAATCGCATAAAACTAATAAAATATGTCTACAATATTGCAAATCATAACCCATCCAAGTCTACCTATCCTGTGTAACTTTTGTCATTTCCCAAAGTTTGCCACAGACACTGCACTTAATGTACTGGAGGCGTTCCTTGCTTCATTCTAATATTTCAAGGGTACTAATAGAGTGCTCCCTCTGTCCATCTGCTATCTCTTATCCCAGGTACATGAGTGGTCCATGTTCTCTGTCTATAATACAAATCCTCGATGAAGCCCTTTAAGCTTTGTCATCTGCAAAGTTTCTCACTGATTATATGTTGCATCCTGCTTGCCCCAACCATATTTCTTTCCATTACTGTAAATGTGATATTTACCTTTAATTCTTCATTATCTCTCAACTAACATCCAATGAGTTCCTACTATGTGCCAGACACTGTGCTGAGCACTGAGTATGCAAAGAAAGGAAATATAAAACTTGACCTTGCTTTCAAAGAGCTCAATACTAGGATGTTAAGTGAGGTATTAAGATTGAAAAGAAGGGCAATGGCTTAAATGGTAAGCTTGTGGAGTCAGTAAATGGGCTTTGTAATTTTTGAAAGCAAAACAATGTTCAGCTCATTGTCCATCTCTACTGTCTATTCCAGATAGACATAAATTTGGCCAAACTTATCATGATGACATATGTGAAGAGGAATATCTGGAGGACCTTGCCACCCAGAGATTCCCTTTTCAACCTGGGCTTCAACCTTCTTCATCACAATAGAGAAAATAAATCTTTCTTGAATCTCAAGCTTTGCCTCAAAAATAGAGGATAGGGTTACAGATGTAACACCCTGCTGTATTCTTCAATCCTATAAATATTGAAGAACTACCTGGAAGAGATTTACTATCTCTCAAAGGAAATTTGGCTTAACCATTCACATGGGACAGAGAAAGTAGATGAAGAATTTCTTTTTTTATGATTTTAGATCCTTTATTTTAACAAATGCTTTATTAACTTCTGATTTATATCATTCATTTCAGCCAGATTTTGAGTTACAATTTCCCCCATTTTTCCCCTACCCACCACCCCAGAATAGCAGTCCCACATTATATCCCCTCATCCAATCTGCTCTCTCTCATATCTTCTCCCATACCCCCGTCTACTTTGTTAGTAGGGCAAGGTGAATCTCTGTGCTCCAATGCCTAAAGACTGCTTATATTTCCCTCCCACCCATCCCACCCCCCACCTGGTCCATTCCCTACTTTGATCCTGTCACTCTTCAACAGTGGGTACTTCCAACCTGCCCTCCCCTCCATCATCCCCCCTCTCATCCCCTTTACCCCTACTCTCCAGCAGGGTGAGATATCCCATTTAGTATGCATATCATTCTCTCCCTGAGCCAGATTCAATGAGAATATGGTTTTGCCTTTTTGCCTTCCTGTTCTTCCCCTCCCCAACAACTACTTCCCCTTGCCTCTTCTACATCAGATAGCTTACCCTACCCTGTCTCTCCCCATCTCCTCTTGCCACTTCCCTCTCTCACCTCTTAACTTCACCCCTTAAGTATCATCACTTCCCACCAAATTCAACCTGTGCCCTCAATCCATGTATACCTGTAAACATATATACACACATTCACATATGTATTCATGTGCCTATATACCCTTCTTTGATTATTTTCATAATGAGGAAGGTTTCATCAGTCATAGTTATTGTTTTGCCATGTAGGGATGTAAATAGTTCAACTTTGATAAATTCCTTTTGATTTCTTTTCCCTGATTACCTTCTCAAGCATCTCTTGCTGCTTGTGTCTGAATGTCACATTTTCTATTCAACTCTGTTTTTTTTTTTCCTCAAAAATGCTTGAAAGTCCTCTATTCCATTGAATGACCATATTTTCCCCTGAAACATGATACTCAATTTTGCTAGGTAGGTGATTCATGGTTTTAATCCCAGCTCTTCTGACCTCTGGAATAGTATATTACATGCCCTTCTATCCCTCAGAGTAGAAGCTGCCAGATGCTGTGTTATTCTGATTGTGTTTCCACAATATTGAAATTGTTTCTTCCTGGCTGCTTGTAATATTTTCTCCTTAATCTGGGAATTCTGGAACCTGGCGACAATATTCCTAGGGGTTTTCTTTTTGGGATCTTTTCCAGGAGGTAATTGGTGGATTCTTTCAACCTCTATTTTGCCCTCTGGGTCTAAAACATCAGGGCAATTTTCCTTGAGAATTTCTTGAAGGGTGATTTCTAGGTTCTTTCTTTGATCATGGCTTTCAGGTAGTACAATAATTTTTAAATTATCTCCCCTGGATCTATTTTCCAGGTCAGTGGTTTTTCCCATGAGATATTTCACATTGCCTTCTATTCTTTCATTTGTTTGGATCTGTTTAACAGCATCTTGATTTCTCATAAAGTCTCTAGCTTCCATTTGCTCCAATCTAACTCTGAAGGAATCAAACTCATCAGTGAGCTTTTGAGATTCTTTTTCCATCTGGCAAATTCGGGTTTTTAACACATTCTTCTCCTCATTGGCCTTTTGAGCCTCCTTTGTCATTTGAGTTAGTTTCTTTTTAAGGTGTTATTTTCCTCAGACAGGCTGTTGACTTTCATTTCATACTTTTCCTGCATCCTTCTCATTTCTCTCCCCAATTTTTCCTCCACTTCTCTTATTTGCTTTTTTAAAATCCTTCTTAAGGTCCTCTATGGTCTCTAACCCTGTCATATATTCATTAGGGGCTTTTGTTGTAGGAGTTCTGACCTCAAGAACACCTCCTATTTCATGCTTTGATCCTCTTTGCCCCCAAAATAGGAGTATAATGTTGCATTTTTCTGTTTATTTTGTTTCCTTTGCCTAGGCATGTTGCCCCTTAATTACTTGACTTTTGGGCTTATTGCCACAGTAGGACTCTGCCACCAGACAGGGGAGCTTCTGTCCCAAATGTTGGGGTCTTCACAACTTCTGGAGGTATTAGTTGGGCAGCCTCTGTAAAGCCTCCACAAGCTCTGGCAATCTGGATACCCACCCCAGACCTCACCCCCAGACCACAATCCAGATCCAACCAGGTTACAGCAAGAGCGATTAACCCCCAGACTGATTGTTGGACCTCCCTACAATTTGCAGACTAGGAGCTGAAGCTGCCACTGAAGCTGCAAAATGGCATTGGTGCTGCATCTCCTCAGCTGCTCCTCGCCCCCAGGGGAAGAAGCCTGACACGTTCCCCACATACTGGTCCCAAATTCCATAGGGCATAATCTCCCATTTTGTCCTAGGCATATATGTGTTGATAATTCTGGAATCGCCACAGCTGCTGGTATTCTGGGGTCCCTCCAGCCTGCTGCTGGCCTGGCTGCCCTGGGGCTAAAACCCCAGCTCACATGGGCCTGGGCTCAGCTCCCAGAGCATTGCACTCGGCTCCCAGAGTGTTGTGCTTGGCTCCCAGAGCGTTGTGCTGTGCTGCATTGGCCTCTCCTTGCAGGGCTCCTGGGCTGTCCTTAGTGGGATGTTAGCTTCTGGGTGCTGGAGCTCCAGAAGTTGTTCAGAGTCCACCTTTTACATTGTTTGGAAGTGGTGTGGGGGAGAGCAACTTAGAAGTGCTGTTTTTACTTAGCCACCTTGGCTCCGCCCCACAGATGAAGAATTTCTAATGCCAAATTATCTACATTCATTTGAATGTCATCCACAAGACCACTAGAGTTAAAATTCCATGCATTATATGACAATATTAACTGAGAGCATTCCACTCCTGTCATTCTCCTTACTATTTGTATGCTATTCATCAGGCATTTCTATAAAATTCTACAGTGTGATGACTCACTTTACTAGTCCATTGGCCATAGTTCCTCAAGACAATAGAAATATCCATGGTTTCATTTTCAGAAGGGCTTTTCAATATCATTTGATAACTGACACCAGAAAGTTAGACTATATCAAAGAGCTTAGTATTGCTCTCCAATAATTTTTCAAGGAAAACTAAGAATGTTGCCCTTTTCACAAGAGCATATGTCAAAATTCAGTTAATCAAAACTTTATAAAAAATTTAGCTGTGCTTTGGCATGTTTGCATAAGGAAAAAAAGCCGTTCTTAAAGACCCCGATAATGATACTCATTTTTATGAAATAGATAATTTTGAAGATAATTTTTGTTGCATCTTATACTACAATTTAAATTATTTTTTAAAATATCATTTGTTGTGTTGGCAGTACAAATAAACTAGATAATATGATGTTAAACATTTCATGGTGCCTTTTTATAACTTCAGATACAATCACTTTCTTAAAATTAAAATAATGATCATATTGTATTAAATAAACAAAATATATCATAATAATTTAAGAAAATAAAATTAAGTGGAACTTTTGTTTCAATTATTGTTACAAATTCTAACAATATTTAATTGTTAATTGTTATAGATCTATTGCTTATAATAGTTTATATATCAAAAGACATATCCCTATGCCATGTGATGAACTAGCATGTATCTCACTTTGATAGCAACTGTTAATCTGCTCCTCCTTTATGTGGGATGATATTAAATTTTAAGTTTGTTATAGTTACAATGATAACTATCATATATGCATGCATGTATATAAAAACAAATGTGAAAAATATTAGCTAATTTTGCAAATTATTAAGTATTTAAGGAAAGTACTCAATTGTTTTAGCAAACAATGAGGAATCTATAAGAAATTGTAAGAATCAGATACAGGGGGGTGGAGCCAAGATGGTAGAGAAGAAATAGCACTTCTCCTGCACTCCTGCCCACACCACTTCCAAAACATAAAAAAGGGGTCTCTGAAAAACCTCTGTAGCTCCAGAACCCAAAAATGACACAAGGAAGATAACCTCCCACTGAGGACAGCCAGACAGCCCAGCAAGGAACAGCCAGCATAGCACTCTGGGAGCTGAGCCCAGGCTCACCTGAGTCTGAGGTTTTAGCCCCAGGGGGGCCAGAAAAGAAGCCAGCTGGAGGGAATACAGAACACCAACAGCTGTGGCATTTCCAGAATTACCAACACATAAATGAAAATGACAAAGTGAGAGATCAGTGTAGTATGGACTTCGGGACTGGTTGGGAGAGCCCACCAGCCTCTTTCCCTGGGGGCGAGAAGCTGCTGAGTAGAAGCCAGCACAACTGCCTTTATGGAGCTTCAGTTCCTGGCCTGCAGACTGTAGTGGGACTGGCATTAAGCCTGGGGGCGGGTGGTAATCCCTCTTGCTTTAAACTTCTTGGATCTTGATTGCTATCTGGGGTAGAGGTCTTGGGGCATATGACCAACTTGCCAGAGCACATGGGGCTTCAGAGAGGGCACCCAACTAATACCTCCACTAGCTGAGAAAACCTGTGTTTAGGACAGAAGTTCCCCTGGCTGGTGGCAGAGTCCTACTGTGGCAACAAGCCCAAAAGTCAAGTAATTGAGTGGTAACATGTCTAGGCAAAGGAAACAAAATAAATAGAAAAATTCAACATTAGACTCCTATTCTGGGGGCAAAGAGGACCAAAGCATGAACAGGAGAAGGATTGGGAGGTCAGAACTCCTGCACCAAAAGCCCCAAATGAAAATCCAAGCTAGTTATAGGCTATACAGGACCGTAAGAAGGATTTTAAAAACCAAATAAAAGAAGTGGAGGAAAAATTGGGGAGAGAAATGAGAAAGATGCAAGAAAAGTATGAAATAATGCAAAAAAAAAAGAAAGAGAGAAAGAAAGAATACATTTAGGGGCGGCTAGGTGGTGTAGTGAGTAGAGCTTCAGCCCTGGAGTCAGAAAGACCTGAGTTCAGATCCGGCCTCAGACACTTAAAGCACACGTAAATAAAAACCTAGCTGTGTGACCTTAGCCAAGTTACTAAACCCCAACTGCCCTCCAAAAAAAGCAAAAAAAAAAAAAAAAGTCATTCTTTTGGGTGGCTAGGTAGCACAGTGAGTAAGAGCCCCGGCCTTGGAGTTGGGATGACCCGGGATCGAACCTGCCCTCAAAAAATGTGCACCCACACATAAAGTAATGATTAGTCATGTATCCCTGAGCAAGTTACTTAACCCCGACTGCTTTAAAAAACAAAAAAAGAAAGAAAAGAAAAGAAAAGAAATGTATGAAATGAGAGTCAACTGCCTGACTGAGGAAAATAATACCTTAAAAAATAGACTAACTCAAATGGCAAAAGAGGCTCAAAACGGCAATTAGGAGAAGAATGCCTTACAAAGCCAAATTTGCCAGATGGTAAAAGAATCTCAAAAGCTCACTGAAGAGAATCATTCCTTCAGAATTAGACTGGAGCAAATGGAAGCTAGCTACTTTATGAGAAATCAAGATGTTGTTAAACAGATCCAAACAAATGAAAGAATAGAAGGCAATGAGAAATATCTCATGGGAAAAACCACTGACCTGGAAAACAGATACAGGAGAGATGATTTAAAAATTATAGGACTACCTGAAAACCAGGATCAAAGAAAGATCCTAGAAACCATCCTGCAAGAAATTCTCAAGGAAAATTACCCTGATGTTTTAGACCCAGAGGGCAAAATAGAGGTTGAAAGAATCCACCAATTACCTCCTGGAAAAGATCCCAAAAAGAAAACTCCTAGGAATATTGTTGCCAGGTTCCAGAATTCCCAGATCAAGGAGAAAATATTACAAGCAGCCAGGAAGAAACAATTTCAATATTGTGGAAACACAATCAGAATAACACAGCATCTGGCAGCTTCTACACTGAGGGATCAAAGGGCATGGAATGTGATATTCCAGAGGGCAAAGAATCTGGGATGAAAAGCAAGGATTACCTACCCAGCAAAACTGAATATCATGTTTCAGGGGGAAATATGGTCATTCAGTGGATTACAGGACTTTCAAGCATTCTTGATGAAAAAAACCAGAGATGAATAGAAAATTTGAAATTAAGACACAAGAAGCAAGAGATGCTTGAGAAGGTAAACAGGGAGAAGACATCATAAGGAGCTTGTCAAAGTTGAACTATTTACATTCCTACATGGAAAAATGATAACTGTAATTGATGAAACCTTTATCAGTATGAAAACAGTTGAAGAAGGGTATATGAGCATATGAATACATATGTGAATGTGTGTATATATGTTTATGGGTGTATATAGTTAGACGGCACCGGTTGAATTTAATAGAAGGGATGATACTTAAAAAGTGAAATCGAGAGTTGAGAGAGGGGTATAACAAGAGGAGATGAGGAGTGACAGTATGGAGTGGACTATCTCATATAGAAGAGGCAAGGGTAAATGATTACAAGGGAGGGGAAGAACAGAAAGGCAAAAAGGCAAAACCTTGTTCTCATTGAATTTGGACCAGGGAGAGAATGATATACATACTAAATATGATATCTCACCCTACAGGAGAGTAGGAGGGAAGGGGATGAGAGGGGTGATGATGGAAGGGAAGATGGGAGGGAAGGGGTGGAGGGAAGTTGGAAGCACCCACTTTTGAAAAGTGACAGGATCAAAGTAGTGAATAGATCAAGTGGGAGGTGGGATAGGAGGGAGGGAAATATAGTCAGTCTTTTACAATTTATCTACTAAGAGGGTGTTTTGCATAGCTACACATGTACAACATATACTGAATTGCTTATCTTCCCAGTATAGGTGGGTGACAAGGGAGGAAGGGAATGAATCTGGAATTCAAAGTTTTAAAATCAAATGTCTAAAAATATATAAATACTTTTATTAATATTATTTTACATATAATTGGGAAATAAGATATAAAGGCATTGGGGCATAGAGATCCACCATGCCCTACCGTAATAGTCAAAGGGGTATGGGAGAAGATAGAGCAGTGGAATATCTTTTAATGGGTATCCCAGGAGATAGAGTCAGGCTGTGGTGGATCCCCGCCCCCTCCCAGGCTGCCAGCACAGGGGCTGCTCAGTCTTCAGCAGTGGCAGCAGCTGCAGCAACAACAACAGCAACAACAACTACTACTACTACTACTTCTGGAGGACATCCACTTGAGTTTTTATGGAATCAGCCTCAGTTCCAGTAAATGAGACAAATTATTCAACAGAATCCTTCCCTTCTGCCAGCCTTGTTACAGCAAATAGGACGAGAAAATCCACAGTTACTGCAGCAAATCAGCCAACATCAAGAGCATTTTATTCAAATGCTAAATGAACCAGTTCAAGAATCTGGTGGTCAAGGAGGAGGTGCAGGTGGCAGTGGAGGAATAGCTGACGCTGGAAGTGGTCACATGAACTACATTCAAGTAACACCTCAGGAAAAAGAAGCTACTGAAAAGTTAAAGGCATTAGGATTCCCTGAAGGACTTGTGATACAGGCTTATTTTGCTTGTGAGAAGAATGAAAATTTGGCTGCCAATTTTCTTCTACAGCAGAATTTTTTTTTTTATTTTTTAAACAAATGCTTTATTAACTTCTGTTTTACATCATTCATTTCCGCCAGATTTTGAGTTACAATCATTTTCCCCCCATTATTCCTCTACCCAACCTCCCAGAATAGTGATCCCACAAGATATCGCTTCCTCCAATCTGCTCTCTCCCATACCTTCTCCCATACCCCCATCAACTTTTCCATTAGAGGAAGGTGAATCTTTGTATCCCAATGCCTGCACATCTTATCTCCCTATTACAAGCAAAAGAATATTAATAATAGTATTTATATATATTGGAAACATTTAATGTTACGACCTCAAATTTCAGATCCATTTCCTTCCTCCCTTGTCACCCATTCCCTCTTGGGAGATAAGTAATTCAGTATATGTTGTACATGTCTAGCTATGCAAAACATTATCATAGTAGATATATTGTACAAGGCTGCTTATAATTCCCTCCCACTCATCCCACGCCCCACCTGGTCCATTCCCAACATGATCCTGTCCCTCTTTTATAGTGGGTACTTCCAACCTCCCCTCACCCCAAGGATGCCCTCCCATCCATCATCCCTCCTCCCATCCCCCTTCCCCTATCCTGCTGCAGGTTGAGATATCCCATTTAGTTTGTATGTCATTTTCTCCCTGAACCAAATTCAATGTGAATGTGGTTTTGCCTTTTTAGCATTCCTTATTCTCCCCCTCTTTTGCAACCACTTCCCCTTGCTTCTTCTGCATGGGATAGTTTACACTACCCTGTCTCTCCCCATCTCCTCTTGCCACTTTCCTCTCTCATCTCATAATTTCATCCCTTGAGTATTCTCCCTTCCCAACAAATTCAACTTATGCCCTCTATCCATATATAACTATAACCATATACACACACATTCACATATGTATTCATATGACCACACACCATTCTTCCATTATTTTCATAATGAGAAAGATAGCATCAGTCACAGTTATTGCTTTTCCATATAGGAATGTAAATAGTTCAACTTTGATAAGTTCCTTTTGATTTCTTTTCCCTGATTACCTTCTCAGGCATCTCTTCCTTCTTGTGTCTGGATGTCAAATTTTCTATTCAATTCTGGTTTTTTCCTCAAGAATGCTTGAAAGTCCTCTATTCCACTGAATGACCATATTTTCCCCTGAAACAAAATAGTCAGTTTTGCTGGGTAGGTGACCCTTGGGGTCAGTCCCAGGTCTTTTGCCCTCTGGAATATCATATTCCATGCCCTTCGATCCCTCAGTGTAGAAGCTGCCAGGTCCTGGGCTATTCTGATTGTTTTTCCACAATATTGAAATTGTTTCTTCCTGGCCGCTTGTAGTATTTTCTCCTTGATCTGGGGATTCTGGAACCTGGCTATAATATTTCTGGGAGTTTTCTTTTTGGAATCTTTTTCAGGAGGTGATCGGTGGATTCTTTCAACCTCTATTTTGCCCTCTGGATCTAAAACATCAGGGCAATTTTCCTTGAGAATTTCTTGAAGGGTGATTTCTAGGTTCTTTCTTTGATCATGGCTTTCAGGTAGTCCAATAATTTTTAAATTGTCTCTCCTGGATCTATTTTCCAGGTCAGTGGTTTTTCCCATGAGATATTTCACATTGCCTTCTAATCTTTCATTTATTTGGATCTGCTTAACAGCATCTTGATTTCTCATCAAGTCATTAGCTTCCATTTGCTCCAGTCTAACTCTGAAGGAATGAATCTCCTCAGTGAACTTTTGAGATTCTTTTTCCATCTGGCAAATTCAACTTTTTAAGGCATTCTTCTCCTCATTGCCCTTTTGGGCCTCCTTTGCCATTTGAGTTAGTCTATTTTTTAAGGTGTTTTCCTCAGTCAGGCTGTTGACCCTCATTTCATACTTTTCCTGCGTCCTTCTCATTTCTCTTTCCAATTTTTCCTCTACTTCTCTTATTTGATTTTTAAAGTCCTTCTTAAGGTGCTCTATGGCCTGCAACCCGCTCATGTTTTCCCCTGGGGCTTTTGGAGCAGGACTTCTGACCTCACAGTCCTTTTCCTGCTCTATGCCCCCAAAATAGGAGTCTAGGGTTGCATTTTTCTGTTTCCTTTGCCTTGGCATGTTGCCGCTTAATTACTTGACTCTTGGGCTTGTTGCCACACTATGGCTTTAGGGCCAGATAGAGGAATTTTCGTCCCGAACGTGTGGGGGGCAACTTCTGTTTCTGGCAAGCTATAAACCCACCCACGACTTCTACCCTAGATCACAATCCAGATCCAGGGAGGTTAAAGCAAGAGTGATTACCCCCCAAGACTGATCGCTGGATCTCCCTGCAAATTTGCAGTCTGGGAGCCGGAGCTGCCTCTAAAAACTACAAAATGGCGTTTGTCCTCAGCAGCTTCTAGCCCCCAGGGGAGGGAGCCAATGCATTCCCTAATACCAGTCCCAAAGTCCATAGGACACTAACCTCTTACTTTGTCCTAGGCAAGTCTATGTTGATAATTCTGGAGTCGCCACAGCTCCTGCTGTTCTGGGGTTCCTCCAGGTGGCTGCTGGCCCTGCTTCCCTGGGGCTAAAACCTCGGCTCATGTAGACCTGGGCTCGGCTCGGCTCCTGTGCTCTGCACGCTGCCAGGTCCCAGACCACTGAGCTGGTCCTTCCTGCAGGGCTGCTGGGCTGTCCTCAGCGGGAGTTTAGCTTCTCTATGTCGTTCTGTGGGTGCTGGGGCTCCAGAAGTTGTTCAGAGTCCCCTTTTACATAGTTTGGGGGGAATCTGGGGGCAGAGAGGCTTGGATGAGCTGTTTCTACTCCGCCATCTTGGCTCCGCCCCTACAGCAGAATTTTGATGAATATTGAAATGGACTTTTTTTTTTTTAATCTCATACTTCACACCAGTGCATTACACTAACTTTGTTCACTGGATTGTCTGGGATGATTTGGGCTCATATCCATAATACTTGGTATAAGGTAGTAGGTGGTTGGTGGCGGGGTGGGAGGGGATATAGGAAATGGGGCAGGAATAAATACAGTGCATGTCTGCTTTCAATTAGTGGATGCAGAAAATCCACACAGTGTAAAATACTATACAACCAAAAAATCAGCTTTTGCAGGTATTTAGTTCCTTCTATAAAACTGTAGGTAACTTTTCCTAGGTTTTCAGTCTTTTTAGTGTGCTAGATCCAGAAATTTAGTGTAATGCCCTGCTTCTTGTTTCTTTTGACTTAACATTGGGTTTGGAGAGAGCCTTTGCTACCTAGAATCTACAATCTCTGTTTCATGGCAACACTGGATAATGGCTTTGTAAAATTCAAAAAAAAATTTGGAGCAACTGTAAACATAAATGCCAAATTATAGGTGGTTATTTTTGCTGCTTCAAATATGAATGAAATTAGTGTAAGAAAGCCCATTCTTTCATGTTAATTGCTGGGGGGCAGGGAGAAATCCTTTCTGATGAAAATCATTACTGCTATTTTAAAATTCCTTGATCATTATGTGAGACCCCTTCTAACATGATTTAAGAAGCTGTACACACACAGGCAAAGTTATTTTCCTGTTGATGATTTTTTTTTCTTTTGGTGAAAAAATGGTAGAAACCTAATTACTGTTTACTTCAATATTATATTGCAGTAAAAGTTTTTAAATAACCATTGCATGTTTGCTTTTGATGTATCCCATTGTGAACTGAGCACTTTTGGGGCCAATGGAGAAATGTAGCATTCACTCTCCCTTCTCTCTCCCCTCCCCTCAGCAGAAATGTTTTGAGTTCCAACTGCTACTTTTTTTTTTTTTTTTACTGATTAAAAAGCTGATCCAGTATAAAATTGAAGGAAATATTTCAAGACTAGTTTTCTGATGCTTGTACACTTTTCCCCCTTTCTCATATGAGAGTATATGGCCAACTTAAGCTTTCTTAAAAAAAAAAAGTGCATAGAACTGTCTCCAGCAACTTTTCCTCCATTAGAACAAAAAGGGTAAAGGCTATTGGGAGGGTTGGGAAATGGAAGCTGGTAAGATTTAAAACTTTGGAAAATAGACAAACAAGGTAACTCATGGCATATTAAAAGGAAAATCTATATATATACTTTTATTAATACTATTTTACATGTAATTGGGAAATAAGATTTAAAGGCATTGGGGCATAGAGATCCACCATGCCCTACCGCAATAGTCAAAAGGGTATGGCAGAAGATATGGGAGAGAGCAGATTGGATGAGGGAATATCCTGTGGGAATGCTATTCTGGGGTTGCAGGTGGGGGAAAAATGGGGGAAAATTGTAACTCAAAATCTTGTGGAAATGAATGATGTAAACCAGAAGTTAATAAAGCATTGGGGAAAAAAATAAATCAAATACAGGACATCAAAGGCAGACAACTTCTCAGAACATGCTACTTCTATTGATATTTAAATTATCATTTTAGTGAAAACGAACAGGTTTTTATATCATTAATAAGTAAAATATATTGAAAGTGTTAATCATTTTAATGACTATATTTGCATTTATTTCACAATATAAAATACTGATAAGTAGTGCATGTATCCTTGGGCAGCCTAAAAAATCATTCACAAACAGTAGACCAAGATCCTGTCTGCAGATCATTGTCCCTTCCCCTTATCCAGCTAATTGGAGATATTTGCTTGGGAGCCTAAATTCAATCCACCCCAGTTTGAAGGTTCTGGGACACTGTTGTTTTTTTCTTCCTTATGCCACCCATTCCTCCAGTTCAAGAGAGGTGAAACAATGGCTAAGGAGAGAGATGAATTAAACTCAGACAAGCCCCCCTGCTTACCCTGATTGAGCTGGGAATGAGACCACCCCTTCACCCCCTCCACCCCCTCCCCGCCCCACCCCAGACACAGAGCTGAGCTTGCTACTTGCATCTACTGAGTAATCAACATGCCCCACCACATAAATCAAAACTAGTTGACTTAATTTAGGCATATTCAGTTTTCCTATATTCAGTCAAATTCAGAGTACTCAAATCTCATAGAATGTATTCATAACATTTGCTTTGTTGTACAGACCATCTATTATTTTGTTTAATTCTTCATGTTTCATTTTTTTCTTACTATTTTTGTGCCAATGAGTAAGGTTTCCAAAGAGATGGAAAGTGCTGAGATGTCGACATAAGACTGCAACCCCCTCTCCCAGAGCTATGGGGGGTACTTGATGCCATGTTCATTGATATGTAACAGTCCTGCCCCAGGTGGTGTGTGAAAACTGCTAACTGAAACTCCATCCATCTAGTGAAGCTAATTTCCCATTGACTTGACTATAAAATGGGACCTATAGTTAGAAGTAACTGAATTAGGGATTTGCAATAATAAATTAAAATTGGAGGCAGAAATCAGTAAAAAAAATATCTATATCTATATCTATATATATGTATATATATAATGAGAAAGGGAAATATCCCTTCCAACATATAAAAATGTAGTCTAATAAAATTGATGATCAAGGGAAATAAAAGTATATATTACATAAAATTCTTATGGTGTATTTTATGACATTAATTCATTATTTTTAAAAATACCAAATTGATTCTCTTACTTAATTAGTTCTATGAGGTGTGATTTGCATATGTTTTTACATATTGTGGCCCCTCTAATCATCACATCTCCTTTTCCCAACTTTGTACCTTTTTCCAACTTTGTACCTTTTTTCCATTAGCATGGAGAAACCTAACGAACCAAGAAAGACAGACAATGATATCAACCAATCATTTTAATAAGAAATTTAAGTTATTGTCTTGATTTCAACTATTGATGACACAACCACCTATATTTCTTGTGAAAGAAATTGGTAATATCATTGATTGCCTTCCTTCTCAAAGTTACACACTTAAGAGTCCAAGAAAGAACTTGAGCAGAAGAGTTTATTTGTTTTAATAAAAATGCTTTTGTTAAATCCCCCTAGCCATGGTAAAATGAGAACTTGAAAGAACCATGTGAGATAAAAGAAAGATAAGGACAGCTACAATATCAGATGTGAGTGATGGAAAGCTAGAGTCTGCTTGCATTAGTGAATTGTGGCAATTTGTGCTATGCTGGAACTCAGCCCCAGCAAAAAGCGGGGCGTAAGAAGATGATTTGAATAAGAACATGATAGAAACTGATAGCCTTTCAGAACTTCTCACTGTTCCTTCATTATTTTTTCTGTCATTTGTGACTATTCCTATATTTTGAATTATTGACCTTTAGACCACAACCTACAAAATATTTTTAAACTGATATTTAATGTAGGTGTGAGTTTATGCAGCTACAAAATTTCTGTCCTATTAAATTCAACATGCTCAAAGACTTGTGCTAATATATTCATATGACTTTTGTAACTCAAAATCATTATGAACAAATTAAATATGCTTCACAGTTCTGTGTATTTCATATCTGAGTAGCTAAAAACTGCTCTGATATTGCCTTTTGGACCAAGTAAAAATAATTACACATGGGCTCCACAATCCTAGAATGAACAGGGCACAGAGATTAGTCCTACTTTGTGCCTCTCAGTTGTCCACATGGTAATCCTGGCAAAATGCCATTGCACCTTTTTGATTTATTGATTGAAATGCCTCACTATCATGCCCTGTTTTTAGCATAATATTTGACATTTTATTGAAACATTTTGTTACCATCCTTTGAAGGAAGAAGATTCTAACAGTGTCTGCTAGAAGATAAATGTACTTATGAAAAAAATATCTTGGGCCAAAACAAACCAACCAACAAATAATTGCAGTCTACCTTGAGTTAAAAAGACCACATTTGGTTGCAACTTGTAAATTTTAAAATTGACAGTTGGGAAAAAGAGCTTTGTTTATTTTTTTGCCATGAAATGTTGCTCTCTCCTATTTGTGTTTTCAACATTCTAGGTATCAGAAAACATAACCTTATATGAACAGCCATAGAAAAGATTACAGTAAGTATGATGTTCTCCTACACGAAAAATTATTTCTAAATATGTTTATTTAAACAATAGGAAGGAAATAATCATGATCAAAACATATAGCATTTTTAGTTAATAGGGGCCTTTCTTGACAACAACCTTATGAAACATACAGTATGAATATCATTGTCCCAATTTTACAGGAGATAATGAAAGAGTTGTTGTCACTGTTGTTGCTTGTCCTTCATTCTCAAAAAGGACCATGACATCAGGAAAATAATGCCATGACCTACAAGTGAATTAGATGTAAGTGAGGGAGGGCTGTGCTAGGTAACCAACCTCACTTTCTCCTCCAGAGCCATCTGAGTTCAGTGACAAAATGTAGATCAAGATAAATGGAGATGGCACCTCAATGAAAGAGAGACACACAGAGAGAGATAGGGAAAGAGATAGAAGAGGATCAAGGACACCACAGTGTTGGAGTTAAGGCACAGTATGTTCAGCTATGGCTGATTGGTTCAATACGAGCTTGGAATGCTCTACCACGGGTTGGGCACAAATACTCCATTTGAAGTGTTGGTATGGCAATGTCTCTAGAATTGTATATCTCTTGTTTCCTTTGTGCTACTGTGATTATGCTTTGCTCAAAGACCATAACTCCCTCTTTGATGTAGACATGCCATATTCGGTGGTCCTGTACTAGTTTTCTATGTTTCATAATTAATATTAAAGTTCTTCTGAGAGACCCTGAGAGAAACAGACAGGCAGAGACACTGAGTCAGAGAAAGAGAGAGATAGAGACAGAGAAATTAAAAGACAGAGAGCCAGAGACAGAGTGACAGAGAGAGACAGAGCCAGAAAGAATGAATAATTTGTCAGTATTCACAAAGTATGTAGTAATTCTTGTAGCCATGACTAGAAAACAAATCTACTAGCAAGAAGAAGATTCCTAAAAAATCAAACTGTATGTTTTAAATGAAAACAGTAATATATTATGATAGACAAATGGGTAAGGTCTTGATCATTGGAGATATTCAAAAGGAAGCTTCATGACCACAAGGTAAGGATGTTATTGAGTGGAAGACAGATAAGACATGAATTGCACTAGGTAGCAACTGAGATCTCTTCCAGAAAACAAAATGTCTTAATCACAAACAAAAGTATTTTCTAAATAACACAAAATGGAAAAGAAAGCAGAGCCTGACGCTCAGGTGGTAATATAGAAAAATGACAAAGTTAAAGACAAACCCTGAGAGTGAAGAGTTGTTTGGAAAGAGAAAGCAGCTGGATTCTAAAATATTTTTGTTTAGGACGTGAAGTTTCAGTGACTAATGAACAGAATGACTGGCTTTTCACCTATTTCTTTCCCTATAATAACTGTTTTGTTGTCACTTAGTCTCAGAGGCAAATTGTGTACAACAGCCACTCATTGTAGGAGTTGATTGGTGCCAAAAGCAATTAGCAGTGCATTTGTCAAAAGCCCTGTCTCAATTCAGGTGCTAGACTCTGGGAGTGGCTATGACCTCATCCCACTTTGTTAAAAAGACTGATAATGCCTGGTGAGAAATTCATCACTTAACAAATACTGCTTATAAATTCTAAAAGAAAAGTGGTTTTCATGGTTTCTTGAGTAAGGTAAAATTAGGTACTGTCACATGATTCTCATATTTACTCTTCATAAAAATAATTTAAATTTGCACAGTGCTTCAAAGATTGTGAGGCATTTTCTTCACAACAACCCTAGGAGGTAGGTACCATCTACTTAATATTGATATCTGCAGTGGACAAAGCACTGCTCTTGGAGTCAAGAGGTTTGAGGTTCAAATCTGGTGTCAGACACTTATTAGCTCTGTCACCCTGGGCAAGTCGCTTAACTCTGTGTGCCTCAGTTCCTCATCTATAAAATGAACTGGAGTAGGAAATGGCAAACCACTCCAGTATCTTTGTCAAGGAAACTCTACATGGGGTCATGATGAGTCAGACCCAACTGAACAGCAAGGCCCCTTAATGTTTATCTATGTGTGTCATGGGCCCCTTTGGCAGACTGGTGAAGCTTAAGAATACCTCAGAACAACATTTTTATATAAATAAGATGTAAACCTATGGGTTTACATGTGGTAAAGCAATTATACTGAAAAACAGATTATCAGAATATTAATAAAAAACAAATTCATGGACCCCAGGTTTAAGATCCCCTAGTGCATGTTAAAGATGCCAAATATGAAAATGGAGCGTGGGGGTGGAGAGGAAGACAATGAACTAGTGGATTCTTGGAGTAAGGAGGAAGAATGATCCCTAAATTTCCTTTCAGCTCTAAAAATTCAATAGTTTTAGTGTCAAGCTAGCTAAAGAATTTCTAGACAGTATAATCCCTACACTCTTTGAAGGTCATGGCTATTAAGAAGACATGAAGAACACAGGAAAATTCTACATATGCAGAAATAGATAAAGGGCTCCCCTGTGGATTTATACTAGTCCAGTTCTCCAAGTATATCTAATTAGAAATGCAAAAATTTTAAGCTGAGAAGAATCCCTCTTAACATTCTCCATCAAACACATATATACAAGTTTTAAAGTAATTAGGAACTGATTTAACTACTAGAATGTGATAGCTGTACTGGACTGTATAGATCATATAATCCAATCTTTTCATATCACAGATAAGGAAACTGAGGCTTAAAAAGGTTAAAGTGCAAGTTTTGGAATTTGTTTTGTATACTTAGTTTCTCTAAGTATTCCCAGCATTCCACTGTTAATTCCCTCCTCTTTTCATCCCTAATACCCATAGGTTTTTTAAGCCATGGATTAAAAAAAAAAAGAAGAAGTACAGCATATTAGTATCTGTTTGGAAACTGATCTATCAAGCCTTCCTATTCTGGTAAATGGGAATTATACTATTGCATATCATTAGTTGCGTGAATTATAATGACACTTGTAAGTGAATTAGGGTGACCGTTTCTACTAATCCATCTGACCTCCCTGAATGGCTGTATTGCTAAATTGAAATCCCAAAATGGGAATCACATATAATGAGACCATGCATATAAACTTCCAGAAAGCTATAAAAGCAGATTCTAAAGAAATGATAGGAAAAGAATTTTCTGCTTTTTATTCTGCTATCATAACCATTTTTTAAAATGTTTTCATGACCAAACAAAAGGCAAATGTGTGAAGGCTTAGCTAATATTGCTGATTATTTATCTTACCTGAAGGTTTCACCGAAGTTCTACCCTCAAATACCACATCGTGAAATGTTGGTAAACTTAGTTTCCCAAGGGTGAGCATAGTTAATAACAGCTTCTAGAAGTTTCTACCAAGATAGAAAGTCTTCGAAGATATTAATAGAAACTCTCAAATGTTTGTAACTAGGGACTAAGTTAACTGTTAATTGCCAGCTTAATGGAATATAGAGGCTCATTGCCAACAGGTTGGTCACTTGATTGTTTCAGAAAAAAAATTATTTATTTATCCTACATATTTTTTTTTTATTTTGGAGGGGAGAAGAAAGGGCAATTAAGTGACTCACCCAAGGTCACATGTCACATGGCCAGTAATTGTTAAGTATCTGAGGTCAAATTTGAAAGCAGGTCCTCCTGACTCCATGGTTGGTGCTCTATTCACTTTGCCACCTAGCCCCCCTCCCCCATCCTATATATTTCTCAGACAGTTATAAGTAAATTAGGACTCAGGAGAAGCATAGTGTGGTGGGTAGAGGGTTGTCTTTTGAGTCAGGGAGAGCTAAGTTCAAAAACTAACTCTGCTGCCTACTAGGTACCCACTACATTGGACGAGCCACTTGACCTGTCTGTACCTATAGTAATGCTCTACAACTCTGAATTGCAGACAAGTATCCAAGGCAGTGGATTCTGAGTAACAGAACTTCTAGCTAGTACCACTATCAGCCCATTACTTACTATCTGTAACATACGTTAAATTAGTAAACCTATCTAGGCCTCAGTTTTTGGCATCTGTAAAACAAGAGGATTGACTAGACTAGAGCTCTAAGATAATTTTCAACTCTAAAGGTAAATGCCTAAGCATCCATAACTAAGAAGGAAGCTTACATATGATAAATTCTCTATACTGATGAAATTACAGGTCTGAACCCTTCACCCTCAATTCATCATATCATCCTTATGGTTTTTCTGTATATCTTTGTTACTTAATAAGAGAGAGAGAGAGAGAGAGAGAGAGAGAGAGAGAGAGAGAGAGAGAGAGAGAGAGAGAAGGAAAAGGAAGAGGAGGAGAATAAAGATGAAGGAGGAGGAGGAAAATAAAGAAGGAAGGAAGGAAGGAAGGAAGGGAGAAAGAAAGAAAGAGAAAAAGAGAAAGAGAAAAAGAGAAAGAGAGAAAGAGGAAGAGAGAGAGGGAGAGAGAGGGAGAAAGAGAGAGAGAGAAGGGGGAGGAAGGAAAGAAGGACCATAGAAGAGAGGAACCACACCTTTTTTTTGTAATCTTGGGAATCCCCATTTTCTTGTTAAAGAAACTGAGGCAGGAGCAGTTAGCTGGCTTAGTGAATAGAGCACTGGCCCTGGAGTCAGGAGGACCTGAATTCAAATCTGGCCTCAGACACTTAACACTTATTAACTGTGTGACCTTGGGCAAGTCACTTAACATCAATTGCCCTGCCTTCCCCCCTCCAAAAAGCAAAAAACATAAACAAAAAAAAAAAAGAAAGAAAGAAACCGAGGCATCGAGAAGTTAAGTGGTTTACAAGGGAAAAGAGCTAGTTATCACAAAGCTAATGTGACAAAACTAAAAAAAGTTTTCCAGTTCCTACTTTAGTAATCTTTCTACTTTTCTAGAAACAAGTTCCTAAACTCTATCTTCCTGAAGTAAAGCAAAATATATAAAAGTTAAATCATTTCTTTGCAATAAAAGCCTCCAAATAAATAAAAATTGGATAATTTGAAGCAGTGAATTCTAGGCAGCTAACAGAGAATTTAAGCATTTTTCTCCTGACTCCCTTTCCACCATCCCACCTGTATCTTTATTGCAGGTACAAATGATGCTAATCTCATGAATACAATTCAGCACATGAAAACGTGTCTTCTCAGGCAAGAGCAATTTAACCATTGACCTTCAGCTCCTACTGTGATGCACAAGTTTCATTTTGTTAGGCAGAAAGCCATGTGAGCGGCAAAAGCTGTTTTTGCTAATGACAAAGCTCCGCCAAATTACACAGGAGGAAAACCTGGGCATGCACAGATGACAATTTCACCTCTTCAAGAAACCAGGTGAAGAATATGATTCAGTTTCAGGAAAGTTAGAGATATCAGGCAGATATGCTGTCAAAGGAGCAAAGTACTTAGCTGCCTTAACATTGCAATATTATTTGACTAATCCCAATCATTATCTTCATATTTTGAGAAAAAAGTCTACCACACTACTCTTATTTTTGAGATGAAGAAATGAGATGATGTGGGGATAAGTCAATTGTCAAGAATTCCATATTCTGATAGGAGACAAATGCAGTAGTCAGGTTCAAAATAAAATAAAGTTACAGCATCTCAAGTTAAAAATAAAAATATGACTCCATCTCGTCCAATCTATGTTTTATTATTTTATTTTAATTAGATTTATTGCTGTTAGGTCATTTCAATCATGTCTGATTCTTCCTGACTTCATTTAGAATTTTCTTGGCAAAGATACTAGAATAGTTTACCATTTCCTTCTCCAGCCCATTTTACAGACAAGGAAAGAGAAATAAACAGGGCTAAGTGACTTGGCCAATGTCACACAGCTAGGAAGTGTCTGGGAGCAGATTTGAAGTCAGGTTTTCCTGACTCCAGGTCTAGCAGTCCTTCCAGTGAACCTGCAAATATTTTAGTGTGAGAAGGGGTGGCTAGGTGGCGCAGTGAGTACAGTGTCGGCCCTGGAGTCAGAAGGACCTGAGTTCGGATCCGACCTCAGACACTTAACGCACACACAAACAAACAAACAAAAACCTAGCTGTGTGACCTTCGGCAAATTACTTAGCCCCAATTGCCCTCCAAAAAGCAAAAAAAAAAAAAGTATACATACTTTTAGTGTGAGAGTGCAAGCTGTAAACACATACTGCATCATTATTTCTACCTAGGCAGTAAAACAAGGATAGGAAATTCTAAATTATTATTGTTTGTCCTTCATTCTCTAAAAGGATCAATGACATCAGGAGGGTGATGTCTTGACTTGCAGGAGAATTGGATTTAAGGGGGGTAGGGCTGTGCAAAGTCATCAGCCTCACTCTCTCCTCCAATCCTTTGTTTAACAGTTAAGCTTCCGGACAGTTATTCAAAGTATCTCCTACTGTTTACGTTTAATTTTTTATGTGTGCTCATCTCTTATATTTAAGTATTATTCATTTGAGCTTCATGAGTTAGTCTAAATCTAACTTGTGACAAACTTCTTTCCAGCTCTTTTCATTGTTTTGTGTCTATAACCTTCTGCTACCCATCTATGTTATAGTTTACAAATGAACTCATATGCTAACATGGTGTTTCCTTGGCTGCCAGGTCTCTCCACTTGGCAAGAACAAAAGTTTGCTAACTAAGGCTCTTTTGGGGGCTCTTTCAACCTCTTGATTGATGTCAACTGTTTAATATCAATTAAACTTCCAGGAGAAAGAATGATAATTAGGGACAAGGCTCTCATTCTCCACAGTCTTTCAAAGTACATTGACAGTGGCTCAGCCATCACATCTGCCAATTTTCTCAGTTCTCTGAGGTACTACTCATTTTGGCTTGGTGCATCAAAGGCAATTAGACAGTCTTACTATCTCCCTACTTAACTTGGCAAACAATTCCGTTAACCATTTTTATTCTGTTGTTCCCAGTCCAGAATTTTTCCTTCTTGGCAGAGGAAAGAGAATAAAAAAATTAAGCACTTCCCCATTAATCTAAATCCTACTCATTCCTTCAAGATTAACTGGTCTCTCCTACATAGAGTCTACTTGAATTGTCACAACCCTGTGTGATCCCTTCTTCCCATGAGTGCCTGTAATTTGTCTGCCCTGCTCACTTGGCACCAAGCACATTGCTAATTATATCTTGATATATACGTTTTATATGTATATACATATATATACATATATATACACACACACATACATATATATACACACACATATATATACATATATATGTATACATAATGTGTATATATATAATGTATATACACACACACATACACACACACATATACTTACATATATGCGTGTGTGACCTGTCCCTTAAACTATGCTATCAATCTGCCAAGACAGTCATATCTACCATTTTTTCCTGCCTGGGGAAAGTCTTGCACAGCATCATTGGTACATGCAGTATGAGAAAAAATTCATATTAACTATGGAAGATAGATCCACTTGAGAGAATGGGATAGAGACCAAGGTATACCAGTCTCCACGGGTGCTACAAGATGGACAGGTGGAATATTTGCCTGAAATGGGGTGGGGTGGGGAGAGAGAGTATCATCTGGTTTGCTCCCTATTTTAACTAATTATTCTTTCTAAATAATAAATAAGGTCAGCTGTATCTATACTCCTAAAGTGACATAAATGTTTTCCATACTCTCTAAATTTCAGTGTCTTGGGATTGAACTCCTACTCATGCCACCATAATTTTTGCTTTCTAACAAGGTCAGACGCTTTGTCTTCTATTTCCTCTGACTCCTCCTGACCTTGTCCTAAATCCTAAATATGGATTTGCTGATTATTATGGTGATATGATTGCTAATCACTATCCGTTGAACTGTATCCCCAAACCTCTCTCCTAAATGGTTGTCTAAGACTTAAAATATTGATATTTTATGTCAAAATAGTATTTTCTCTGTTAAGAAATCCTTATAAAGTCAGATGATAGATATATATCTTATACACACATAAACAATATAAACAGATATGCATATCTACACATACACACATATAAATCAAAATGCAGTGACAGAAAGAGAGAGAGAGAGAGAGAGAGAGAGAGAGAGAGAGAGAGAGAGAGAGAGAGACAGAATGTTTTGCTTCTGTTGTTTAAAGAAATCACTGAACATTCAAGAAGAAAGAAAAAGCATGTAAGTGTGTAATGGAATTAAGAAGTAATCTGCAGAAGATGGTGGAGTAGAAACAGTTCATCCAAGCCACTCTGCCCCCAGAGTACCCCCAAACTATGTAAAAGGGGACTCTGAACAACTTCTGGAGCCCCAGCACCCACAGGACGACACAGAGAAGCTAACCTCCCACTGAGGATAGCCCAGCATCCCTGCAGGAAGGACCAGTGCAACAGTCTGGGAGCCGGCAGCATGCAGAGCACAGGGAGCCGAGCTTAGCCAAGCCCAGGTACGCTTGAACCGAGGTTTTAGTCCCAGGGTGGTAGGGCCAGCAGCTGGCTGGAGACCCCAGAACACCAGCAGCTGTGGCAACTCCAGAATTATCAACATAGACATGCCTAGGACAAAGTAAGAGGTAAGTGTCCTATGGACTTTGGGAGCAGTATTTGGGGAATGTGTTGGCTCCCTCCCCTGGGGGCTAGAAGCCTCTGAGGAGACACACCATTTTGTAGTTTTCAGAGGCAGCTCCAGCTCCCAGCCTGCAAATTTGTAGGGAGATCCAGTGATCAGTCTTGGGGGGTAATTGCTCTTGCTTTAACCTCCCTGTATCTGGATTGTGATCTAGGGTGGAAGTTGTGGGTGGGTTTACAGCTTGCCAGAAACAGAAGTTGCCGCCCACACGTTCGGGACGAAAATTCCTCTATCTGGCCTTAAAGCCATAGTGTGGCAACAAGCCCCAAAGTCAAGTAATTAAGTGGCAACATGCCAAGGCAAAGGAAACAGAAAAATGCAAACCTAGACTCCTATTTTGGGGGCATAGAGAGGGAAAAGGACTGTGAGGTCAGAAGTCCTGCTCCAAAAGCCCCAGGGGAAAGCATGAGCGGGTTGCAGGCTATAGAGGACCTTAAGAAGGACTTTAAAAATCAAATAAGAGAAGTGGAGGAAAATTTGGAAAGAGAAATGAGAAGGATGCAGGAAAAGTATGAAATGAGGGTCAACAGCCTGACTGAGGAAAACAACACCTTAAAAAATAGACTGGCTCAAATGGCAAAGGAGGCCCAAAAGGGCATTGAGGAGAAGAATGCCTTAAAAAGTCGAATTTGCCAGATGGAAAAAGAATCTCAAAAGTTCACTGAGGAGATTCATTCCTTCAGAGTTAGACTGGAGCAAATGGAGGCTAATGACTTTATGAGCAATCATGATGCTGTTAAGCAGATCCAAACAAATGAAAGAGTAGAAGGCAATGTGAAATATCTCATGGGAAAAACCACTGACCTGGAAAATAGATCAAGGAGAGACAATTTAAAAATTATTAGACTACCTGAAAGCCATGATCAAAGAAAGAACCTAGAAATCACCCTTCAAGAAATTCTCAAGGAAAATTGCCCTGATGTTTTAGACCCAGAGGGCAAAATAGAGGTTGAAAGAATCCACTGATCACCTCCTGAAAAAGATCCCAAAAAGAAAACTCTCAGGAATATTATAGCCAGGTTCAGAATCCCCAGATCAAGGAGAAAATACTACAAGCAGCCAGGAAGAAACAATTTCAATATTGTGGAAACACAATCAGAATAGCACAGGACCTGGCAGCCTCTACACTGAGGGATAGAAGGGCATGGAATATGATATTCCAGAGGGCAAAAAGAGCTGGGAATGAACCCAAGGGTCACCTACCCAGCAAAACTGAGTATTTTGTTTCAGGGGAAAATATGGTCATTCAGTGGAATAGAGGACTTTCAAGCATTCTTGAGGAAAAAACCAGAGTTGAATAGAAAATTTGACATCCAGACACAAGAAGGAAGAGATGCCTGAGAAGGTAATCAGGGGTAAGAAATCAAAAGGAACTTAATCAAAGTCAAACTATTTACATTCCTATATGGAAAAGCAATAACTGTGCCTGATGAAATCTTTCTCACTATGAAAATAATGGAAGAAGGAGGTGTGGTCATATGGATACATATGTGAATGTGTGTGTATATGCTTACACTTATATATGGATAGAGGGCATAGGTTGAATTTGTTGGGAAGGGAGGATACTCAAGGGATGAAATCATGAGGTGAGAGAGGAAAGTGGCAAGAGGAGATGGGGAGAGACAAGGTAGGGTAAACTATCTCATGTAGAAGAAGCAAGGGGAAGTGATTGCAAGGGAGGGAGATAATAGGAAGGTAAAAAAGGCAAAACCACATTCTCATTGAATTTGGCTCAGGGAGAGAATGACATACATACTAAATGGGATATCTCAACCTGCAGCAGTAAAGGGGGAAGGGGGATGAGAGGAGGGATGATGGATGGGGGGGCATCCTTGGGGGGAGGGGAGGTTGGAAGTACCCACTATAGAAGAGGGACAGGATCATGTAGGGAATGGACCAGGTGGGGGGTGGGATGAGTGGGAGGGAATTATAAGCAGCCTTGTACAATATATCTACTATGATAATGCTTTGCATAGCCAGACATGTACAACATATACTGAATTACTCATCTCCCCAGAGGGAATGGGTGACAAGGGAGGAAGGAAATGGATCTGAAATTCTAGGTCTTAACATTAAATGTTTCAAATATATATAAATACAAAAACCCAATTGGGAGATAAGATGTGCAGGCATTGGGACACAAAGATTCACCTTCCTCTAATGGAAAAGTCGAAGGGGATATGGGAGAAGGTATGGGAGAGAGCAGATTGGAGGAAGCAATATCTTGTGGGACTGCTATTCTGGGAGGTTGGGTAGCGGAATAATGGGGGGAAAATTATTGTAACTCAAAATCTGGTGGAAATGAATGATGTAAAACAGAAGTTACTAAAGCATTTGTTTAAAAAAAAGAAGTAATCTGCATTCAGAAGTAGTTCCCATTCACAGCTTTGTAGTTTTATTCCCCAAACAATTTAAAAATAAACTTTTCTCACATATGAAAGAACTTAAAATCATACTTCTTCTTCTGAATGCCTTGCTAAAAACCGAGATGAATCAGTGAAGTTTACACACTTTTAAGAGAAAGAACAGCTTAATTACCAAATATATCAGGTGCCACCAAATGATGATGTTTTTGGCTTCAACTGAGAAGGTAAACTTCTATTTTAGTGGGAGGAATTTCAGTCAGATGAAAGGAAGCATGTCAGAATTTTAGAGATCTTTGGGGTTAAGTTACTGTGAAAGAATCAAATCCTTGCAGCATTCTGAAAAAAAAAATAATTGATTCCCTTTTGTCTGATACCAAGTTACAATTAGAGATGCAGGAAAAGACTAAAGGTTTCCCAGAAGCACCTTTAAGATGACTCTTGGATTCTCTAAGGGAAGACAAGTACCAAGGAAGAGGCCTGAATCTAAACTTTCATCCTATGTTTCATTTTACAGAGGCAAAAACTGAAATCCAGGCAAAATAAATGATTTGTCTGTGTTCACATAGGTATTATTCATTACAGTTGGGGTGTGAACTCAGATTCTCTGATGCCAGAGACAGTGCTTTTTCCATTACACCATTATCTTATTTATTATTAACTATAACAAAAACATGTTAGTGAGAAGAAATTGGGTTGCATTAAAATAGAACTTGAATTCTTCATATCTATTAATCTTTCTGATTCAGTGATACACAAATGACATATATATGTATATATATGTCATTTATACATACATATATACATGTATAAATGACATATATAAACACAGAGAGTTAGGTTCTCCTGTTTCCAGATGTACTGTATAACTGTCAGGAAAAGGCCAGTGTGATTTTCCTTGGTTGAATTGACTCTTCAAGATTTAATAAGTCACATTTACTCCATTTGAATTGAAAATAAAATGGAATTATGGGTTTGACTCATGAATCAGAAGATTTACACTGAAACAGAATAAGATGCAAAGTAGATTGTGCTGACCTAAATCTGGGATTTCCTAAATATACAGCTCTTCACAATCTGGTCCCAATCTGTGTTTCTGAGCTAATGACAAATACACCCCCTCAAGCACATGTTAAATTGGCATACTTGTTATCTATATCTATATAAATATGTGTATATATGTGATATGTGTAAATATATAAGGTATTGTAGTATTCTCTATATTATAGTAGGAATTATATACGTCTGTATATGTATATGTATATCATTTACATGTGTGCGCCATTGGCTTTACCCATGGAATATAAGTAACTTGAGGGCAAGATTAGCTTGTCTTTGTATTCTTGGCGTGCTGAATATAACATAAAAGAATATGATTCCACAGATTAAAATAAAGATTTCCTAGTGAGATGCCCTTGGTTGGATCAGTTCCAACCTTAGACTCACCAAGTCAAATTATAATACCTAGGATTTACTGTAGTGGTAACTATTGTTTTTACAAATGATAATGGCTGCATTTTCATTTCAGACCTAATTAACCTTTTCAAGGTGGTTCAACTAAGTAATTTGAAAAGCAAAAAAGAAAAACATAACCAAAGTTTAAAGTCATAATCTTACCAGACAACTAGGATATTACAAATAACCTTTATTAATACTAACAACTTGTATATGTGTGCTTTTAAGGATTTAATGTTTTCTACTTAAAAAAAAAACTAACAAGAACATGTAGGTAGAGAGCAGTCTCACTTTCAGGAAAGCCTGGGTTAAATTCCTACATCTCAGTTATGCTGGTTGTATCACTCTGGCAAAGCTATTTAACCTCTCATTGTCCTCTCATGCAACTCTTCAGGATTACACAATTTATAGCAGTCATCTATGGGTATTGGTAAAGAAAGCTTCCACATCATGAATATTCCAACTATAGACAAACAAAATAAATTTCATACATTAGTCTAAGTTTGCATCACCAGAAGAATATTTTGCACATTCTGAACTGTGGTTTGTAGGTGACAAACATAAATGGGCTTTTGGGGAAGTGATTCTTATTTTTGGAAAATTATTTAAGCACAATTCATAGAACCCCTTTTGTTTAATCTGTGCCCATCAGTCTAATGGTTATTGCAATACAGAAAGCACCATTGTTGTCAAATTAGTTCATTTTTTTGAGGTTGAGAAGGGGGGAATTAACTACATCTCTGAAGGTCCCTTCCAATCTATGACTCTTATATTCCATTTCAATGGTTCTATAAAGTATTGCTTTTCAAGCAACATATCCCTGAAATCCACTGGTTACAGCAACCCCTCCAGTCCTAATAAGGAAAATAATCTGTGAAACCTTTCTAACAATCAGAAGATACATTAGATAGACCTCCTGAGTCGTTAATAAAACATTCTCAGCTGTGCACAGCTTGGTAATTAATGAGAAAGGAGGATAAGCGGCAGTATTTTCCCCTTGCTATCATTTTGTTCTTTTTTTTATTATTATTATTGTAACATAAAAATTGCTAATGTGGAAATGTTAAATTTCAGGGCAGGTTGTGGGGCTGGTGTGTGAGTGGAAACCAGAATGCCAGGATGGCATGCAGACAGCAAAGCCTCAGCTATTGTGAATATCAATGAACTAGAGTTAGCTGCCGGTATCCAGCTGTAATTAACATTGTTTGATTATTTCAGGGAACCTGTCAATTACATGGCTTTGTAGAGAAAACTACATATTAAAACAAATTTAGAGGCTTTGTGGAGAATATATTAAAATAACTCTAATATTTTTTTCTTAAATCTGTCTTTCTTTTTTTTTTATTATTCTTTTCACTTTTTTTCCCATTGAGTTCACTTTTCACCTCCCTCGACAGTTTTCCATTTCCTAGATAGCTCCATCTATACTGAGTCTGAATGAGAGAATAAAATACAGTTTAGAAAGCGGCACAATTTTAGTGATGGGTCAGTTCACACCCAATTTTACTACTTAGCACAGGGAAAGGAAAGGGATCTATCAAACGAGTTGAAATATTTATAATGATGTTTTAAACCCTCTCCATTGAAAATGCATTCAAAAGTACCCTAAGTGCTGTCTTTAGAGGAAGGCTATTATTTGGAAGGTGAACCAAACATCTAGACCTGCTGTCTTTAAAAGAGCTTCCTAAATTCAAGGAAACGTTTTACAAAGGAGGATCATAATAGGGAGGGAGCTGGGCCCCAGTCCATGAATGCTATTTTCTATGTGGTATCATCTATTGACCATCTGAAACTTGATAAAATGGAAGACAGATTGCAGGAGCCCTCTATGTGTTTAAGTATCAAGCTGATCCATAACTTTCACATGAACCAGAAATCATTTATTGTCAGTGCTGTCCAGAATATATCCTGACAGTTCAGTGGGAGTTTCACTGCCATTTATTTTCAAATCAATACTCAATTACGAAGAGGAAGATTCACTCCTTTACCCATTTTCAAGATGAAATTATGGACTGGAGCAATAACACTTAGTCAAGGCAAACCACTGTCCATTAACTCATGATGCTACTGAAAACCAGTTAGATACTTTATTAAAGTTCACTCTCTCCTCTCTCTCTTTTGGCTTTTAATTAATCATTGTGAAAAAGGCCTTTCACATTGTGACTGATGACCAGAGAAAACAATTTTCTCCTAACTGCCTTTTAATTTCAACTCTGGGAGAGCTCATTGACTGAATCTCACAACAACCCATCAATGCTAGTTTTTAATGTGTTTTCTCCTTTGTTATTGAGAAGAATGGAGTGGCAATGAAGCTTTGTGCTCCTCTTCATAACTCAAGTAATTGATTCAGTAAATGCTGCACATTTGCTACTGGGTAAAAGGCACTGTCAATGAAGATAGTAGGTACTATATAAATTACTCCATTAGCAGGAAATAAAGCTATTTATGATTTTTAAAGTATAAAATGTAGCTGCTACTAAAAAATAAAATGATGGTATATTCTGTTCCTTTTACTTTTATGCATGCTTTGCTTTTTTAAATCCCCTTCTACTGTTGGGAAGTTAATGAAAAACAAAGATAAAAAGATTAGAAAGGTGGATGAAGAAAGTAAAAACTCTTGCTCTTCAGAAATATAAACTTAAGGACCAATGGGCACATCAACTCTTCTACTTTTTTTGTTAGGTACAATAGGCCATTTTGATGTAAGTAAGGTTGGTGGGTAGGAAGATATGGGCAACGAAATACTGCAGGATGAATTTTCACTTAACATCCCATTTCAAGCAATAGCTTTCATGTTCATTAAACATATAAAAATTAAGGAGGTAAAAAATACTCTGCAATTTCATGAGTAGCTTTCTACACTCCTGAAATATCATTCAAACAAAATCCCTCACATTTAGGAATTTTTTTTAAAATTTGATTGGATTCCATGACTAATAATTACAGGAGATTCAATTTATGTGATACTTAATCCTTAGAAAGAACTATTTTGTAACAGTCCTTGTAACCTACTTTAAGCAACCAATGTTCAGACAATTTAATGCAATTCTTTAAATATGTATACAGATATTCTTAACCTGTTCTGTGTTACCTAACCCTTAGCAATCATGTGATGCCTATGACCTCTTTCTCAGAATAATGATTTAAATGCATTAAATAAAATTAAATGTGCTAAATAGGATTACAAAGAAAACCAATTACAATGAAACAGTTATCATTTTTTTAATTAAATATCTCTAAGTTAAGAATACCTATAAGAGTTTGCTATGTGTAAGGAGAGTGGCACAGAAACAAGAATGGAGACATATCTAGACTAAAGTACTTAGCAAGCTAACAAATTCCAACCCAATAAAAGGAGGAAAGCTTAGAGTTTATTTTTAAATGAGGGGTGGAGTAGTGTAATGGAAATGCAAATTTAAAGATCTTCCCTGGCCCTAGGCCCTTTGATAGGCTTAAGAGACTCTGAGAACCTTCCTTGATTTGAAAATATAATCTGTCCCCTGATAGGCTGAATGGGGTCACATGGAGCCTGTGGCAGGAGGTTTGGTTTTTAGGAATACCTACACCTTGGTGCTGTGTGATTGGGCAGTGGGTCAAGAGGGTTGTTACATTCTCTGAGCCAGGAGGAAGCTATATAATCCCTGATGTGAGGCTTTTGCTTTGGGGCTCACTTTGAGAAGTGTTGTATGATTTGACCAGATGAGACTCTGGGCAGCTGTTGAGAGCCCCCTGGCTTTGAAAACCAGATGTTGATGCTTCCCTCTCTGGTAACTGTGATTTGGTGTTGATAACGGTTGGACAGTTTGGAAGCCTGTGTGCTTGATCTGTTTGTTTCTCTGTCTTGTAAGTTCTGTCTGTATACTTTGAAGTTCAGGGTGCTGAGCTTTTTACCCTGAATTAGGTAAACCATCTATGTTTGATTGATTAAAGTAAGCTTGTTAACCCATTTTGAGTTGCTTTCCTTTAGAAAAGCAGACCTAAGAATCTGTGTTGGCAGCCACCCTGGGGATGTTGGGGTGCTTGCCACTACAGGTAGTGATTTTGTCCATTTTAAGTTTGAAAGCTATTCAGAACTGTGAAGATAATGCTGTCACCAAAATTGCTGGACAGCCATTGCAATAAATCTGTTATAAAAAGACCTATGCTAGTATGTACAGGAAGAGTCTTCTTAGCTTAAGAAACACCACAGATCTATATATACATGCAAACACATATACATATATGTAGGTATATATACTCATATATGTATATATAATTATACATATATGTATACATACAATCACCTGTATACCTATATATGCATACAAACATATGTGTTTCCATTATTTTTGCTGTTAAGCAAGTGATATCACTTTGGTTTTATCCACCACCTAACAGTCTTTGTAAACTGTGTAGGAAAGGAAGATAATTCCCATTTAACAGTATAGTAACCTCAATTTGTTAAGTTCAAATCAAGGACTACATATATTATCTGATCTCTGTCAAAAGATAAAAAAAAAATTAAGGAATTTAACTTCTTCTTCCAACTAGAGAGTTCTATAAAATACTACAGTCAAAGTATGATGCCTCTAATACTTCATCATGCCTCGAAAGTGGCCCTGGGTTCTTCAACACTGTTCAGGGTAATACAAGCTTTGTTGGGCCAAAACAAGTTACAAAAGCTAAGATTACAATAGCAATAATAGAAATAACAATAAAGTACTTGTATATCATTAAAGGTTTGCAAAATACTTTAAAAAGCTTATCTTGCTTTATCCTCAAAATCTTAAAAGGTAGGCACTATAGTTTTTCTTTTGTTTTTTTCCCCCAGTTTACAGATAAGAAAACTAAGGGAGAATAAAATTAAGTGACTATCCCAGGGTTACATAGTTATTAAGTATCTGAGGTTGTATTTGAACTTGGGTCTTCCTGACTGTGGGTCCAGAAGTCTACTCCTAGTGCAACCTGGCTGCCTCAAATCATTGATGGCCTCTGTACCTGTTTTCTATGGATTTAGATCAAAAGGGTCAACATCAGGGAGTTAATGGACAAAATCATTTCTTTGTTGTTGTAGCAGTAATTCTTGGAACTAACCCCCAGTTACTGTTTACTAAACAATTATGTCCATGAATGAGGATCACTGGTTTAAAGCTGGTAGAGATCTTACAGGTCAGGATTTTACAAATGAGGAAACTAAGTCTTACAGTAATTAAACAACTTGCCTGAGATTCCATTGATGCTAAGAAGCAAAACCAGGATTAGAACTCCAAATCCAGTCTTTTTCCTCTGCACCATACTAACTAATGGGTTCTATGAGTTTGGTGTATTAGATTGTTTTAAAATACATTTTATTATTAGGTGTAACCTTGAAATTTAATAAGAAACTATCTTAACGTTGTTCAATGAAACTGAGACTTCAGATTTAGAGTGGTTCTTAACCTTATTTTGTGTTATGGACCACGTTTGCTGAAGCTTATGGATCCTTTCTCAAAACAATGTTTTAAATTTGTAAAATAGAATAGACGGGATTACAAAGGAAAAAAAATTATCTTGAGATAGAGTTATCTGCTTACTCTACATACAAATATGTGTATACATGATAATTATTTTAATATAACATAAAAATATATAAGTATAGGGCGGCTAGGTGGCACAGTGAGTAGAGCGTCAGCCCTGGAGTCAGAAGGACCTGAGTTCAGATCCGGCCTCAGACACTTAACGCAGACACAAACAAATACCTAGCCGTGTGACCTTGGGCAAGTTACTTAACCCCAATTGCCCTCCAAAAAGGAAAAAAAAATATATATATATATATATATATATATATATATGTATAGCATATAAATGCCCAGAGCATCTTTTAAAATCCCCTGCTTTAGAACATAAATAAGAAAAAATGGGTATAATATTCTGATCCTTGTGGAATAGTGAACCATTTCTTCATTTATCAGCTCTGAAGTTCAGTTAAGGGACAAAAAGAATAGCAAATCAGTAGCAAAAGATATGGATTTAAACACAACTGGTGGACAGGACCAGTGGTTTCTATTCTCACACAGCAACAGCTATTGATGTGATTTCTAAATTTAAACTGCACTGCTGTCACATTAATTATTATTATGTCATCATGATAATCATTTAGGACATACCTGAAGCTGCCAAAATCTCTAGGTGAACTCTGACTTATTTCTCTAAATTCTTGACCCCAAAGGTCATCAACTATGAATACTATCAGGTCTGGAGTCATAAAGACTTGAGTCCAAATCTGGCTTCAGACAGTTGCTAGCTATGTGACCCTGGGTAAGTCACTCTATCTCTGTCTGCTATAATGTCCCTGTCTGTAAAATCGGGATAATAATAAACCCATCTCTCAGGTTTGTTGAGAATAAAATGAGAAAAAAATGTATAAAGTGATTAGCGTAGTACCTGTAGCATAAAAGGTGCTATGCAAATATTATCTATTATTATTAACACAGTTTTGATACAGTAAAAGAGCATAAATGGTCTGAATATCAGCATATGTGAGAGTTTGATCCGTCTTCCAGGACCACAAACTTCTTTGGTTTAATTCTGTTTCCTTGATACTACTTCATAATGCCTTACTTTGAAAGAAAAATTACTACCTGGAAGTATTATTTCAAAATCAAATTCACTTGAACAAACAAGATGCAAAAGATATGTTACATGATATGCCTGGTACATGTTAGAAAATTATTACCTGTCAAGTTGCTGATTATAAGTTTTCTATTTATAAGCATACCTTGTATGCTATTGTATAACAGTGATTCAGTTACCCCTCAATCTCAGTTTGGCTGTTTTCTTCCTTTATTGATCCAAATTTAGGAGAATTTTAAGGAGGTGATTGTATTATTTTTCAATTTACTTTGTCCCTGCATGCCTTGTATTTTCTCATTTAATGATGATGATGATGATGATGATGATGATGACAATGAAGATGATGACCCATTAGACTGGGAGCTCCCTAAGACTTCGATCTACCTTTTGTCTTTCTTTGTATCTCCTATGCATAGCACAGTGCCCAGAACATAATAGGAGATTAATAAATGTTTGTTGAATGACTGGTGATGAATATAAATAACAAAAGAATCCATAGAACATTCCATATAATATAATAACGTGATAGTGATGACTCAAAACAATTTCTATCTGAAATTTGTCTAAAAATAATGAGAACTAAATGTGATAAGCCAAGATGACAGAATAGAAGGAAGTAGTACAATCTAGCTTTTCCCCCACAACCACTCCTACAAAGATCTAAAAAGAGAACCCATTAGAGCTATGATCCATAAACCCAAGGAAAAAATGCCATGAGTTAGTTTTGCAGCCCAGGCAGGCATAGTGAGATAGAAAAGAGTTCTGAAGATATTGAGAATGAGATCTAGCCAGAACAAATGCTAAGCGGACCCTTCTAGCTGAGGTACTTAACTGAACCAAAAGATGGTCCTAGACATAACATAAACAGACCTAACAGAAAGTAGGGAAAGGAGCCAAAAGGCAGTTGTGTTGTTTAAATCTCAATGCTGGAGTTGAGATTGAGTATGCATTGAGGAGAAGACCTGACCTTAGGGGTAGCTAACCTGCAACTGTATCAGAATTGTACCAGAATTGTACCCTCTTGTCTGAACTGGTTGAAGGAGGGTAGACTACAAATACATACAGAATTTGGTTACTCAAAGAAACCAAAGTTAACAGGGAGAGTGTAAACTAAAGAATAAGAGGGAGGGGAGAGCATGGCAGGCCAGGGGGGACTAGTCGTAAGCAAAATGAATTTTAACCTCCGAATGTGGATCAATAAGAGAAAAAGTTAAAAAAGAAAAGAAACTGTAAGAATCTGTGAATTAGCAAAAGGCAAAAGGGTCAGGGAAGCATAAGCAGATTACAAGAATTATTCGGTGCTAATCATACCCCTTTCTCACCACTTCCTCCTTTGGAGAGAACACTTTGTATAGAACTTTAAAAAAAAAACTTAGCAAAGAGCCCATAGCAACATATCAAAAACATCACATACTGTGATCAGGTTGGATTTATGCTAGGAATGCAAGGTTGGTTCAATACTAGAAAAACTAAAAATATAACAGACTATATTAACCAAAAAAAGAACAACAACAACAACAAAAACCAACCATGATTATATCAATAGATTAAAAATCTTTTTTGACAGGATACAATACTCATTAAAACACAAGGAAACATAGCAATAAATGGACTTTTCTTCAATATAAGGAGTATCTAGCTAAAACCAAGAACATCATTATATGGAACAGGGATAAACTAGAGACCTTTCCACTAAGTACAGAAATAAAGCAAAGATGTCTATTTGCATCAATATTATTTAATATAGTGCTAGATATATTAGATGTAGCAACAACACAAGAAAAACTGAAGAAATAAGTATATGCAAAGAGAAAAACAAGTTATTACTTTTTATAGATAATATGATGATGTGCTTAGAGTACTTAAGAGAGTAAAATTAAAAATAATTGAAAAAATTAATAATTCAACTTCTTTTCAGGATATAAAATAAATCCACATAAATCATTCTATATGACTAGCAAATTCCAGCAGGAAGTGGAACAAAGCAAGCTTCCATTTAAAATAACTACAGGGGCAGAACTGAGATGGCAGAGTGAAAGCAGGAACTCACCTGAACTCCTGCATGAATTGTGTCAGTAACTTCTAAAAAGTGAATCTGAACAGATTTTAGAGTGACAGAATCCACTGGGAGATGGAGCATGGCAGATTCCCAGTCTAAGAAAGTACACATGTAGGATTGGGAAGGGGGAGTGTGGAGCATGGGGGCTACACTAACATAGACCTAAGACCAGACCACAGTGGAGACAGAGCTAGCACTGGCAAGAGGATTCATCCACAACAGGGGTGATTCACAGACCTTTCACCACAGGATGGAGGATCTGTCAGAGCTAGATAAGAGACAAGCCCAGGGTCTCCCTGGGGCTATCAACCCACAGCCTGGGTGTTTATAAATCTCCTACCTGAACTTCCAGGAGCCAAGATGGTGGAGTAAACCTTAGCTGCTCTAATCCCCCACTCTGACCCTGAAAACCCAGAAATTATTGCTCCAGTGTAAAATCCTGAAATGTTGGAATGAGCAGCAGGCTTGGGAGTGCTCAAGGTAGGGTGTGACTGAGGCTGTGTTGTGGCCTGAAGTGAAAGGTGGGAGGTATCCCAACAAGCCCCATCTCAGCTGACCAGTGGGAGATCTCAAAGCCCAAGGGGGTAGAGTCAGTAACTAACACCAGAAGCCCAGGTATGCCTTAGCACCACCAGGGGAATCTGCAGACACCAGCACAGCCCTGGCCACCAACTGCTGAGCCTTCTGGAGCTCTAGCCCAGAGGCACAGAAACCTGAAGTGGCTACCTCAAGGTAACCCAGGGGAAATACTGAAAATCCTTGCCTTGGCCTCAGTTTAGACACCCAGTGGTCATAGCCAACAAAGCCAACAACCAGGCCCCTAGCTCCCCGATTAAAAAGTGTGGGTCAGAGCCCTCTGTAGCCCAGAGGCAAAAATCCACTTTTAAAGTCAATAAATAGGTAACCACAATGGGAAAGAGCAAGTTGGGAAAACAAGACTAAAAATGATTGAATCCTATTGTTGCGAGTGAGAACAACCAAATTCAGAAGGGGCCAGCATTGACTTTATACACACACCTGAAACACAGAAGGAAATATGAACTGATCTCAAGGCCAGAAAGCATTCTTGGAAGAACTCAAGAGGGATTTTAAGAAACAAATTAGAGGTAGAAGATAAATTGACCAATTCTTTTAAAATTACAGTTACCAAAATGGAAAAAAATCTCACTGAAGAAAACAAACCCTTAAAAAGTAAAATTTATGAATTAAAAAGAGAATCTGAACATATGGAAAAGGAGCTTCAAAAACTAACCAAGGAAAATAATTCACTAAAAATTAGAATCAGTCAAATAGAAGCTAATGACTCTATGATTCATCAAGAATTAGTCAAACAAAACCTAAAGAGTGAAAAATTAGAAGAAAATGTAAAATATCTCATTGGAAAAACAACTGACCTAGAGAACAGATCCAGGAGAGATAATCTAAAAATTGTTGGTGTACCAGAAAGCCATGATAAAATAACTACAAAGCATATAAAATATTTTCAAGTTTATCTGTCAAGACATAAATTGAAATTATAGGAATATAAATACAAAAGACTCCTGAAGCAAATAAAAACAGACATAAATAAATATTGATTTTAGGTAGAGGGAGCCAATATAATAATGAAACAACAATACTAGCTGATTTAATGTTTTTATTTGGTGCCATACACAATCCATTCATAGTTTTATTAATATGGCCCTGAAGAATTAACTTAGGTACTATTGTCATTATTATATTGGCTTGGCCTAACCGTGAGCAATTAATATTTCTACAAGTATTTCAGATGAAATTCTTCTGTAAAAGCAAAAGGTCAAGAATCTCAAGAGAAATAATGGAGGAAAGTAGAAAGGAAGAGGCTTAATTATACCAGAAATCAAACTATACTATAAAACAGTAATCATCAGAATGATTTGTTACTGGTTGAAAAACAGAGAGGTACATCAGTGGAACAGATTAAGTATAGAACACAAAGAAGAAAAAAAAAACACAGTAGTCTAATTTTTGATAAGGATAGCTATGTGGCACAGTGGATGGATAGAGTACCAAGGCTGGAGTCAGGAAGACTCATCTTTGTGAGTTCAAACCTAGACTCAAACACTTACTAGCTGTGTGACCTTGGTCAAGTCATTAACCCTGTTTACCTTAGTTCAACTGTTAAATGAGCTGGAGAAGGAAATGACAAATCACTCCAGTATATTTGCCAAGAAAATCCCAAATGGGGTCACAGAGTCAGACACAACTGAAAACAACTGAACAACAGAATATTTAATAAACCCAAATACCCCCGGTACTGAATCAAGAACTGACTGTCTGACAAAATCTACTTGGAAACTGGACGGCCATCTGGAAGAAATTAGATATTAACTGATTCAGGATACCAGGATACCAGGATAAACTCCAGTTGGATAGGTGAGAGACTAGAGTGACATCACAAACCAATCAGAGGAGCAAGTAAATGATCACCTTTCAGATCTCTAGATAGAACAGTTTATGACAAAACAAGGAATAGGGATTATAAAAGATAAAATGCATAATTCAGAGAAGTAAAGAAAATTTAAAATATTTTACACAAACAAAACCCGTATACCTAAAACTGGAAGAAAAACTGGTAGATAGTAAGTAGAAAAATCTTGCAGCAAGAGCAAGATTTGTTTTGTTTTGGGGTTTTTTTCTGACAAAGGTCTATTATCATATACGTGTGTATGTGTGTGTGTGTATAATTGTTTCAAATTTATTAGAGTTATTCCCCAGTAGATTAATGGCCAAAGGATACAAACAAGAGATTTTTAAATTTTCATAGGCATTCCTCTATCTATAGTCTTTCTTCATAAGCTTAACAGTCCCTATAACTTTCTCATCTCTAAACACGACTTGAATATCTATATATCCAGCCCTAGCCTTTCCCCTGAGTTTCAGTTACACCAACTCTCCACTTGACACTTCAAATATGATATATTAGAGACATCTCAAACCTGAGGTGTCCAAAAGTGATGTCATTCTCTACCCAAACATGCACATACTCCCCTCTTTTAAGCTTTATGATTTCTGTAGAAAGCACCATCATCCTCCAAGTCTCCTCAGTCATAACCTCAGTATTATCTACCACTCCTCATTTTTGCTTGACAAATCTTGCTGGCATCTCATGTTTCTAGTCCCTAATCTCTATTCACATAGCTACAATTTTAGTTAAGGCCCTCATTGCCTCTTGCTTAGATTGTTACACCTTCTAATTTGTCTCTTCCCCCAAGACTCTTCCCATTCTAGTTTACCCTATACACTGGTGTCCAAGTGATTTTGTATAAATCCAGAACAATTTCCACAGCTCTCTGTTGCCTTTACAATAAAATGTAAACTCCATGGTTTGACCATTAAAGACTTTCACAACCTTTCCCCAAACTACATTTCCAGTCCCAATGAAATTATTCCTCTAATGCTCCGAGTTTCAACCAAGCTGGCACTCTCTCTAATCTTCACACACAATACTACAACTCCTGTTTCCACGACTCAGTACAGGCACCACCCATGTCTAGAATATACTCCCTCTCTCTTCCTTAAAGATATAGCTGAAGTGCCTCCTTTTATGTAGTCTTTCCTGATCCCTTCAACTGATGCTGCCCTCCCTCCCAAACTACCTTGTATATAATTACATTTTACTTATGTGCACTTATTTCTATTTTAAATGTACTTACTGTCTCTTTCATTAAGATATAAGTTCCTGAGCCATAACAATTGTTGCATTCTTTGTATTTGTATTCCAAAACTGGCACAGTTCCTTGAATATAGTAGGCGCTTAATAAATACTTCTTGATTGACATATAAGTAAGAGCTATCATCACCCTTTGTTCTGATTTATCAATATTTCAAAAGAAATGCAAATTAATGACAAAATCACTTATATATGACTTAAATATGAACTTCCAAATGACATATGGGAGACATATTGAATCACTAGCAAAAGGTATCTCAAAGCTAGAACTTGGGAAGAGGCCACCAGCCCAAACTGCTACATGCATCTGTCTGAATCAGTTTCCCAAAAGTCATAATATGATTCTGTTCAAATGGTCTATTGCAGAGACAGGCTAATGAGCTACCACTGCCTGATAAGAAACCAAAAGATAAAAAGTATTTGGGAATGACTGGAACTTTGCTACTATCTTCAAGAATTGCAGAAATAACTTGTACATGAGATAATGGCAAGAGGTGACCTCCAAATCAAATTTCCACCCTGAGTTTTATTTTGAATAATGGATGTTTCCTATTCACCACCTATAAGATCATTGATTAAGAGAAGGTTTTTTAGTTTAACCACCAGCATTTTACTGAGAACAAAGTGGTTTCACAGGGTATAAATAATTTGCTTTAAATCACAATAAATAATATAAATAAATTGCCTTAGAACACAAAGGTCTTAAGTGACAGAGCTAAGATTTGAACTCCAGTCTAGTTCCTCCAAGGCCAACACTTTTTTTTTCACAATACTTGATTGCCTCCAGCATAGTTGCTGAAAAACAATAGATCAGGCCATTTCAGATTGGGATATCTAAACAACCCCATTGATCCTTGTGGTTCCATTGAGATTATGGTCATGTGTGTAGGCATGTTTAATCTAAATAAAATAATTAAATTGAGATTAAATCTCATTTAAGAACAAAAAAAATTTTTTATTAAACACAGGCCATTCCAACTTTATAAACTCCAGATAATCTGCCCACTTTACAAGGTCACTATAACCTCACACATATTTAAAAAAAAAGGAAATGATTTGTTGTCTGTTTTCTAACTGGTTTACTTTGGCATTATTTATGAGAAATGAGATTTAGTGAGGTACTTCATTTTCCCCATTTCTGCTAGATTGATTTCTGTTATATATAGCAATCATGTCCTTCCTCTGCTCAAAATTCTAGTGTTGTTTCCTATTGCCTATATAGGAAATTGAAGCTCCCTAGATTGACGTTCAAAGCTTACCACCATCTTGCAACTTTGTACTTTTCCAACATTATCTCATGATTCTCTATATACTCTGTATTCTGTGTTATCACCAAAATGGACAATCAGTATGTCCTACATATTCCTTACTCCTTCCTGGCTCCACGTATTTGAATTAATTAAAAACACCTATTAAGTGCTGATTATATGCCATGCAGTTGTCAGGTACACAAGATACAAAAATTAAAAAAAACAAAAAACAAAAAACCTTTGCCCTCAAGGACCTTATATTCTACTAGGAGAAGATACATAAAGGAGTGGTATCTAGGGAAGGAAGTTTTGGTCTGAGGAGTTATAGTCATGGTTAGTGGAACCTCTGAGCACATGACTAGCATATGCTATCCAAAAACAATAAAGTATTCATTTTTTTCCTGTTCCCAGAGTAATATTGTTCTGTGTACCTGTAATAACTGGTCTATTACTCTTCTGCTATTGAAAAAAATGAATATTCTTTTAAAAACTCACTCAAACACTATCACCTCCATGAAGAACTCACTAAAACCCATTTAGTTTTTGGACCACACATAGTACTATCCCTCAAACTCTTTTAAATACTTATTAGCTATTATGTTGCATTGTGGTTACCTGCATATCATATCCCCTTTAAGTTATAAAAGTCATGAGGATGGGGACCATATAGTATCTAAACATTTTTTTCTGATCAGTGCCTACCTATGTGATTTACATGACAGAAGTGCTTCAAAATGTTGAACTAAATTGGATCTTATGTACCTATGTATTATTTGGCATCACAGTTACTGGTAAAATTGAGGAAAAAATCATGGGATCACATTTTGGGAAAACACGGGATAAAAAATCACATATTGAAAAAGTAAAGGAGGTGACATCAGTAACTATTAATTTTTCATTTTATTTTGGCCTAAATCTACTTCTCCTAAATTCCCATTCTTACAAAAGAACCCAATGTTCTTCTAGTCACCCAAGTTCTCTACATAAATGGTCATTAAGTTTTCAAGTCTTACTTACTTTACTTTTGCAACATTTCTCACATACATCCCCTTCTCTATTCTTATAGCATGACTGCCTTAATCCAAGTCCTCATTACCTCTCACCTGAAAAACTGCAACAGCCTAATAATTGGTCTCCTTTGCATCTGATATCTCCTCTCTGAAATCCATCTTTCACATAAATACCAAATCAATGTTTTTAAAACATTGGTGTAACTTGTCTCAAAATGTTCCTGTAGTTCTCTATTGCCTTTAGGTTAAAATAGAAAATCCTTAGTCACTGAATCATTCATGATCTGACTTCAGCCTCTGTTTCTGGGTTGATAAGACAATATTACTCCCCATTCTTGCATACACTGTACTGTAACCAAACTGGTCTGCTTCATTCACTGGCAATATTGCGTAGAAATATAGCTTTGTAATAGCTTACATTTCTAGGTGGTGTAGCAGATAGCGTGCCAGACCTAGAGTCAGGAAGACCTGAGTTCAAAACCAACATCAGACACTAACTAGCTATGTGATCCTGGGTAAGTCAATGAACCCTGTTGGCCTTAGTTTTCCCACCTGTAAAATGACCTGGAGAAGGAAATGGCAACTCACTCTAGTATCTTTGCCACAAAAACCCCAAATGGGGTCACAAAGAGTTGGAAATGCCTGAAAAAACAACAAGCTTACATTTATAATAGTAGCTTAAATGTATATAGTGTTTTAGGATTTGCAAAGAAATTTGTACATATTATCTCACATGAAACTCACAAGAACCCTGTTTTATTCCCTTTCCAGTTAAGGAAACTGTGTTTAAGAAAGAGTAAACAACTTTTTCAGCAGTTTCATCTAGCTATCAAGGGCCTGAGGTAGAATTCAAATCCAGATCTCCCTGCCTTTAAGCCCAGTGGACTATCAATTCCCTCATTTTCTATGACAATAAGTGGCTTTAATGACAACAATACTGAGCCAGTGATAATAGAAAGATTTTTCAGGAGCATTAAAGATTCCTTGCTTAGTTGGTACATAGACCAGGAATTCTTAATCTTTAATATAGCATTGATCCCTCTGGCAATATGGTAAAGCCTATTGATCCCTTATCAGAATAATGTTTTTTTTTTAAATACATAAGGGTTCAAAGGAAACCAACTAAATTGAAATGCAGCTTTTATTGATGTTTTTAAAAACAGATTCACAGATCCCAGGTTAAGAATCCCTAGTGTAGAATATGCTATGTGTTTTGGTTGAATGTTTCAACCTTCCACTGCCATAGTCAGCTTCTCTGTAAAAACAAGATAGACTTCTCCCAGTAATGGAAGCCTTCACTGTCTAAATGAATCTGACATTATTCCACCACAAAGAATCCCATAAGGGCTAAATAAATGATTAATAATCCCATGAAAACACTTTACTGGGTATTTGATGGTTGGGAGACTAGTAGAAGAATAAAACAGTGCTTTTTGAAGAAGATGCATCATTCTGAAAATGAGGATGGCAAAATTTCTCAGACTGGTGGAAAAGACGAGTATAAAATGATATAGTCAAACTGCATAAATAAAAAATGTATGAGTTGGAATCAAAAGAAAGATCTTTATTCATAGCAAAGTGTCTGTGAGTTACTCAAGTGATATCCTACCCAATAACAACAACAACAAAACCCAGTTTTTAAAAAATGATGCCTTTTCTGTTGGCTAATACCATACAAGTTTCAAGATTTCCTCAATAAAACATATTTGCCAAGTGTGTTAGGAAAAAGTGTTCCACTAAATATTTATCACTAAATTTGATCCTGACAAATTAATTTTCTCCTTATTCACTGTATAGTGGTATAGCAATCAAGGGCCTTTGTTTCCCAATAATCACTGTATTAGCCATCTCTAATTGTGTAAAGAGCTACTGAAAAAAAATTTAAATGAATAAAGAAACTCATCTTTTCATTTGTAGTTCCCCTTATCTCCTTTCTAGGATTTAAAAGAATACTGACAAAATAGAACATTCAGTGGGATGGTCTACATTAAGATGAGATTGGTGATGCCCTCCTAACGTGAATATGGTTTTATTAATTTTGAAAGTGAAGGATGCTAAAATATTTAGAGGATTGTATGCAGGTTGGTTTAAACTAGAATGAGATTAACTACCAATACTTTAAGAAAAACAATGGGGAAACAGAATCATTTTGTCAGTGAACATATTCTTTAGAGTCATGTGTGAAATGCAAATCTAGAATGTTTGTCCCCTTTGAGAAAGGGATTACTGATCACAGAACATATAAGCAGTGAATGTTAAATTTCCCTGTTGGGGAAAAATACAGCCATTTAGAATCATCATCCAAGCAATTTATATTCGACATTCTGGTATCCCAGATTATATAATTTCATTTGATTTAGCAGGGGAGGGAATCTTCCTTTATTAAAATTTATGGATAGTATCTTGTCTGTGTGATTTTATCTTTTTTTAGCATCTCAACTCTCTCTGTTTTATGTTTGGAAAGTTCTTGCTTTAAGAGAGAATGTTGCTCATTGGTCTGAGAAATAATAAAATGTAGGGTCACAGGAGGAGCAAGTGGTTTGAAACAATGCCTTCCTAACTTTAACTATAACATGCCAACCACTATGCCATGTTGCCTCCCAAATATAAACTGGAAGAAAGTCAAGCTTTCAAAAGCTCAAAAAGGCATTTCCTTAAGACACTAGATTTCTTTTTCCTCACAAGGGTTAATTGAAAGGAAGCTGATAAATTCTAGAGGTCAACATTGCAGCTGTATTCTTTTTTTTTTTCTTTTTGGAGGGCAATTGGGGTTAAGTGACTTGCCCAAGGCCACATGGCTAGGTGTGTGTGTGTGTGTGTGTGTGTGTGTGTGTGTGTGTGTGTGTGTGTGTGTGTGTGTGTTTGAGGCTGGATTTGAACTCAGATCCTCCTGACTCCTTGACTGGTGCTCTATTCACTGTGCCACCTAGCCACCCTCCACTGTAGTTGTATTCTCACAGCATTACTGAGATTACAGCAGGCCTGGGTTCTGCATGGCTGAAGATTCCTTTATTTCCATTCCCTCTCCTCCCACAGATCAACCTCATTTGGTATCATGGCTTTTATTTCCATTGCTATGCTTAATCACTACACAAGATGATGAAGCTTGGTGGTCAATCTAAGGGAAAATCCAAAGTAAATTCAATCACTGAGTGAAAATGATAGCATCTATTTCTAAAAACAACGTACATATGTGCAGGTATATATGGGAAGGATATAGGACAAGAATGAGAATAGTTTAGAGAGTTACTTTGGCCCTTGAAAATATTTTGTTTCTCACAGTGCACTTCTAAAAGGTGAATTTTTTTGCTTTCGCATTTTTCGGCAAGATGTTCAGTCTTGTTAGTGTCTAGACATGTTAAAATACAGAGTTAGATTTCCTGGAGAAATGAATTATTATATGTTTTTTGGGGGGTTGTTTGTTTTTCCCAGACAAGGCCAGGCCCTGTCAGTATTTGTTATTTGGCCTCATTGACACTCAGAGTATTTTTAGCCCTGTTGTGCTACATGAGACAGCAGATACCCTGCAGGGATGCTGGTAAAACTATCAGGATCTGAGAAACCTTCGGAACCCATCAGTCTTTATGCCTTTGATAATAAAATGCCCACGCTTTATAAAGAAGAAGCAATGTCCTTTAAAACTTTGACATTTATCAAATTCTCTTAAGTATTCTCAGTTCCAAGTAAAATCCAAAATGATCTGGCAGAGGTAAAAAGATTAAGAACAGTCAACAAGTATTCTGAGAAAGCTCCTTCTGGTCCTGTGTCCTATTGTCTTACTCTGTAGGACTACAATGGGTCTTTTTGTGGAGGCTACACTGGTAAGGGTTGTCTCTCCTTCTCAATATCCTGTACATTATGGCTGCTTAACAGATATTAAATACTGATGATCAGGATAATATATCAAATGGGCAAATATAAACAATCCACTTTCTTTGGCAAGCCACATGAGATATGGTACTAAGAGCTTCCTAGCGGGAAACAAGAACAATAGTTTGAAGGAGAATGAAGTATAACTCATTACCTTTAAAGATGAGGAAATAAAAATACTGGCAGAATGAAAATATAAGCCATATAATTAAAGTAAACCTTTAAATCTCAAGAGATTTATCCTCATTCATGTAGATCCTCCTACCACATCAATTATACCCAGGGTGTATGTTAGGGACTTTTCAATAGTGCATTAACTCATGTAACATATTCTTGCTTCACTATAGGTGAAATCAACAAAATGATGCTACACTCAAAGCTTATAAGAATTACCACAGCTTCCAGAATTTACTAGTGGATTATTAGTGTGGAAACTAGGTTATGTCCACAGGGCCACAAGAATTAGTCAATAAATGATTTCAGTCTACCAACCTGTTGTTTTACTTAAACCATGTGAAACAATGTAAAAATAGAATTTTTAAAGAATAAATACATAGACTGAGTTAGCTATTTGTATAGACAGAGCCTTAGGAGAGTCATTCATTCAACTTCCATTTATTAAGTGCTTGAAATGACTTTTCTAAGCTATAGAGATATAGAGACAAAAAACAAGCCAACAGAAAAAACCAATATCTACCCCTAAAAAGTATACAATCTGTTGGGGAAGGCAGCATATAGATAGCTATGTAGAGCAGATAAAAGTAATATGAAAGGGGAAGACATTAGTAACATGGGAACCAAGAAATACCTCCTACAGAAGGTAAGATTTGAATCAAAGTGATCAATGATTCTTTCTAACAGGTTCACAGCGTTAGAGGCATCTTTACCACTTTATACTCTTTCAACACCCATATGCAATGAATTGCTAAGCCTTACCTGTCTTCTTTTACCACAATTCTAACATTCTTCCCTTTTTCTCCATTCACTGTACTACCACTTTAATTTAGGGCCTCATTACCTTATTGAGGTAATATTGAAATAATCTCCTAATGAATCTCCCTATTTCTAATTTCTCTCCCTTCTAATTCATCCTCCACATAGGTGCCCAAATGATATCCCCAAAGTAAAATTTGACATTATTCTTTTGCTCAAGAAGTGTCAATGCTTCCATATTGTGACCAGGATAAAATTGACCCTTCACATTCTAGCTCCAATTTCTCTTTCCAGAATGATTTCAACCAATAATTGTATTAACAATTGGAGATAGAAGGGATAAGGAAAGCCCTTGTGTGGAAGGTTCACTTGTGTTAGGTCTAAGCAGGTTTGGGGAACCTGAAGCCTTGAGGCCACATGTGGTCTTCTAGAGACTTAAGTACAGCCTTTTGACAGAATCCAATTTTTAATTAAAGTTTAATTAATTTAAGTTTATTTAATTAATTAAATTTAACTGAATCCACATATTAATTAATTAATTTGGATTATGTCAAAAGTCTGCACTTAAGGATCTAGAAGGACACATGTGGCCTAAATGCTGCAGGCTCCTCACCCCTGGATTAAGGGACTTAGAATTTCAGAAGGGAGATATGAGAACAGAAAGCATTCTAGGCATGGGCGAATAGCCCATTGAAAGGATGAATTGCAACCATTCTGGAGAGCCATCTGGAACTATTCCCAAAGGGGACATAGTTGACCCAGCTGTACCACTTCTAGGGTTGCGTCCCAAAAAAATCGTAGAAGTGGGAGGACGACCCATATGTACAAAAATATTTATAGCAGCTCTTTTTGAGGTGGCAAAGAATTGGAAATTAAGGAGATGTCCATCAATTGGTGAATGGCTAAACAAGTTGTAGTATATGAATATAATGGGATACTCTTGTGCTATGAGAAATGAGGAGCAGAGAGACTTCATATTTACCTGGAAAGACTTATACAAACTGATGCAGAGTGAGAAGAGCAGAACCAGAAGAAATTTGTACACAATTACAAACCCAACGTATGTGTGATGACCAGCTTTGATAGACTGGACTCTTCTCAGCAATGCAAGGTTATAAGACAACCCCAAAAGACTCATGATGGAAAGAGATGTCTATATTCAGAGAAAGAACTAGAAAGAGTTTGAATGCAGATTGAAGCAAACTACCTGCTCTCTTTCTTTTTATTGTTTGGTTTTGTTTCCTCTTTTCCATTAAACATTCCATCAGTTACAAGCCTTCTTTATAACCTGACTAATGTCTAATGTGAAAGTATTTGTAGATCTTATACTTGATTGAATGATGCCATGGAGGAAATGGGGAGGAGAGGAGAGGGAGGGGGAGAAAATTTGTAATTTAAGGGATTGTGGAACTAAATCTTGTAAACTAAAAGTGAACAAACAAATTAATAAAGACAAAATAATTTTAAAAAGAAAGGATCAATTGGGGCAAGGAGAAGAAAAGGGATTAGGAATGTTATATGCAGAGAATATAAAATGTGTCAGTTTGACTTGAAGTCAGAGCACTTAAGGGAAAATCATTTGAAATCAGTCAGGAAAGATTGGAGCCAGACTATGAAAGGCTTAAAATGTCAAATTTCTCTTTTTATCAAAGAGGTAATAGGGAGCCAGTGAATCTGTGCATACAATATGAACCCAACTAATATTTTGTTCTTTATGGAAGTAACTAGAGAGAGTAGAGACTAAAAAATAGGGAACCAGCTAGGAATCTTTTTCCATTATGCAGACACATTTGTTAATTAGAGCCGTGTTTATACTGCTATTGTCAATTGCAATTATTGGCCTAAAATACTTGAATTTTACCAATATGTCTGAATTATGTCACACATGTTTTTGCCAGGGTCCAAACTTACTAAATATTTTTACAGTAATGACAGCTATAATAAAGGCATAGTGTCTTACTTTAACTAAAAAAAAAAAGATTATCTTTCACGATAGAACAACTCTAATAATGGTGTTAATTTGTCTTCCATATTTTTGCATATATGCATCCTTCCCTTACACACACACACACACACACACACACCCCCCTACATACCTGTATACACATCAAAGTATATGAGTTATCACAGTTTTTTCTGAAAGTTTATTTTTCCTATTAATCATCTTTACAGATTCTATTTGCCCTTAAATCACATGTAAATGAATCACCTCTTATGCAGAGAGCTTCATGTAATCATAATAATTCTACTTGAAAGCAGTATTAATGGAAGCAGTATGGTATAGTTGAATGAACTACATGCTCAGGAATCAAAAAAAAATCAGTTCAAATCCAAGTTCTGAAGCCTGTTACTTGTGTGACTCTAGCCAAATTATTAAGCCTGCCAAGGCCTTAGTTTCCTCATCTTCAAAACAGAACCTCTGAGGTCCCTTCCAGTACTACATAAATGATCTAAACCCTTCATTTTACAAACAAGGAAACACTCCCCAAAGATCTTTACCTAAGGTCACAAAAGTAGCAAATAGCACCAGGATTCTAAATTAGGTCCATAGATTGATTCCAAATCCTTTGCTTTTTCCACTGAAATTCACAAAAATGAACCATGGGACTTCATTTTATCACATTCTATTACTACCTTCTTTCATGCAATTACTTCAACACATCAACAAGAGCTGTGATGTCATTGCTCTGGGAACATCTTCTTCTAAATAACACAACAAGTCATCTATATCACATAGTCCTGGAGAGTGGCAAAAGTCTCAGAAAAGTTAAGAGATTTATTAGTGGACACAAAGCTTATAAGTGTCAGGCTCTGAACAGAAATATTCCTGACAACATGTTTACAACTCTAGTCATCATATCTTAGTATCTGTGATGTTCTCTTATAATTCAACTATATGTATGTATACATATATCTACATATACATAGGTATATGTATATACATACATCTACATATATGTAGATGTATGTATATGTGTATACATATATAGATATGTGTATATATGGGTGTACATATGAGTATACACATAGAGACACATATGCATATATAATTGTAGCTACCTGCGTATTATCTCCCCTCCCGGATTGTGTGCCCCTTAAAGGGTAGGGCATATGTGTTAGTTCTCTTTGTGCACCTAGTACAGGTCTAATAAACAAATGTTCAGCGAATTATACTGGATTGAACTTTGGGGATGATCTTGGTCTGAACTATCTAATTCCAGAGTCATGTAACCTATACAGAAATGCACTGTTTGGGGTTTTTCAAACAACTGAAAGGAATTTAGCTTGATGAGTGATAATGCATTTTCAAGATAACACTTAAAAGGAGCATGACAGCAGCTGTGAAATCTTGGAGTTTCTCCCTTCTCCTCTATGACACCTTGATAAGGCAATTATACCATAATTACCTTAACAAGTGGCATTACAGGAAATTATTGTCATTCTCCTGTTAAAATAACACATAATCATCAGCAAGTGAATTCTAGAATCTCCAATCAGCATCTCATTACCTGTAGTTGGCTCTGAAAGGAGAGCAATTGGTAGGCAATAACTGGCAAGGTATGGGGAAGGGGTGAAAATAACCCAGAGAGGACTCTTTGGGAAATCAATGGGAGTATAACCAAGTTAACCCCCAATGATCAAATTTCCAGATAAACTGCAACATTTATTGGTAGTTAGTGCACCCTGTAAACCTAGCATTTTCTTTTGTTTTCCATAAATATTTTTACCTTGCCTCTCCTGCCATCTTGATTTTTTTCAAGACAATTGTGCTCATGGAGCTCACTGTAAATTGTGAAGCTCTATTCTATAAATGACAACATTCCCAATCTCATGTCACCTCAATAAAAACATTTATTTTATAGCAGCCACTTCTCAATAATTGGCTTTCAAAAGCTGCTCTAGTATAATAAGAGCAGACAATGGGAAAATAAATTCCTGTAAAACATGTCTTTTCTCCTAAGATCTAATTTTTTTACCAAGTATCTTAATTTACTTTTACTGGTAGTAGATGCTATTTCAGTGATCAGTAATATAAAAGTATTATAGCATGTTTATTAATTGATAAATTGAGAATTTTCTTATTGTAAACTGTGGAGATGTGCTCCATTTTGATAAAGAGTCTGAAAATACAGAGATTTGGATTGTTCATTATTAACAACTGAGGGAGAGAAAAGGGATTGAAGTAGTATAGGAAAACTACATATAGGAAGAAGTTCTGTTCAATATCCTGAAGTATTATAAAGTTGGAAAGGACTCACAGATCACCTACATTAACCCTCTCATTTGATATATGAAAAAACAGAATCTCAAAAAAGTGACTTGCCCAAGGTCACTGAGCTTGAACATAGAAGAACCAAGATGATTAGAATTCAGATCTTTTGAGTGCAAATCATATCCCTTTATATCAACCAAAAAGAATTGAGCAATTACAATTTTTTTTTAAACAAATACTTTATTAACTTCTGTTTTACATCATTCATTTCCTCCAGGTTTTGAGTTACAATCATTTTCCCCCCATTATTCCCCTACCCAACCTCCCAGAATAGCAGTCCCACAAGATATCGGTTCCTCCAATCTGCTCTCTCCCATACCTTCTCCCATACCCCCATCGACTTTTCCATTAGAGGAAGATGAATCTTTGTGTCCCAATGCCTGCACATCTTATCTCCCAATTATAGGCAAAAGAGTATTAATAATAGTATTTATATATATATTTGAAACATTTAATGTTACGACCTCTAATTTCAGATCCATTTCCTTCCTCCCTTGTCACCCATTCCTTCTTGGGAGATAAGTAATTCAGTATATGTTGTACATGTCTAGCTATGCAAAACATTATCATAGTAGATATATTGTACAAGGCTGCTTATAATTCCCTCCCACTCATCCCACCCCCACCCTGGTCCATTCCCTACATGATCCTGTCCCTCTTCTATAGTGGGTACTTCCAACCTCCCCTCACCCCAAGGATGCCCTCCCATCCATCATCCCTCCTCTCATCCCCCTTCCCCCTATCCTGCTGCAGGTTGAGATATCCCATTTAGTATGTATGTCATTTTCTCCCTGAACCAAACTCAATGTGAATGTGGTTTTGCCTTTTTAGCCTTCCTTATTCTCCCCCTCCTTTGCACCCACTTCCCCTACATGAGATAGTTTACCCTACCATGTCTCTCCCCATCTCCTCTTGCCACTTTCCTCTCTCACCTCATAATTTCATCCCTTGAGTACTCTCCCTTCCCAACAAAATCAACCTATGCCCTCTATCCATATATAACTGTAACCATATACACACACATTCACATATGTATTCATATGACCACACCCCCTTCTTCCATTATTTTCATAGTGAGAAAGATATCATCAGTCACAGATATTGCTTTTCCATATAGGAATGTAAATAGTTCAACTTTGATAAGTTCCTTTCGATTTCTTTTCCCTGATTACCTTCTCAGGCATCTCTTACTTCTTGCGTCTGGATGTCAAATTTTCTATTCAATTCTGGTTTTTTCCTCAAGAATGCTTGAAAGTCCTCTATTCCACTGAATGACCATATTTTCCCCTGAAACAAAATACTCAGTTTTGCTGGGTAGGTGACCCTTGGGTTCATTCCCAGTTCTTTTGCCCTCTGGAATATCATATTCCATGCCCTTCGATCCCTCAGTGTAGAAGCTGCCAGGTCCTGGGCTATTCTGATTGTGTTTCCACAATATTGAAATTGTTTCTTCCTGGCCACTTGTAGTATTTTCTCCTTGATCTGGGGATTCTGGAACCTGGCTATAATATTTCTGGAGTTTTCTTTTTGGGATCTTTTTCAGGAGGTGATCTGTGGATTCTTTCAACCTCTATTTTGCCCTCTGGATCTAAAACATCAGGGCAGTTTTCCTTGAGAATTTCTTGAAGGGTGATTTCTAGGTTCTTTCTTGATCATGGCTTTCAGGTAGTCCAATAATTTTTAAATTGTCTCTCCTGGATCTATTTTCCAGGTCAGTGGTTTTTCCCATGAGATATTTCACATTGCCTTCTAATCTTTCATTTGTTTGGATCTGCTTAACAGCATCTTGATTTCTCATAAAGTCACTAGCTTCCATTTGCTCCAGTCTAACTCTGAAGGAATGAATCTCCTCAGTGAACTTTTGAGATTCTTTTTCCATCTGGCAAATTCGACTTTTTAAGGCATTCTTCTCCTCATTGCCCTTTTGGGCCTCCTTTGCCATTTGAGCTAGTCTATTTTTTAAGGTGTTGTTTTCCTCAGTCAGGCTGTTGACCCTCATTTCATACTTTGCCTGCATCCTTCTCATTTCTCTTTCTAATTTTTCCTCCACTTCTCTTATTTGATTTTTAAAGTCCTTCTTAAGGTCCTCTATGGCCTGCAACCCGCTCATGTTTTCCCCTGGGGCTTTTGGAGCAGGACTTCTGACCTCACAGTCCTTTTCCCGCTCTATGCCCCCAAAATAGGAGTCTAGGGTTGCATTTTTCTGTTTCCTTTGCCTTGGCATGTTGCCACTTAATTGCTTGACTTTTGGGCTTGTTGCCACACTATGGCTTTAAGGCCAGATAGAGGAATTTTCGTCCCGAACGTGTGGGGGGCAACTTCCGTTTCTGGCAAGCTGTAAACCCACCCACAACTTCCACCCTAGATCACAATCCAGATCCAGGGAGGTTAAAGCAAGAGCGATTACCCCCCAAGACTGATCGCTGGATCTCCCCACGATTTGTAGGCTGGGAGCCGGAAATGCCTATGAAAACTACAAAATGGCGTGTCTCCTCAGCGGCTTCTAGCCCCCAGGGGAGGGAGCTGACGCATTCCCCAAATACAGGTCCCAAAGTCCATAGGACACTAACCTCTTACTTTGTCCTAGGCAAGTCTATGTTGATAATTCTGGGGTCGCCACAGTTCCTGGTGTTCTGGGGTTCCTCCAGCCGGCTGCTGGCCCTGCCGCCCTGGGGCTAAAACCTCGGCTCACGTGGACCTGGGCTCGGCTCGGCTCAGCTCCTGCGCTCTGTGCTCTGGGCTCTGCGCGCTGCCGGCTCCCAGACCGCTGCGCTGGTCCTTCCTGCAGGGTGCTGGGCTGTCCTCAGCGGGAGGTTAGCTTCTCTGTGTCGTTCTGTGGGTGCTGGGGCTCCAGAAGTTTTTCAGAGTCCTTTTTTACATAGTTTGTGGAGAATCTGGGGGCAGAGAGGCTTGGATGAGCTGTTTCTACTCTGCCATCTTGGCTCCGCCCCCACCGCAATTACAATTTTCTAGGCACTATGCTAGATACTAGTAACATCTGGTCTTCACTATAATCATTCTCTAGTACAGCAGTTCTTTGACTTTTTAATATCAGACCCCTTTACCCACCTAATAATTATTTAGGACCCCCCAAGATTTTTTCTGTGGGTTATATCTATTAATAGTTAAAATGGCACAAATTTAAGATATTATCATCGTTACAAAAATAGTTTTAAGCACAAGGACAACCTTTGATGATCTCAGGGGCCAACAGGGAAACCCAAACCCCTGAACCACATATTTTGTTGTGAACCATTGATGTAGAATAACTTTAAATTTATTCGACCCCAAGCAAGAGTTAATAATGGTGTCTACACACATAAATAGGTTTTATTAGCCTCCTCAGATGACCACAGTGAAAAAGGCTATGCCTTTAGATAAGGAAGCTGTACTCTGCTGGTCACAAAATCTCTCATTATTTTCCTGTCATTCCTTGTAGTCAATATCATGATCCTCTCTCTTAAAATGAAACCAAAAAAAAAAAAAACTCTTTTGTTCTCCCCCTCCCAAGAGTCATGGCTTGCAACAATGAATTTTTAAAAGGGAAAAATGGGCAATTGAGCAAAACTAACCAATACATCTGCCTAGTCTGATAGTATTACAATGCTCTGCACCCATAGTTCCCCACCTCTGCAAAGAAGGATGGGAGGTACCTTTTCTTCCCTTTTTGAAGATGCTCTCTGTAACCTTGATCTTTGCATTTGCATTTCGTTTATCTGTTTGTAGAATAGTTGGAGTCTTATTGTCAGAGCACTGTAACTACACAAGCAAATCAAATTTTTTGGTAAAACAGGGGATAGGTAGTGACAAGGCCGCTCTCCTTCCTGTCTAAGATCTTTCTCATGGTGCCTGGCTGTGTGACTTTGCTCTTGTCAAAACAAACTATTAATAGGTAAAAGGACAAACTGTCACATACAAAGCAGAGCCTGAAACTTTCCAAATATATAGGTTACATCAGCTCTGGGGCCTGCCATAGATGGAAGGGCTGAGAAAACTGTGAAAACTAAAATATTGGACGTGACAGGAACAGTGACAGAGAGCTGTGAAGGTTAATCTGCAACCTTACAAGGCTTTCAAGGGGAAAGCATGACTTTACACTACCAAGTATCAGGGATAGACGAATTAAAAAATACAAATTATAATGAAGAAAAACAGAATAAAACCTATCCTGAGTGTTCACTAGGAAAGTTCATTTTGAAAAGAATCCATTAGTAAGTAGAAAGGATAAAAATTATAGCAAAGTTGTAAAATACATAACCAATATGCATAACCAAAATACATAACATTTTATGTCACCATTCATCAAGCATTTTAAGAAATGCTTGTTTTGTGTTGATATAAAAATGAAGGGAAAAAAATCCCTACCCTCAAGGAGCTTTCATTCTGCTTAGTGGGATGCAATATATAAACAGATAAACTCAAGTGTAGGCAGTAAGTATGCTAGAAATAAAGGAGGCTTTAGGTAGCTTTTTAAATCTTCCATCTGGTAACATTACATTTTTAGAGGGAAATAAGATGTTAAGGTCAAAGTAAATAACTATGGATCTATGGATCTCACAATAGTATATTGAATCTTGTTTACAGGTTTCTCCTTTAAGCATAGAAATGATCACAAGGAATCTTTCAGTTGTGATTGGTCTTACTGCAAAGAGGAATGCTACCCCCAAAAAACTGATTGAGTGCCAAGTCCTCAAAGGGAATTTAAAAAACTATACTGTGCCAGGAAATAGCAGTTAACTTGATTTGAACTCAATTTCAGGTGGAAAGATATTTGTAAATAAGCAGGGGAAGTATTTAATTTTATTCTCTGTGCTCTGATTTTGTACCCATGTTACAGGAGTGAGTCATAGTCACATCAATTAGGTCCTAGTTGGCTGTTTGTAACAAGACATCCATTTTACAAATAGCTACAGAAAAGAATTTTCATTCACTGTGCATGTAGGCCAAGAAATGCTGACCAGTTCTATTCCCATATCCAAATTATTTCAGGGTTAGACTCTGTGACCCTCCCAACCCCAGAGGTGAATGAACACCATTTACACCAACCCTATTATCATCAGTGAATGAGGAATCAATTACATTACTTTTCTGAGAAATCCACAGGGCCTAGTAAGGGCTTTCATAGTGAACACTTTGAAGAATTCTATTTTATGATTAAACCTCACCAAAGTAATGCCCTACAGGATGTGTCTGACATTATAAGCAGATGGGGAAGAGAATGGGTGACTTTAAACTGTGAACTTGGAAACTGATGCCTTAACATGTCTTTTCTTTTTCCTTCTCTTTCAGTGGCCAAGATCCATTTAAATTGCTCTTATCAGATTGTTTTAAAATGGTGTTGGTTTTAAATACAAACACTTTGGAGAACTTCCAATGCTGTAACTAAGGCATGACATGGGGGAATTTTCCCAGGGTGCTAAAATTCAAAGGGTGTTAACAGCAATTCTATTACTTTAGCAGATAAAAGAAATCGAGCCTGCACTTAGCAAGAATAATTAGTGAAAATAGGGAGCAAACACATGATGACTGTATCCTCTTCTCAAATGAACTGGTCTTGTTCTATGTATATCACATAATATTTACCTCAAATTTCAGAATTCTTAGCTTTCTTAACAACTTGTATTTATGAGTTCATTTATCACTAACTCAAAGCATATAATTTCTTCCGTCCAATATTCACTTGAGAAAAGTATATTCAAGTAGAATGTCATTTTTCCCATCAATTATCCTTCTATATTTTTAAACCATATCTATATATACATATATATAACAACATATATTATATATAACCTAAAAATAAGTACTTGCCCAAAAAAGAAATAGAATAAAAAGAAAAAAGAGCAACTCATTTTTATACTAATAAAACATTTCAAGTAAGCCCCATACCAGCACCCCTCCCATATACATCTACCATTTTAGGTTAATGACTTTTAAAATAATATTTCCACAGCAATTCATAGGCTCAACAACTCAGAACTACCAGAGTCTTTAAGAATCAGCTAGCTCAGGGGCGGCTAGGTGGTGCAGTCAGTAGAGCACCGGCCCTGGAGTCAGAAGGACTTGGGTTCGGATCCGGCCTCAGACATTTAACACACACAAACAAAAAAAAACCTAGCTGTGTGACCTTGGGCAAGTTAATTAACCCCAATTGCCCTCCAAAAAGCAAAAAAAAAAAAAAATCATCTAGCCCAGTGGCATAAAACTCAAATAAAAACAGGACCACTAAGCCATATATAAGAATCCCAGCTAGTTATATAGTGACTTAGAAAACCATATATTAACATAATCTATGTTTTAATGCATTTTTATTTATTTTGTTCAATATTTCCCCATTACATTTTAATCTGGTTCAGGCTGCACTTGGAATATGGAATATGACGTTAAATATATGGCCTATGGACTGCATGACTGATACCTTGATTTAGTCCAAACCCTTCATTTTACAGGTGAGGACACTATATCCGGGGAGGTAAAGATACTTCCCTAAGGCTACGCAGGCACTAAATGAAAGAGCTGAGATTCAAAGTAAGTCCCTGTCACTCCAAATTAAATGTTCTGTCCCTTGCCTCAAGCTAGAAAAGAGATTAGTGGTAACAGGGGTAGGGCAAAAGAAATAGAGAAAATATTACCTATTCACAAATGGGGATTATTTTATTTATTTATTTATTTATTTATTTATTTATTTATTTATTTAAATGGGGATTATTATTATAATGGGGACTTCTGATGTTATCCAGATACTCCAGGCTTTTCCAGTCTCTTCCCTTTCTCCTTTTTTTCAGATTCACGTGTGGATTGCTTATTATTGTTAGGATCCTCATGAATTCAAAGGACCCTCTGTTTAGGGAACAAAAAACAATTATAATTCAAAGCCTTCCATAGTTCTCTAACTTTTCTTGTGAGACTTAAGAGAGTTTCCTCATCCAGGAACTCCCTATATCATTGAAATCACAAGTCTAGCCTTTATCACTAATCATTCGCAAATTTCTTTCTTCCTATTGGATTTGTAAATGCCTTGAGAACACCATCAGTGTTGTGCTGTGTGTGCCGTTACTAGAACAGTGATTACCTTTTTTACATATACATTTTATCCTTCACCCAACATCATTCCTGTAAGATCTCCCTCTAGCTATGCAAATCAGAAAGTGTTCTATAACTTAGAGTCTTAGGGCAATGATTGGGACACTAAGAAGGTAGGTGATTCATATAGAGCTAATATCAGAAACAAGACTTGAGCTCAGGTTTTCCTCACTCTAAATTTAACCCTCAATCCATCACTCAACTGCCTTTCACAGTACAAAAAGGAAATACTTAATAAATGATAAATTGATTGACCTGAATGATTTTAAGTGTGCCTCATGATGACATTACTCTCCATTCTCTATCAGTTGAGTCACCATCATGAAATAACCCACTCCTGCTTGCTTGGCCCTCTCTCAGAACTTTCTCCCTTAGCCCTTATTTAGGATCTAAAAAAGCTGGGATTGTTCATGTAAAATGGTCACAGGTGAGCTTAAATATTGGAAATTAAACCAGGTCCCCAACTTTCATCTTTCCATTGACTTCATGAATCTGATTAAATTTATCCTGGGTAGCTATCAGTCAGTCAACCAATTAACCAACATTTATAAAATACTTACCAGGTCCATAGATCTGGCTTTATGCTAAGCTAAACTAACAAAGAGAGCCAAAAAGCAGTACAAAAACCAGGAAGTTCATACTCTAATGAAGGAGACAACATGCCAACTACCATGTACAGGATCTCTATTCACTGTGCCACCTAGCCACCCCACCTTCTATCTCTTAAGATAACTAGATCTTGATATGTGTAAATATATATTAAGAGAGGAGATGGAAAGAGAGAGAGAGAGAGAGAGAGAGAGAGAGAGAGAGAGAGAGAGAGAGAGAGAGAGAGAGAGAGAGAGAGAGAGAGATGATTTGCCCTAAAGATGATTTAAACGAAACCCTCTGTGCTGCTACTATGGACAACCCTAAGCCTTAAGCCTCCCATTTTGTGTCTAAATTCCTAGAGAAGGGCTTCTATAATAAGTACCTTCGCTTTCTTTCCTTTTACTCACTTCTTAACTCTTGGCAGTAGGGCTTCCAACATTATCATTTAATTGAAACACACTCTCCAAAGTTACTAATCGTCTTGTACTTGCCAATCCTTGTGCCCTTTTCACAATCCTCATCCTTTTTGACCTGCCTGCAGCCTTTTTTTTGGGGGGGGGGAGGCAATTGGGATTAAGTGACTTGACCAGTGTCTCACAGCTAGTAGGGCTCTGAGGTCACATTTGAATTCAGATCCTCCTGACTCTAGAGCCAGTGCTTTATTCAATGCAACATTTAGCTGTTCCCTGTCAACATCCTTTGACATTGTCAATTACCCTTTCTCGTTGATACTCTCTCCACTCAGTTTTTGTAACACTCTTTTCTCCAAATCATTCTTCAGTAGCTAGATCTTCATCCAGATCATTTTCACTAACCCTGAGTGTCTCTGAGACTCTGTCCTGTGCTTTTCTTCTGCTCTGTCTATATATTATTTCACTTGGTGATCTAATCATTTCCCATGGATGTAATCATCATCTCTATGCTAATAATTGCTGGATCTTCTTCTCCATTACTAATCCCTTGTCTGACTACCAGTCTCACATCTCCAACTGTCTATTAACCATCTCAAATTGGATTTCCCATAGATATTTTGATCTCAGCATGTCCAAAACTGAACTCACATTTTCTGAGTGAAGGATGGACTAGAGAAGGGAAAGACTTGTGACAGAGAAACCATCCAGAAGGCTATTGTACTAGTCCAGGTGAGAAGTGACAAGGGCCTCTATAAGGGTGGTAGCAGTCAAAAAAGAGAAGTGAGGTTTATATGAGAGATGTTGTAAAGGTAAAATCAATAGAACTTGGCAACAGATTGGATATATGGAGTGGGAGAGAGTGAAGAGTCAAATATTACACCTCAGTTGTGAGCCAAGGATGACACCCTGTGAGTCTAGGGAGATAGTGATGTCCTCAGCAGCAACTAGAAAGTTAGGAAGAAGGAAAGGTTTGGGGAAAACCAATGGGCAATGAAATAGCTTAGAGTAATGCATAAAAACTTGGCCACAGAGTTAGGAGGACTTGGGACCTCTGACACATATTAGTTGTGTGACAATGGATAAGTGAAATTTGGAAGACTATAAATTACTGAAGAGTTGGCTGTGTGTTTCTACACCAATGAAGTTACAGGTTCAGGTCTTCCCCTCTCCTCTGTCAAAACTCCAAAATAAATATTTAGACATCAATTTAAGCCAAGATTATTCTTCTATTATAAAAAAACAGATTCTACAAAACACAGGGCATTGAAACACTTGAAAAAAATGATATTCTTCTTCCTCCTCCACAGACATAGACAACTCCATAACTTTCCCATCAGGCCATATGAACATCCACAACTTCTCTTTAAATATTAATTATGACTAAAAGATCTCTTGTAGATATTACATCATTAAGAAAATATTGTTTTAGTTAAAGTTTCATTCCTAAGCACTGCCTCTCTGTAATTTATATCTATAAAGAGCATGATGAAGAAGAGGAAGACAAGCATTTATACAGTATTTTAAGGTTTGCAGAACACTTTATATATGTTATGTGATTTGGGTCTCATAACACTACTCTCAGGTGGGTGCTTTTTTTATCCCCATTTTACAGATGAGGAAACTGGTGAACTGGGAGGTTGAGAGGCTTGCCCAGTATCACACGGCTATTAAATGTCTGAGGGAGTATTGCAATGGAAATCTTCCTGCCTCTAAGTCTCATCCTCAGTCCATTGCTTCACCTAAGTGTGATGCTTTAAGGGTTATGAAAAGGATTTTTTCACCATTATGTGGGGTGGTAGGTAGTTCAAGTATCATTACCCCTGTCTCAGAGAGGAGGAAATAAGATTCATAGAGTTTACATTACATACCCAGGGTCACATGGCTAATTTCAGAAGTAGGACTCTGAATCTAGTTCATCAGACTTCAAGACCATTCCCTATTCAGTACTCCAGATTTTTTCCTGGCTGCCATGTTTTTAAAATGTTCTTTTTGATGTCTCTATCATGAGGTAAAACTACCAGTATCAGATATAGAAAGAAAATACTAATCAAATACTCTGAAATTAATATTTTGACCTCTTTTCAAAAACATGATTCCTGTGTATGTAGCAAAAAAGGGACAGATGAAAGGCAAAAGTATAGTTATGTCAGCATCCTTCTTAGGCTACAACTTAACCATAAACATTTAAGCAAAGAGACTGATCTTCTTTGAAACTCTTCCAGCATAAAGATTTAAAATTTACTTTCTTATTAAGGGGCATATTGGAGCCCTAATACTTTGGATTTTCTAAAAGCTGTTATCAGGTAATATATGCATCCAGGGCCTTTTGAAAAAGACATGAATCACCGAAGCACTTTATTAGCCCATTGTGATCCATGATGAGCCAATATTTACCATATAATTATTTACACCTCTGCTAATAACATAGGAACTAATAAAAATATCTTTGTGTAGGCAGAAGGATTGCAATAGGTCACCTTGAAGATTACATTTGAAGGTAGCCTCCTGCAGGTGTTCATTTCATCAAATTTCCTATCATTTTCCATATGTCTATTATATTTCATCAAAGTATAGTAATTATATGGTACTGTAAAGTAAGTTTCATAGAATATTATAAAATGATAATCATATGCTTTGTGAGCATGTGAATAGGGTGCTTCTGTCTTTTTTCATGGTATAACAAATATTTTGAAGATTTTTTTTTATGAGGATGATGATGATGATGATTATGTTGACAAGCATTTATGTAGTTGTTTTAGGTTCACAAACATTTTTCATATGTTAACTCGTTTGATCCTCACAACTGAGTGAGGTAAGAGCTATTATTATGCCCATTTTACAGATGAGAACAGAAGAAAGATGTTGTCAAACACCAGCTTCACATCTTTAAGTTAGAAGCTGAAAGTTAACCTACTTGTCATGTCAAATCACTGGACCTAGCCAATACTTTGTGTGGAATGGGTGAAAGGAACATTTTTCTCTGACTTGTTATAAAAAACAGCTACTGTATTTCTGCATACTTTGCTTTCATTCTCACTGTGCAGTTGACATATAGTCCAGGGGGCCAACAACAGAAATGTATTCTCAAAAAAATAAATACTTCACTGAAATACTGCCAAGAAGGAACCATTTTGTGTTATATTTCAGATTTCCTTTTTTTTGCCATTATGTTGTCAGCAATGTATCTCGCTAGTAAAACAGTGGAATTTCCTCTTATTTCTACAGTGTTAGTTTTTTTTTTCTTTTTTACTGGCATTTTTTAGTGAGTGGGTAGCATTTTTAGAATATTTAACAACTTACTTGTATTGTAAAGTAGGGAAGCATGGGCTAATGTCTGACATCTATCAAATTTGTCAATCATCACTTTTTCATCAGCATCTCTAGCAGAGTCCACCAGAATGCTTGGGCATGAATTTTAATCATTTCAAAATATAGTTTAGTTTTTTTTTTTTCCTAATCAACATACAACTCATAAAATATGAAAAGAAATATTGACTTCCCTCAATCTGCCTTCTTCCTTTGTCCTCTCCAACAAAATGGAATTTGTTTTAAGGAACTGACTTAAGAACTCAGGAGTCCTATTCATATGAGTTTTAAGAAATTAAATTAAAATTAAATGTAAAAAGTCAATGCTGGTTTCAATCAGACAGTTGTTCAATACTCACCTAATAAATGCCTACTATGCACCAGGCATCAATGTTTCAGAGGACAAATGAACTACAACTCCTATCAATCATTAGTAATTAGGGGCCTACTTTTTGCTAGGCACTGAAGATATGAAAACAGAACAATAAAATGGCCCCAACCTTGAGGAGTTTATATTGTACTGGAGTAATACAGCCTCTAAGGAGATGAGTATAAATGCATGATGACTAAAGGAGGGAAGAGAGAGGTCATTAACAATATTAGATGGGGGAGGGGGTTTGCAGGAAAGATTTCATCTTCTAAGGCAGTACACACAAGGGTTCTGGACAAGCGACTTCTCATACATATACAGTTGATCACTTGCCTACTCTCTCCTATCCAGGATTTCATGACATTGTCATTTCCAATCACTGTCATTATTTGTTCTCAATGCCTTTTCAGTATCTTTAGCTAATTCATCATCTTTTTAATGCCTACTAACTATGAGTATCTCCCCAAGGATCTCTCTTCTTCCCTTTTCTTTCTATTTGATATCACTTGGTGACTGCATCAGCTTCTATAAATTCAAGCACCATTTCTAAACAGATGATTCCCAGATCCATATATTCAGTCCTAGTCTACCTCCTGAGATCTAGTCCTGCACAATCAACAGTCTTCGAAACATTTCCAACTATATGTCCTATAGACATCTCAAACTCAATATGTCCAAACAGAACTTATTATCTTCCCCACTTTCCTATTACAAGTCCAAAATGGAACTCATTATCTTCCCCAAAAAACTCTTCTATCACCTTCCCAATTACTATAAAGGACAACATTAATCTCCAAGTCACCCAGGCTCAAAAACCTTGGTGACATCCTTGACTCTTTACTCTCACTCCCCCAATATATCCAATCAGTTGCCAAATGCTATCATTTTGACCTTCACAGTATCTCTTGGCTCTTCTCCACTCACACATCCACAGCCTTTAAATAAGCCCTTACCTCTTCTTATCTGAACTGTTGTGATAGATTCTAATTCATCTCCTTGACTCATCTGTCCTTATTTCCATCCATCTTCCATTTGGTTGCCAAAGAGATTTTTTCTAAAGCATGGGTCTCATTATGTCAAATTGTGCTCTCCCCCATCCCCTACTCAATAAAATCCTGTCTCTTCTTATTTCTTTCAGAGTTAAATATAAATTTTTTGTTTTATATTAAAAAAATCTTCCCAACCTAGTCCCTTCCTACTTTTCCAATCTTCCTGTACTTTACATTCCTTCTACAATCCAGCAAAGCCTCCAACAAGACACTCAATCTCGAATGTCCACACTTTCCCACTTGCCATCCCCCATGCCTGGAATATTCTGCTCATTTTCCTCTAAGTTTTCCTGGTATCCTGTAAGACTCATATCAAATCCTACATTCTATAGGTAGGTTTTGCTGCTTTCATACACACCCCATCCCCCATGAACTACCCTGCCACTGTGAGTATCTACTCTCAGACTGCCTCCCATCTACTTTGTACTTATAGTGAATGAACCTAATCATCTGCATATTGTCTACCTCATTAGAACACTGAAGTTCAGTGGTATGACAAGAGTTAAGATGACTGAGGATGGACCAGGATGCAGTACGTGACCTTGGTGTCTTTCTTTGATGTCTGGCCAAGCTCTAAGCAATACACATTGAATGTAGCTGAGTTCATGGCCACTGGAACAAATTGTTCTCATCTTCTCATTCCACCTGGGGAAGTCTTCACATACTTGGGGTGGAGATCTCCTTAACTTACCAATGGGTTTGAGGTTTGTCAGTTACTTTCACCTTGGTTTAGCCAATCTGCCAAGATGGTTTTATGTGGGCGAAGCTGCTGTGCATACTACATCTTCTTGGAGCCAAAGGTAATAGTTGGGTGACAAGTGAATGAGCATCCCTGAAAAGGGCATGGCAAGCCCCCACATCAGAGGTGCTAATCCTCCATGAACAGCCTATATACACCTCACACATAATAATCACTTAACAAATGCTTGTGGACCTACTGATAATTGTGCCTTTTGGTTTTATTTACCTGTTTTTCTTTGTTGCAATGGAAACTTTTAATGAGGAAAAGAAGTAATATGTAAAAATGTTGTAAAAAGCACATTAATAAAACTTAAAAAAGATAAAATTAAAATAGATTACTATTATTGATGCTCTGTTAAAAAAAAACTTCATAGAAAAAAAGACAGGGATAAAACAGCCAGTTTTAGTATTACTGCATACTAACATTGATATGATTGAGACAGTCCTTGGAAATGTCTTAGATATATCTCTAAAAAATCAGCCTGTATTATTTTTTTTCTTAATGACCTTCAGCCATTTGATCATGGTAATTATGAACACTCCAGTTTCAATTAAGCTAAGCCTTCTTGATCATATAGAAATAAATGATAAAAATGACTTGAAGTGGTACAGTCTTATATAGTTGATTTTCAACAAGCCTTGAAAAATGTCGACCCTTATGTCAGGATATTGGGGGAAACAGTGGTTTCACCTATTAATAGAATTCAAATCCCAGTTGTGATACATACTGGCTGAGTGACCCTGAGGAAGTCAATTTTTCCTCAGTTTCTAACAGGCCATCTTTAAAGTGGGCATAATGTTAGCGCTACGTATCTCATACGTTTTTTTTTTTTTTCGGGAGGGGGGTTTCATAAACCTTGCAACTCTAAATAAATATAACATGTTGCTGAAAAAATATGTATTTCTGCACTGACAAAAATCTACACTTCCATTTAAACTGTTAGGAACACTGTTAAAACTTATTTGTTTTAATATTGTTGAAACTTATGTTTTTCTAGTCTCTCTCCTCTCCATTTTCTCATCCATACAAATGGCAAATTATTCATTCCAAAGGAATGATCTAGCCATACCACTTCATTGCATTTAAAACCTTCATAAACCATCTATAGTATATCTTTCCATATTAATTATTGGACCAATTGTTCCAACATTTTCTCATAGAGAAAGCCTTTATATAAAATCCCAAAGAAGCCTCCACTTGATGATTTTCTCTGAAGGAGAGATCTTCCATAAATCCCTCACAGAAGGTTCACCCCAAATCCTGAAGGGTCTTCCTCTAGATCTGGAGTTTTGTGTGTGTGTGTGTGTGTGTGTGTGTGTGTGTGTGTGTGTGTGTGTGCGAGAGAGAGAGAGAGAGAGAGAGAGAGAGAGAGAGAGAGGGAGGGAGAGATGGCCCCCTTTGTCAGTTTGGTGAAGTACATGGACTTGTTTTAAGAATAATGTTTTTAAATACACAAAATACACATTAGACAGCTAGGTGGCTCGATGGGTAGAATGTCAGGTCTAAAATCAAAAATACCTGAGTTCAAATCCAGTTTTAGACACTTACTAGCTGTGTGACCCTGGGCAAGTCACTTAACCTCTGTTTCCTTGTTTCCTCATCTATAAATGGGGATAACAATAAGATAAACCTCCCAGGGATGTGAGGTTAAAATGAGATAACAATTAAAAAGCACTTAGCACAGAACCTGGTACATAATAAGCCCTACATAAATGTTAACTATTATTGTTATCACTATTAAAACCAATTAAACATATATCTCTAATGAAATTCAACAGCAAGAGATAGAAAGAGAAATCCCATTTAAAGTCACTGTAGACATTATAAAATATTTGGGAAATCTACCTGCCAAAACAAACCCAGGACCTATATGATCACAACTACAAAACAATTCTCACATAAATAAAGTCAGATCTAACTAATTGGAAAAATATTAATTGCTCCTGGCTAGGTTGATCTAATATAATAAAAATGACTATTTTACCCAAACTAAATTATATATTTAGTGCCATACCAATTAATTTACCAAAAAACTACCTTTGAGATTTAGACAAAATAGTAACAAAATTTATTTGGAAAAACAAACGGTCTTGAATATCAAGGGAATTAATGAAAAGAAATGCTAGGGAAGGTGGACTTGCTATACCAGATTTTAATCTGTATTATACAGCAGCAGTCATCAAAACTGCTTGGTACTGGCAGAGGAGTAGAGTAGTGGATCAATGGAATAGATTCGGGTGCACGAGACCAAGCAGTTAATGAATATAGTAATCTATTTTTTGATAAACTCAAAGACCCCAGTTTTTGGGATAAGAATGCACTATTTTACAAAAACTGCTGGGAAAACTGGAATATAGTATGGCAGAAACTGGGCATAGACCATTATCTAACACCATATACCAAAATCAAGTCTAAATGTGTGCATGATCTAGGTATAAGCAATCTGTAAGCAATCTAGGAAAGCAAGGAATAATTTACCTGTCAGATTTGTGGAGAGGGAAAAACTTTAGGACCAAACAAGAACCGGAGAGCATTATAAAATGCAAAATGGATAATTTTGATTACATTAAATTAAAAAGTTTCTGTACAAACAAAGCCAATGTAACCAAGATCAAGAGGGATGTGGGAAATTGGGAAAGAATTTTTACAAACTATGACTCAGATAAAGGACTCATTTCTAAAATATACAAAGAATTGTTTCAAATCTATAAGAATACAAGTCATTCCCCAATTGATGAATGGTCAAAGGATATGAACAGGCACTTTTCAGAGAAAGAAATTAAAGATATATATATATATAAGCATATGAAGAAATGTTCTAAATCACTTTTGATTAGAGAAATGAAAATCAGAACAACTCTGAGGTACCACATCTCTCCAGTCAGATTGTCAAAGATGACAAAACAGGAAAATGGCAAATGCTGGAGAGGATGTGGGCAAATTGGAACACTAATGCATTGCTGTTGGAATTATGAACTTATACAACCATTCTGGAGAGCAATCTGAAATTATGTCCAAAGGGCTATAAATAATTTCATACCCTTTGACCCAGCAATACCACTTCTAGGATTATATCCCAAAGAGATCATAGAAGTTGGAGGAAGACCCATATGTACAAAAATATTTATAGCAGCTCTTTTCATGATTGCAAAGAATTGGAAATTAAAGGGGTGCCCATCAATTGGGGAATGGCTAAACAAGTTGTGGTATAAGCATATAAAGGAATACTATTGTGCTGCAGTGATATAAGTCAATCCCAAAAGACTCATGAAGGAGAGAGATGCCTACATCCAGAGAAATAACTAGAAAGATCTGAGCTTGAATCCTGATGGAAGCAAACTAATTGATCTTTTTTTCTTTTCATTGTTTGGTTTTATTTCTTCTTTACCATTTTTCATCCCATCTAGTACAATTCACCTTTGTAACTTGACTAATGTCTAATGTGAAAGTATTTGCAGATCCTATACTGGACTATATGCCATTGTGGGGAGTGGGGGGAGGGAGGGAAGGGAAATTTAAAACTCAAGGAACTATGGAATTGAATCTTGTAAACTAAGAAGAAACAAATTAAAAAACCAATTTAAGAAAATATTAAAAATTTTAAAATTTCTGGGACCCTCAGTTAAAAACATCTCAGGGATACTCTGTGGGTACTCTGTGGATAGCCACATAAGTTGGCACAAAACTGTAATCTCTGCTATTGGGGAGGTTGAGGCAGATAGACCTCTTAAGCTCAGGAGTTCTGTGTCTCAGTAGGTCTCAAGCATATGAAGTGCCCCTACCAAATCCAGTATCAATATGGTCAGTCTCCGGGACCAGAGGGCAACCAGACTACCTAAATTCACCCAGGTTGCAAACAGAGCAGGTCAAAGCTTCAATGTCAGTCAGTAGTGGTATCAGGCTCATGAGTGGCCACTCTATTTCCAGCCTAATGAGATGGAGATATCTAGTCTTGGGAGAAAAAAAAAGTATTGAATGGATAATCCATTAATCACCCAGGGCTCTTGCCCTTTGTCTAGTTCATCTTTTTTCCCAGTCACACATCTTTCTAGTGATATACTTGACTCCATGTCTGTGCAATTTCATTTCTAATGTATTTTGACTTGCTCACACTCAAAATACCTCTCTCAATTACCATTTTTGTTGGAACAAAAATAAACAGTGCATACTTTCACATTTCAAAAGACTTGGTGTGAATTAGCTCTCTTGAGATTCTTAACAAGACTGTCAGGTTAGTACTATAGGATTTATCACTTCCATTTTACAAATGATGAAACTGAGTCTCAGAAAGTTTCAATGACTTCTCTTGGACCATAGAGCCAATATAATACTGACACAACATCTAGATCCAGGATTTCCAGAATCTAAGCTTTCCATCTATTATGCTACATTGCTTCTTACTGTGCCAAGTTTGGGGGATTCAAAGACAAAAATAAAGCTGAGGGAGGCATCAGACAAAAACAAACTCTTTTGAGGAGGGAAAAGGAGAAAGGAGAAATAAAAGCATAAATGGGGGAGTGGGATAGGATGGAAAGAAAGACATAGACAGTAATCATAACTGTGAATGTGCATGGGATGAACTCTCCCATAAAACAGAAGCAGATAGCAGAATGGATTAAAAATAGCAATCCTACAATATGCTGTTTACAAGAAACACATTTGAAACAGAGGGATACACAGAGGGTAAAGGGAAAATGTTGGGGTAGAATATATTATGCTTCAGCTGAAGTTAAAAAAAAGGAGGGGTGGCAGTCCTGATCTCAGATAAAGCAAAATAAAAAATAGATCTAATTAAGAGATAAAGAAGGAAATTATATCCTAATAAAAGGCATCATAATAAAGGCAAATAATATCATTATTAAGCATATATGCACCAAGAGGTATAGCATCTAAATTCTTGAATAAGCTAAGGGAGTTACAGGAAGAAATAAACAGAAAAAGTATACAAGTTGGGGACCTCAACCTCCCTTATACGAACTAGATAAATATAATCACAAAATATATAAGGAAGAAGCTAAGACGGTGAATAGAACTTTAGAAAAGCTAGATATGGTAGACCTCTGGAGAAAATTGAATGGGGATGTAAGGGAACATACCTTTTTCTCAGCAGTACATGCACCAACACAGAAATCTACCATGTATTAGGTCATAAAAAGCTCAGAATTCAATGCATAAAGGTAGAAATACGGGGAGGCTAGGTAGTGCAGTGAGTAGAGTGCCGGCCCTGGAGTCATAAGGACCTGAGTTCAGATCTTGCCTCACACACTTAACACACACAAACAAAAAACTAGCCGAGTGGCCTTGGGCACTTAACCCCAGTTGCCCATCAAAAAAATAAAAGAAGAAGAAAGATAGGTTAAAAATTAATTGGAAACTAAATAATATAATCCTAAAGAATGAGTGGGTCAAATAAGTAACAGAAACAATCAATAACTTTATCCAAAAGAATGACAGTAATGAGACAACATACCAAAACTTAGAGATGTAGGGAAAGCAGTCCTTAGGGGCAGTTTTATATCCCTAAAATGCTTACATGAATAAAATAGAGAAAGAGGAGATCAATTAATTGGGCATACAACTAAAAAAAGCTAGAAAAAAAATGAATTGAAAGTATCTAATTAAATACCAAATTAGAAATCCTGAAAACCAAAGGAGAAATTAATGAAATTGAAATGAAGAAAACTATTAAACTAACAAATAAAAGCTAAGAGCATGTTTTATGAAAAAAAAACAATAAAATAGATAAAAATAGATAAATCTTTGGTTAATTTTATTTAAAAGAAGAAGAAAACCAAATTTGCAATATCAAAAATGGAAAGGGCAAATTCACCACCAATGAAGAGAAAATCAAAACAATAATTAGGAACAATTTTGCTCAATTGTATGCCAATAAATCTGACAATCTTAGTGAAATAGATGAATATTTATAAAAAATATAAATTTCCCAGATTAACAGAAGTACATTGCTTAAATAACCCTATCTCAAAAAAAGAAACTAAAACCAATCAATGAACTCCCTAGGAAAAAATCTTCAGGGCTAGATGGATTTACAAGTGAGTTCTATCAGACATTTAAAGAACAATTAATTCCAATACTATGTAGAATATTGGGGGGAAAAGGCAAAGACTGAGTCCTACCACATTCTTTTTATGATATAAATATAGTGTTGGCATGTAAGCCAGAAAGAGTCAAAACAGAGAAAGAAAAGTACGGATCAATTTCCCTAATGAATATAGATGCAAAAAAATTGAATAAAATATTAGCAAAAAGGATTAGGGAAACTTATCATGAGAATAATACATTATGAACAGGTAGGATTTATACCAGACATGCAGGACTGGTTCGATATTAATAAAACTTTCAGCATTATTGATCATATCTATACCAAAACTAACAAAGCATATGATTATCTCAATAGATGGAGAAAAAGCTTTTGATAAAATACTATACCCATTCCTATTAAAAAACAAAACAAAATACTAGAGAGCCTAGGAATAAATGGAACCTTCCTTAAAATGATAAGTAACATTTATCTAAAACCATCAGCAAGCATTATATGTAATGGGGATAAACAAGAAGCATTTCCAGTAAGATTGGGGGTGAAACAAGGATGTACATTATAGCCATTGTTATTCAATATGGTACTAGAAACATCAGCTTTAGAAATAAAAGAAGAAAAAGAAATTGAAGGAATTAGAACAGGCAAAGAAAAAAGTAAGTTATCACTTTTCATGAATGCTATATTAATATGCTTAGAGAATGCTAAGGAATCAAATAAAAAAACTACTTGAAATAATAAACAACTTCAGCAAAGTTGCAGGGTATAAAATAAACCCCCATAAATCATTGGCATTTCAATATGTTACCAACAAAGCCCAATAGCAAGAGATAGAAAAAGAAATTTAATTTAAAGTTACCGTAGACATTATAAAATATCTGAGAGTCTACCTGCCAAAACAAACCCAGGAATCATATGAACACAATTTCAAAACACTTTTCACACAAATAAAATCAGCTCTAAATAATTGGGAAAACATCAGTTGTTCATGGATAGGCTAAGCTAATATAATGAAAATGAAAATTTGACTTAACTTATTATTTCAGTGTCACACCAAACTACCAAAAATTATTTTATATAGCTAGAAAAAATGATAACAAAATTCATCTAGAATAACAAAAGGTCCAGAACATCAAGGGAGTTAATGAAAAGAAATGCTAGGGAAGGTGGCCTAGCCATACCAGATCTTAGACTGTATTACAAAGCAGCAATTATCAAAACTACTTGGTACTAAGAAATAGACTAGTAGATCAGTGAAATATGTTATATACCCAAGACACAGTAGTCAATGACTATAGTATTCTACAATTTGATAAACCCAAAGACCCAAACTTCTGGGATAAGAACTCGATATTTGACAAAAACTGCTGGGAAAACTGGAATATAACATGGTAGAAACCAGGCATACACAAAGATCTTACATTGTATACCAAAATAAAGTCCAAATGGGTATAAAATTTAGATATAAAGACTGATACTATAGGCAAACTGGGAGAGCAAGGAATAGTTTACCTCTCAGACTTATGGAGAACAGAAAAATTTATGACCAAATAAGAGACAGAAAACATTATGAAAAACAAAATTGATCATTTGATTATATTAAATTAAAAAGGATTTTTGCACAAATAAGCCAATGGAACCAAGATTAAGAGGGAAGAAGAAAATTGGGAAAGAATTTTTACAACCAGTGTCTCTTCAAAGCCTCATTTGTAAAGTACATAGAGAACTGAGTCAAATTTATAAGAATACAAGTCATTTCCCAATTGATAAATGGTCAAAGGATATGAACAGGAAGCTTTCAGAGGAAGAAATTAAAGCTCTCTATAGCCACATAAAAATGCTCTAAATCACTATTTATTAGAGAAATGCAAATCAAAACAATTCTGAGGTACCATATCACACCTATAAAAATGGCTAACTTGACAGAACAGGACAATTATAAGTACTGGAGAAGATGTAGGAAAACTAGAACACCAATGCATTGTTGATTGATTTGTGAACTGATCCAACCAGTTGCTGGAGAGTAATTTGGAACTATGCCCAAAGGGCTACAAAAATGTGTGTACCTTTTGACCCGGCAATACCACTTCTAGGGCTGTATCCCAAAGATATCATAGAAATGTGAGAAGGACCCCCATGTACAAAAATATTTATAGCAGCTCTTTTTGTGGAGGCTGAGAATTGGAAATTGAGGGTATGCTCATCAATTGGGGAATGACTGAATAATTTGTGGTATATGAATATAATGGAATACTATTGTGCTATAAGAAATGAGGAGCACGCAGACTTCAGAAAACCCTGGAAAGACTTATATTAGCATGCTGAGTGAAGGGAGCAGAACCAAGAGAACATTGTACTCAGTAACAGTCACATTGTGCAATGATTAACCTTGATAGACTTAGCTTTTCTTGGTGATGCAAGGACCTAAGAGAACTCCAAAAGATTTATGATGGAAAATGCCATCCACAGCCAGAGAAAGAACTACGGAGTGTGAACACAGATTGAAACCTACTATTTGCTCTCCTTTTCTTTTGTTTTGTTTTGTTTTTCTTTCTCATGGTTCCTCCCATTCATTCTAATTCTTCTTTACAGCATGACTAATGTTAAAATGTTAAAGTTATTAATATTCCTATTTAATAGGAATGTATATGTAGAGCCTATATTGGACTGCATGCCTTCTTGGGGAGTGGAGAGAGGAGGGAGGGGGAGAAAATTTTAAACTCAAAAGCTTGTGGAAGTAAATGTTAAAAACTAAAAATAAATAAATTATTAAAACAAAGATGCCAAGGTCATCCCTTGCATCCTGGACCATCACCAGTTTTCTTGACTATTGTCTTATCACTGAATTTTGATAACTCTGGAAGAGAGAGGGAGGCTAATGATTATGTTCACGTCTGACTCTTTTAAATGCAATTCACACATGAATCAATACATTGTCCCATGATGGCATTGGTCCTCTTCAGAAATGAAGGAAAAATAATACTATCTGTGTATCGTCTCCTACTCCTATGAGCACAAGGAGAAAACGTGTTCCTTGAAAGCAAGGATTGTTTATTTTTTTGTCCTTAGCACTAAGTACAGTGCATAGCACAGAATAGCCCTTAATAAGCTCTTCTTAAATTGAATCCTCTGAAAGACAAAATGGATGGTAACTTCTACATCTAGGCTTCAAATGACTATTCTGTTAAGAATCCTCACATCCTCCATTCCTATTTAGAACTAATACTTACTTATTGAAATTTACTTATTTTCATCACTTATTACAAATACCTTCTCAGAAACTGAGTGAGGAAAACACATTTTGATGAGGTTCTGACTCTCCCCCCCATCACACATACTGGCATTAATAAAAAGGCTCTCACAGTTCCTCCACCAACTTCTTTATTCTCTAAATGTTCTCAGTATTCTACTTTCAAGAAGAAATTTTAAGAAATAAATGAAATCATGCCATTAAAAACAGCTTTTCTGTCCACACTGTTGTTACTCCATGCCAGGATATCTTTAATACCAGCTTTTCACACACCTTGACCACCTAAAGGGGCACCTGCTATATAAAGATGGAGACTATTGGTTTCCAGAAGCAATTTTGCTCCAATTTCTCAGTTTTCAGAACTTGTGATTTTCATATTCATGCATGCAAAACCCTGCCGGGGTCTATGCTAAGGTAGTTGATAAGACACAAAGGTGAGACTAATCATTTTCTGTGGAATGAAGTCCCTAATTAGCACTCTAATTATAAAAAATTGGATTGATTGAGTAGCAATTTTCAAGTGTATTTCGCACACACAAAAAAATTAATCTGACTGTGAGGTAGTAGGACCTGTGGAAGTCTTAAGTATGGTTTCTGTCAAACTCAACCAGGAAAGTAGAATGGTAATGAAAAAAGGCATCAGTACAGAGCACGAACATGAAGAGGAAGATAAAGGCAGGCTCTTTTCACAAGTAAGTGACTCGTTCATCAGGGCCCCTCTGGCACCTGCAGCCAGATGCTGGATAGATGCGCTGAATTTCCTTGGCAGAAGCATAAATAGTGGGGCCTGCCTCTCCCTCCTCCAAGTGGTTCAAGGGCCTTGAAAGCTGACACTGAGGTGAATTATAAACTAATTGAAAAGACCTGATTTCAGGAACTGTTTCTTAGGGACAGGAACATATGTGTAAATTTTCACAATATATATACAGATTGTTTGGGTAGACTTGACTCTTATTGTCTTGAGCTTACATTTAGTAGGCATAACATATGGTATAAGTAGGTATTTTTCTTCCAGAAGCACTTTTTTGCGTGTCCCATTAATCTCTATCTTACACAGTTGAGGTTTTAAAAGTGTTTTCCTATTTCACATACACAAAGAAGTAACTTATGTAGGTGAGACATGGAAAATACTGCATACAGTTTATGGCTACCCAATTTAGCATTTTGCTAACTTACAGAAATGTCCTTTGGCCTAGCTACTTTCTCAAACTATAAGAAAACATGGAGGGAATATGATGTAGCTGCTATTATATTATGTTGGGTTCAAATCCTAAGTCTATTTCCTATCTATAAGACCTTGAGAAAGTTATAAACTCTCTTTCCCTCAGTTTCCTCATATGTAAAATTAGAGAGAGGAACTAGATGTATGTCAAGTCCCTTCCAGCTCTAGACATATGACTGCATAATTAAATGAGCACAAACCTCCTATGTAACTCTAATTCTGACTTAAATGTTAGGAAAATAAAATACATTGATTTTCTTCTTTTTCACCATGTATATATATATATATATATATATATATATGTATATATATATATATGTGTGTGTGTGTGTGTGTGTGTATACATATATGTATGTATTATGTATATATATGTATATATATATATATATATAAATATTCCTGTTTGCTTCATCAGATGCTTAAACACTACTTCTCAGTACCCACTTTTTAAAAAATCTTAGAAAAAGATGTAGGAAAGAAAATACTTAGAACCAAATTGCATAAAATTAGACATTTAAATACACGACAGTTTTTTAGATGCTAATATCCCAGGCATCTATGTTTATGAGACTTATTTTGAAATGTCAAAAGCTGAAATAAGAGATAGCTGTGTATAATCTCCACCACATTGTACATGGAATTTATAAAAGGTGTTAGTAATTAACAATTATCCTTTTTGGAAGAAGTACCTTCAGGGCCGAAATTTCTGATTTCTGAACCCATTTGATTGTAAGCTGGATGGACTAAAGTAGAACAATATTTGTGGTAGAGAGACTAACCAGCATGTTATTTTAATAGTCCAGACGTGAGGTTATGAGGGCTTGTACCAGGGTGGTAGCAAGATCAAAAGAGAGAAAGAATCCCACATGTAGGAAAAGGGCGAAATCAACAGGTCTTAGGAATAGAACTGACAGGACAGGTGAGGAGTCAAGGATGGAACCTAGGTCTTTGAACCTAGGGGCCTAGGAAAATGGTGGTACCCTCAAAAGTAATAGAGAAATTAGGAAAAGGGAAAACTTGGGGAGGAAAATAAGGACTTAGTTTTGGACATATTGAGTTTGTCCATGGGACATCCAGTTTAATATTTCCAAGAAGAAACTGAAGATACAAGACTGGTCAAGAGTTAGGTCTAGATAAGTAAACTTGAGAATCATCAGCATAAAGATGATAAATCCAAGGGGGCTAATCACACCACCAAGTAAAAGAGTAGAGAGGGAGAAAATAAGAGTGCCCAGAACAGAACCTGGGAGATACTAACAGTTATCAGGTATAACCTGGAAAAGGATCTAGAAAATGAGACTAAGGAGAAGACAAATGGGCAGGAGGAGAACCAGGAAGGAGAGGGTGATGTCATGAAAAACCAGATAGAATAGATCATCAAGAAGAACGTGACTGACAATGTCAAAGGCAGCAAAGATAGTCAATAAGGATGAGAACTGAGAAGAGATCATTAGATTTGGTAATTGAGGGATTTTTAGCAACTTTGGAGAGAATATTGTCAATTGAATGATGATTTTGGAAGTCAGACTATAGAGAGTTAAGAGTGAAAGGAGGGGCAGCTAGGTGGTGCAGTGAGTAGAGCACCGGCCCTGGAGTCAGAAGGACCTGAGTTCTGATCCAGCCTCAGACACTTAACGCACACACAAACAAAAACCTAGCTGTGTGACCTTGGGCAAGTTACTTAACCCCAATTGCCCTCCAAAAAGCAAAAAAAAAAAAATAGTGAAAGGAAGTGGAGGCATGTATTGCAGCCACAAAAAGGAGGAGAGAAATGAGATGAAAGCTAGCAGAGATGGAAAGTTTAACTGAGGGTAATATATCTACGTTCTTTCTAGCATTCTGAAAAAAAAAAAACAACTGAAGGGTTCTCTGAAATCTAAATAAACTTTATCTTCTACTCGAGTTTCATGAAGTTTCTAGAACTCTTCAGAAAGAAACCAAAAGAAAGAACAGACAAGCCCAAATCTCTTGACTCCTACTTTTCCCAGGGTCTGATCTCCCCTGTCCCTGTTTATCTGACCTCATTCATCTGCTCCACCTCCATATTTCTTACCTTTCTTTACTTAGAAAGATGGCAGAGTCTCACTAGGCATAAGTGTCTTTGCCAAGAAACCAAAAGAAATGTTTCACTGCAATAATCAATTCCAAGAAGGCAAATGGCTGGTTACTGAAGTCATAGAATTTTCATTACAGCCTCATCAATTTTCTTCCCTATAAACTTATGTTCCACTTGCAAAGATCATCTTCCACAGCACAATTAACTAAAAGGGCTAAGAGGACAAAATGACTTTTGCTGCTTAGGCAGCCACAGTCACTGGTCTGGTGCTCATGAAAACAAAGTACTTGTATAATGTAGACTCAGCCCTATGGCTTTCAGTATTTCATTCCCAGGGTACAGACATTATCAGGCCATGGGGAACTTTTAGCTCCTCAGATAAAGTTTAAAAAGATTCTTTCTCAAAATTTGTCCCTCTGACCTCCTACTGTTTCCATGCATTTGATAATACATAGGTGGTTGGGTTTTGTTTTGTTTTTTTTATAAATGCCTGTTGGTGGATGCATTTTGAAAATTTTTATTACATCTTCTATCATGTTTCTCCTTGAATATCCCCATGAATATATCAATTTGTGAAGACAAATTTCAAACAAAATATATTTGGAAAATAAATACCTTGGAGATCTTGAATTCTTTTTGGTACTGTTCCAAAACAAATAAGCAAACAACTATATTAGCATTAGGCAGTTGGTCTGCATATGCTTTGATCAAATGTCAGCTGTCAAACAGAACTAAAGGGGGGAGAAGAAGGAGAAGACAGAGAAGGAGGAGCAGACCAAGGAAGACGAAGAGGAGAAGAAAGAGAAGAAGAAATTATATTCTTCAAAAAGTCCAATAAATGTATGAAATAGGTTCAAATTTTATCTCTACTATTTAGTATATCTATGTAGCCTTGGTCAAGTCACCCAACCTTGCTGGGCTTCAGCTTCCTCATCAGTAAAATGAGTGGTTTGGTCTCATGACTTCTGAGGTCCTTTCCAGTTTTAGATCTATGATCTTATTATCCAGTTATCATCAATGTGGGCACTTTTTCTAATAATATTCATGCCTTGCCTCTCTAGTAAAAATAATTCCTTTCCACATCCTTCCCTAAGTTTGCCAAATATGCAAGCATCCTTCCTTGCTTTCCCTTTCTATCACATAGAAAATAAAATATTTAGTAAGGAAAGACAACCAAATATTAATTTGTCCTTTCAATTCTTCACATATTTGAAGGATATATAAAACTCCTCAGTTAGACCTCTTTTAGTTTCTTGCATGACCTATTATCCTGCTCTGCTATATGTGATTATTATAATTAGAAACTGCCCTAGCATCTCTTACACACTCTTTAAGTCACTATGTCATTTTCTTACCAAATTTGTATATAAAGAGAACCTTTTGATACATGTTAGTCTATGATGGGAATATTAAAATCCTAAATGTACACTATGTCCTACAAATTGGGGAAAAATGTGCAGAAATATGTCTTGGGAGCCTTTATAGGAATCCTACTTCAGTTGAGATTTTTCTTGACCAGAATGTGAGATTAGGGTAAGAGTTAAAGGATTAGATGGGAGGAAGATAAAAGAGTGAAGAATAAAAAACTCAAAAGGTTTTTTAAGCTACTCATACAGTTCTAATAAAAGCAGTTAGGGTAGTGTGAATACATACCTAGAAAGGATAATATAACCTAGAATTGAACCAGGGTGGGAGCAGTGAGGATGAAGAGGAAAGGAGATAAAAGGGTTGGATGGAAGGAGTCAAAGAGATCTCTGTTGTTTCAAGCCAGGATAACTGGGAATATTGGTGGTGCCTTTAACATAAACAGGAAAGAGTAAGAGCATGTTTGGGGCTTATAATGATGAGTATGTTGTCATATGCACTCATTTTTGAGGTATTATTTAGATACATATGAAGATTACCTGATATTTCTTAGACCTTCTACTCAATGAATCTTTTTCCATTTATTTGCATTTTTGTTTCTTAGGAGTCATCCTTACCCGGGTCCTCTTTGAATAATATATTGGATTATGGCCTCTAAATCATAACTAGAGCCTCTTTGAGGGGTGGCATGACTGATAAGGTTGTCAAACCCTTCTAGAACCTGCATTCTAGCATCCTTACCTTTGAATGTGAAAACCCTAGTTAAAAGAGACACTTCCCTTATCTGGTAAAAAAAAATCCCCTTTTCTTCAGAGCATTCTGATCTTGCCTATCTCTTTACTTTAAAGGTCTTAAAGACTCATGCTGCAGAAATCCAACCCTTGTCTCTGACTCTTTCTGTTCAGTCCACATTGATCTGCCTGAAGTATATTCATAATTATTAAGGTTGATTCTACCTCTCTAATGAAACTTGGTTCACTGATTGTTCTAGTCTCATGCCTGGGTCTAGTTCTTATAAGATCTATGTGACCTTGAGAATATCCATTACCATCACCCAGCACCCAACTTCATCAAATCAGTTTTGTCAACAGTAGGTGAAAATTTCTTTCTGTTTGAAAACTCAAGCCGCCTGTTGGAATATCTATTAAGTTTCTTTTTGGAATCTTGAGGATGCCTTCTGCAACCTTCAGCTCATTTTCACAAGAGAGATGATTCACTGCCCTGAACCCAATGCGTGCTTGTGTTATACATGTTCCTTTTCATAGATTTCTTTTGATGATTCTCCTCTGATCTACCAATGCCCTCTGGTGAATGACTTTTCTGTGATCCAGTTCTCAGCAGCCCAGTCACCTTGATGCAAGTATATACAAGAGGACAGGGCAAGTCTCAGAAGGGATTCTCAAGAAGTCACTGTTTCTGACATTGTGACCCAGAACTGTCGCAGCCCAGCCCTAAGTCTCATGAAGTAATTAGAAACCTAGCAATTGACATTAGAGTGTGCAGTGTATGAGAACCTGCAAAGGCATACAGGGCACAGGGGAAGAGAAATGCAGAAAAAGTCCTTCAAGTCAACTTCTCTGTGCAACTAAGTGGTATGACTTTGCTCTCTTCTTCCTCCTACCAATGCAATATGCTTTTCCATATATAAGACAGTTTAAATGCATTGACCCATGACCCTAGCCTAGATCTGCTTTAAAGGCAGGTTATGAGCAACATCAGAGCAAATAAGACACTGGTGCCATCAACAGTCTTCTTGCCAACAGCTGCTGGTTTCCTGTTTTATTCTTGGTGCCCTTCTTTAGACTTGCCAAGGTTTCTCATCTCCCTAAAATTCCTCAACAAATCACAGATCCATAGGTAGCTATTTACCCAGTCTCCATGACAGTCCCACATCCTTATATTGACACAGGACACAAAGCTGAACACTCAATAGGCCTCAAACATGATCTATTAATGTATAACTTGGGTGGTTAGGTGGTGCAGTGAGTAGAGCACCAGCCCTGAAGTCAGGAGGACCTGAATTCAAATCCTGCCTCAGGCACTTAACACTTACTAGCTGTATGACCGTGGGTAAGTCACAACCCCAATTGCCCTCCAAAAAGAAAAAAAAGTAATTGGAAATTATTTAATAAATTAAATTAAAATATAATTTATAGCTTGATGAACCATAGACTACTTTGTAGGGTGCACAAGGAACTGCAGAATAACAACAATAATTAGCATATATATAGAAACTTCCATATGCTCTCATTTGATCATCATAAAAACTCTGGTGAGAAGGTATTACTATAATTCTCATTTTAAGAATGAGGAAATTGAAGGTAAAAGTGACTTTTCCAGGGACATACAGTCAATAAACATCTGAGACAGGATTTGAATTCAGTTTTTCTGGATTAAAAATCTAGTATCTTATTCACTATGTAACCAAGTTGCCACAACTAAATTGATTATTCACACAAAATAGAATGAAAAAACAAATAATTTTCCCATGGATTTAATTAATGCTGATAAGTGATGTGGGTAAACAAAACAACAACACCATTCAATTCAATAAATATTTATTTGTTAAGAACCTACCAGGTTCATGGAAGGAGAAAGAACAATAAAAAGAATTGAAATGAACAAATGAAAGAATGAGAGAATCATTAGGTATTATGGATGAAACTGAGGTCTAAGGAGTCAGTGACTTGTCCAAGGTCACATAGGCACTAAATATCATAGGTGGGATTTGAATACAAGTCTCTAACTCCAGTCAGGGCTCTGATCACTATACTACACTTCCTACATCCTTGCACTAAAGGAGACTATATTCTTTTTTTTTTTTTTTTTTTGCGATTTTTGGAGGGCAATTGAGGTTAAGTAACTTGCCCAAGGTCACATGGCTAGGTTTTTTTATTTGTGTGTGCATTAAGTGTCTGAGGCCGGATCCGAACTCAGGTCCTTCTGACTCCAGGGCCAGCACTCTACTCACTGTGCCACCTAGACGCCCCTGGGAGACTATATTCTACTAGATGGTTACAGCACTTGAGAAATAAATACAAACCACATAATTTAAGGGGGTAAGGAACATAATCTAGCTTTTCCTTTAATAATAGGGTTTGTTTGTTTTTAACTGACTTTTCTAGATGTCTCCTGCCTCAGCTTTCTATATAAGTATATAAAAGGTATAAGCAAAAAGCATAAGAAAAAATATAAGAAAAAGTATAAATAAAATAATTAAATGACCCTTGATTATTTTTTCCCTGAGATCTAGCATTAATAAGAGAAGAATTGCATTGCTACATGTGAAATGGTACTGGATTTTTGCTCTGTGTGTTTGACTGTATATCACAGATTACTTTGATTCAACAGCACACAAATTAGATAAGTACTTTAAAAATAAAAGTCGTATGAGTTATTGCATTCTCAATAAGTAATGAAAATGGGATTCAATTGGAAGATGACTTCTATTACCATGTAAAATGAGAGAGTGTAATTGAAAACATTGATAAGAAGTACAACTTACATTTGCTCGAGGAGTTCTGTAAACAGCATATTTAAATCCTCCAGGAATTCCCAGAAAACAACCTTGTTAGAAAAATTCTATTCATGTTTTACTATTTCTCTATTTTAAATAATTCAGTGGTGCACAACACACTTCTTGTGCAGTTCATTAATTTTCAGAGTCCACAGGTCTGTAGGATTCAATTTCTTTAATCATGCATGCAAAATTAATTATTAGAATTTTTAATTTTTGCTGATTTCAGCATTTTGCAGAAGCACATAATACAGCCTTCAGCAAAATACGTATCATATAGCAGCAAGAGGAAAAATGACTATGACTTTTCTGAAAATGAATTTTCTGTTTCAATAACTTGCGCTCAAATCATTAGGGCAAACACATTGTTTTTTCTTCCCCTCCTTTGGTCATGTCTTCAGCACAAAGTCAAAATATAACAATTTGCAACTTGCCAAGACTCTGAAGACTTTGATTTTCACATGGATGGGGCAATTAAGTTTTGGAATGAGTGCTACCCTTACATTTTGCAGACAAAAGTCATATCGATACTGTTACTTGTGGAGTTTTCATTCCAGCAAGGTACCAATGCTAGATTTAAAAGATGCCTAAATAGCCAGTCATCTTTTCATCAGTTTTTTGAGCACGAGAGTTACTTTTGTTAATGGGCATTTGGGACAACCCCAAGGATCAGAGAAAATAATCAAACCAAAGAAAAAAACTATTGCCTGAATTAATCAGTTAATTGTATTTCTTTGGTGCTGGGTATATGAATACTGTGAAGATCTGACATAGGGTTCAAGGAAAGGAAAACTGCCAATAGAGAGTAGAATAAAACAAATATGTTGAGACTTATTTGGTCTCTATCATAATAGTCATTTTAAGACTGACTAGATTGACTTGGGGAACAAAGAAGATCTAAGCTCAACATGCAAATATTGATTAGTTGATAAACGGTAGATTGCTAGACACAAGTCTATGAAGGATCTGCAATTTGATTAGTGCAAGAGTGGCAACTTTATCTATCAATACATATCTCACCCTAAGACCTTCCTAGATAAGTTCTAGAGCATTGACTTTAACCACAGAGAAGTGAAGTGATTTTCCCAGTGTCACATATAAAGCTTCTTGTGGTAGAAGGGGGATTTGAACCGAGATTTTACCAGTTCCAATACCAGTTCTCATTATCTCCATAAAAATATCACTCGCAAATAAGTCAGTCCTATAAAAACAATTCAATACCCCAGATCGCTAGCACCAATTTCTTCCAGGTCACAAACATAAAGAAATAAACAGAAAAGATACATTATTTTCTATGTACTCTAGGATGCTATTATCCTGACACATCCAGGGACAACTTCCTTTTGTAATTAGGTTAAAGATTGTGTGATTTTTTTTTAAACTACTAAAGCACATAAAAATTCTAGAACCACATAATTTTCTTCTTTATTAACTCAGGGTAGAAAATGTTTGAAAGTTTTGGTAGTCTTACATCTTTCTTAGACTTTCACTAGAAGACAGAATCATCATTGATTTCCTCCTTCTCCCCCATTCTGATACTCGCAATCTACTCCATGTTGAATGCCATCCTGGAATATTGCCACATAATTACATTTAAGTCACCTATTTGAAAATATGTTAGACAGTAAATGCCTTCAGGTTTAGCATCCTATCTAACCATAATTCTGTGAACTTCTTAGTGACCAGTTTAATACCATTTATTAAGCAGCATCTTTGATATCTGATCAAGCTCTGAGTGACCTAGAGCACCTGCTTCAGCCACTTTCATGGCCATTGGAAAAAAAAATGTGCCCATTACACTAGGGGTGAAGTCTTCATATGTTTGAATTAGATAAACCCCCAACTCACCAATGGGTTTGTGGACCACTGATTATCCTCCTCCTGTTTCACCCTGTCCACCAAGACAATTTGCTGAGGTGTGGCTGATGCACATGCTATAACTTCTTTGAACCACAAGTGAGAGTTGAGTGCTGGGTACACACCAAAGGTGGATAAGAATCCCTGAAAAGCGTTCAGCAAGCCCTTATACCAAAGATGGTAATCCTCCTTGAAATCCCATACTGGATAGAGATAGAGATAGAGATATCACTAGCTCTGTGAACTTGTGAAAATAATTTCATCTCTTTTTCCCTGAGTTTAGAAAGATAGATAGAAAGAAGATGGATAGGCATGTATTTGCATCTATATGCATATGTATACATATATTGTATAAATATAAACTAATATAAAGTTATGTGAAGTATGTATATAGATATATTAGAATATATATGACATCCTACCTTCCTTCACCATACCCTCTAATTAGACTCACATTATACACTACTTTCTAGAAGGATTTATTAAAAACATAATCTCATGTGATAACAAGACAGTCTCTAGGAAGATCATGAATGGTAAAAGACTACACATTAGCCCCAGTGATAACAGTGAATTTAGTGTCATAATACTTTCTGGTAGAGTTGAAGAAACTCATATTATAGTGATCCAAATGCCCTGGTAAAGGCATGGGTCTCCTTTGATGAAAATTGCCTTATCAGTACATGATTGATAAAAAAAGAAATTTGGAGAAATAAAGGCAGTATGACATAGTGGACAGAGGACTTGTCTTAGATAGAGATATGAGTTCAAATTTTGTCTAGCACATGCTGGCTGTGTGACCCTAGGCAAGTCATTTAATTGATCTTTCAGTATGCCAAACAAGTTTCTAAGTCAGAAAATTGCAAAATGGTTACTAATCCACTTTGTTTGAAGGCTTTTCCTCATTGGAAAGAACAATGGAATCACACATCAGTATCTTTCCCCCTCTCCACCAAAATACAAAGACCAGGGGAAAAAAAGCACTTTTTCAGATGCTAACATACCACCTACCTTTCGGAAAGTTTTTCAGGTAATGCAAAAAAGACTTCAAATTTTCCATTCAGCTCCATCACCAATTGATGTGGGGACATTAAGACATTGACAGATGGTTTGAAGATTCATAGCTTTAGATTTTAATTTCATTACAAGCACAAGAGGGAGAATCCTTGAAAAAGGTGAAAAACAGTCAGGATTTTAACCATGGAGAGCCTTGAAGAAGGTGATAAAACATAAATACTAGTAATATTTTAAGATTTTATTATATGTTTTTGACACAAGACAATTCCATTAATGCATATGGTATGAAGTACAAATATAACTTTAATCTTGCCTTTTGTGGCACTCATAAAAGCACTCTATATACCTTATAAGATGGATTCTTGTTTATTGTGAAACTAATCATCTGCCCGTCCCTTATAGTCAATATTGACTTTGTAGAAACTCTTGATGTGTCTCCATTGCTTGGAAGAAAAGTGCACATAGATCAGGCCCCATTGAAGTGTTCTTCAAATACAGCAGTGATTTCAGAGATGACCTTGCGATAGAGCTGCAACATTAGACCCAGTGTTAGGACTATCTTGCTTCCTTGTACTTACTATACCCAGTACTCAGTACAAGGCTGGTGCATAAAGTCACCACTGGGAGTTGCTTTGGAATGTCTCAATTCCTAATCTTAACTAAGGGGAGAAAACTGATTTGGTATAGTCATATATAAAAAGTTAGAGGTTTCCTGCAATTATCATTTTAGAAAAATAGAATCCCATTTTGGTATATGGAGTATAATACATAACAATTAAAAAGTATAAGCATACCCAGGATGCTTAATTTGACCTGATCAATGTAATTTTGAAATAATGTTGATTATACTATGTCCCATTAATCAATCAAATCAATTGAAAATAAATGTCTTTTTAATTTTTTTTTTTGCTTTTTTTTTTTGGAGGGGGAAAGACAGGACAATTGGGATTAAGTGACTTGCCCAAGGTTACATGGCTAATAAGTGTTAAGTGTCTGAGGCTGGATTTGAACTCAGATCCTTCTGAATCCAGGGCCAGTGCTCTGTTCACTGTGCCACCTAGCCGCCCCCAAAATAAATATTTCTTAAAGGCCTACTTTGTACCAGAAATTAGGGAGGCAAGAATAAAAACAAAACAGGCTCTGTCCTCAACAGGTTTACATCCTAATGGAGAAGAAAACATGCACACATAGAGGCATGAACAAAACACACCTAGAGCAGGAGAGATACAACCTTTCAGGAGAAGACACCAACAGATGGAGGGATCAAGGAAAGCTTGACACATGTAACAAATATTTGGACAATACTCCAGTGGTGTTCTACTAAAGAAACTTAGAGGTTAGATGATTTGTTTATACCTTTGCTAAATGATGTTATGCTTATAGGTTTTTTTTCTTTGGGGGGGTTCCCTCTTCCTAGCCATGAGTTCCCAAGTGAGAGTTAAACAACAGAGTTAAACAAAGTGAGAGTTAAACAACAGAGAACAGGGGCAGCTAGGTGGCACAGTGAATAGAGCACTGGCCCTGGAGTCAGGAGGACCTGAGTTCAAATCTGGCCTCAGACACTTAACACCAAAACTAGCCATGTGAACTTGGACAAGTCACTTAATCCCAATTGCCCTACCTCCCCCCTCCAAAAAAAAAAAAAAAGAGAGAGAGAGAGCCCACTAACTCTGCCCCAGAAAATTGTGAAGATCTCTAGAAAGACTTGGAGAAGTAGCAGCAATCCTGAGGACACTAGGTGAGAGGTGGATTCCCTTTTAAGGCAATGAAGAGAGTTATATAAACTGCTGTATAAGCCAAAGTGTAAGCCTTTACATACAGGAAAGATGCATTGTAGGGAATAAGAAGGAGCTAAACTGTCTCTATTCAACTTTCTTCCCCTCCCCTTGCTTATTCATTAAGAAACATTGATTTTCAGTAGATTTTCATGCTGTGAACTAAGCTATTTCCTTTATTCTGACTTTTGCTCTCTCTTTATAAGAGCATGATTGATCCAGATGCACACCTTTGTTCGAGGTCTGAACATGCAATGGGACAGTTCTGGGAGTTTTAGTAATAAGAAAAATATTAATTGGGAAGTTCAACTGGAAGCAATAATTGCTGGTTCATTGTTGGAGAATCTCTCTACCAAGGGGAATATATTATGAATCATTTCCTGGCAGTTTTGTTAGATATAAGTTTCCAATGCAAAACTTTACAAGAGAGCTCAGGATCTGTCACTCACCAAGACTAAAAAAGCTAATTTTCACTGTAATCCTCACCAATGTTACATAAAGTAGAAAGAGCTTAAACTGAATCTTGCAAGAAACTAGATATTCTAAGTCTCTGAGGTGATAGAGTGTATTCTAGACACAGGGGACAGTCAGGATAAAAGCACAGAAAAAGGAGATGATATGTCACATCTAATAGCAAGAAGGCCTGTTTGACTATACAAGGATTATGGCAGTGGGGGCGGGGCGGTAGGGGAAGGGAATAACATAGAATAAAATCAGGCCAAAAAAGTCAGTTGAGGCCACACTGCAAGAAGTGGAAGGGCTTTCCATAAATTAACACTTTAAAATTTTGCTGCCTATCAGCTTCCTATATACAGAGAAGCCTGGATAAAAGGGCCCTCAGGGTTGCTGATATCTCAACTATCTATAGTACAAAGGTGAAAAAGATTCAATGTAAGCAGAATGTGACAGACTCCCCCTTTACTCTCTCATTGCCAGCTCCCCTTTATGAGTTATCTTTCCCTATTAGAATGTAGTGCCCTCTTGGGTGGCTAGGTGGCGCAGTGAGTAGAGTGCTGGCCCTGGAGTCAGAAGGACCTGAGTTCAGATCTAGCCTCAGACACTTAACACACACACAAACAAAAACCTAGCCATGTGACCTTGAGCAAGTTACTTAACCCCAATTGCCCTCCAAAAAAAAGGCAAAAAAAAAAAAGAATGTAATGCCCTCTATATCAGGTACAAAATCATTTACTTTCATTCCTAACCCTAGGGTTTAGTAAAGTTCCTAATACATTGCAAATGCCTAATGAATGTTCTATATTATTTATCCACCTACTCCCCACCTATCTCTGCTTTTCTGCATAACTATGTATCTGTGTATATGTATATTATATATATGTAAATATCTTGCCTTCTTATTTATATCTATTATCACTTCCTCCTCAGTCTTTTCAGGTACCTTGCTCTCTACAACTCCATCACCAGGGAACCTAGCTTTTCCATCCTTCTCCACAACTCATAATAACTGTGGGCACAGTGGGTCTTGTCCACTGCTTTTGAGCTCAGGGAAGTACGCTCCCCTGTCTTAGTTCCATAGTCATCTCATACAAGATGCTTTGACAAAGCAAGAACTCATATAAAAGTGAAAGTTTACCTTCAGAGGAAATATTCAGATTTTCACAAATCCTTAAAGTGTCATCAGATCCTATGTCACAAGTTCCTAACTATCCTCAATGACAGCAAATCATTCTTTGAAGAGGATTCCAATTTTTGGAAACAACTAAAAGTTATTTGAAAACAAGGCGGGGATGAAAAGTCTGCAATTGAAATTGATAATAGTGCTTCTGTTTTAAAATAAAGCATGATGATAAATTAAGGAAGCTACTTTTTCTTGTAATGTCCATAAACTAGACCCAAAAATTAATTTCAAAGGTGTTAACACACAAATATTATAAGCAATGACAGTGTAGATATCTCATTGGAAAAATGAATAGTGGGGTGGAGTCAAGATGGCCGAGTAGAAACAGCATTTCCACACAGCTCCAGCTCCTACCACTTCCAATTTATATAAAAGGGGATTCTGAACAAACTCTGGAGCTCCAGAACCCACAAAATGACACAGAGAAGCTAACCTCCTACTGAGGACAGCCCGGCAGCCCAGCAGGGAGTGGCCAGCACAGCAATCTGAGAGCAGAGCCCAGGTAGGTGGTGGAGGGGAGGGCGGGCTGGGGTGGAGGGAAATTGGAAGCACCCACTTTTGAAAAGGGACAGGATCAGGGGCGGCTAGGTGGCGCAGTGAGTAGAGCGTCGGCCCTGGAGTCAGAAGGACCTGAGTTAAGATCCAGCCTCAGACACTTAACCCACACAAACAAAAAAACCTAGCCGTGTGACCTTGGGCAAGTTACTTAACCCCAATTGCCCTAAAAGGGCGGCTAGGTGGCGCAGTGAGTAAGAGCACCGGCCTCAGAATTGGGATGACCCGAGATCAAATCCGGCCTCAGAAAATGAGCACCCACACATAAATAATGACTAGCCGTGTAACCTTGAGCAAGTTACTTAACCCCAATTGCTTTAAAAAAAAAAAAAAAGAAAGAAAAGGGACAGGATCAAGGCGGGGAGTGGACCAGGTGGAAGGTGGGAGGGGAGAGAGGGAAATATAGTCAGTCTTTTACAATATATCTACTATGGTAATATTTTGCATAGCTATAGATGTACAGCATATAGTGAGTTGTTTATCTTCCTTTTAAAATCAAATTTTAAAAAATATATAAATACTATGATTAATACTATTTTGCATATAATTGGGAGATAAGATGTGTAGGCAGTGGGGTGCGGGGATTCACCATGCCCTACTGGAAAAATCAAAGGGGGTATGGGAGAAGAGATGGGAGAGAGCAGATTGGTTCGAGGATATCCTGTATGAATGTTATTCTGGGGGTGGTGGGTAGGGGAAAAATGAAGAAAAATTGTAACTCAAAATCTGAGGGAAATGAATGATGTAAACCAGAAGTTAATAAAGCATTTGGAAATAAAGAAAAAGAAAAAATAAATGATGAGCAGATAGATTCCAGAAAAACCTGAAGAGAGCTACATGAACTGATGCTTAGTGAAGTGAGCAGAACCAGGAGAACACATATGCAGTAACAGCAACATTGTGCCATGATCAACTATGAATGGCCTTGCTCTTTTCAGCAATATAATAATCTAAGACAACTGCTAAAGGCCCATGATGGAAAATGCTAGCCACATACAGAGAAAGAAGCATGGAGTCTGAATTCAGATCGAAGCATATTATTTTTGTTTGTTTTTTCTTTCTCATGGCTTATCCCTTTTATTCTGATTCTTCTTTCACAACATGACTAATGTGGAAATATGTTTAACATGATTGTGCATGTATAATCTATATTGCCTTGCTTGCTGTTTTGAGAAGAGGGGAGAGGAGAAAAATCTGGAACTCAAAATCTTACAAAAATGAATTTTTAAAACTATCTTTACATGTAATTGTGAGAGCATGGGCCTCGGAGCTGGGATGACCCGGGATCGAATCCGGCCTCAGAAAATGAGCACCCACACATAAATAATGACTAGCCATGTAACGTTGAGCAAGTTACTTAACCCCAACTGCTTTAAAAAAATAATAAAAATAAAAAAGGAAGTATGGGAGGTAAAAAAAAATTTTAAGTACTGATCATTATGAGGGAACATGGAAATGTTTATACAGGCAAAGGACTTTTGAGGAGGAAGAAATTCATCTAAAAGGAGAGGAAAGAATTTTTTGCATTTCCTTTCTGGAGATGACCACCAACCCTATAGCTATGAGTCACACATAAAGAGTGAGATGCCATCATTTTTCTAATTGTATTATGACTTCAATTCAATAAACATTTAATAAGCATTGTTTTGAAAAATCAAAAGGAAGAAGCTTCTGCCAGCCCTAAGCTAAGGATCATTGCCTTAGCTAAAAGAGCTTTTCTAGCACTTTAGCTAAAAACAGTACAGTAACACTCCATCTGCTATAACCCTGATCCTAGCCAGGAACCGATGGTGGAAAAATACTGTACTTGCCCATAGAAGAAAAAGCCCAGGAAACTAGCAAATCTACCCATCCAGGAAAAACGTCCCAAAGCACCCAGCCTTGCCCCATAGCTATTGCCCAGCAGCTTGCCTGGTATTGTCCAATAGAACTGTCTACACTGGGTAGACCAGTCTTCCTAGTTCAGTAGCCACCAAATGACCTGCTTGGCCCCATGTAGCACCAGATTAACCTATCCAACTGAGACATTATGCCTTGAGAAGAGCAAGTCCATCTGAGTGCTGGTCTGGTAGAGACAACGTGGTCTCTAAAGAACCAAATAATCTGAATAGTGAACCACACATTGTGAGCATTGTGAGGTCCCTCTGAAGAGGGAAAATATCACATAATGAAGTTCTGGAACGGTAAATTGCCTTGGTCACATATATGTCCTACTATCATTGCATTTTGGGTCCTTGATCACTCATTCCCTCTCCTAGCTTCTGGAGGGTTTTGTGGGAAAGGATGCCCCTTATGTCAGAGAAAATTGTTTGTATTTACTACTCTTGCTATGGCATTTGAGTAAAGATTTTTGCTAAAGATCTAATAGAGTCTACTGGTTCATTATTAAGGAGGAGGGCATAGTAGAAGATTGTGACTTAGTGGTTTTAAAAGACAATCATATATATAGTTACCTCTAGAACCCTGTGATTAGGAATAGACACCCCTTTAGAGACCCAAATAGCCAAACATCAGTGTTAGCAGAGTGTGTAATGTCAGCTAGGTTCGTATTAGTTAGAGCTGAGAGGACTCATAGAGACAATATGGCATCTAGCCCAATATTCTTATTTCATAGATGAGAATGATAGAATTCTTAATTTCCTTTAAAACAAAGCTGAAGTACTCCTACCTCAGGCTTTTCTGATGTCTCAAATTAGTAATTTTCTTTTTAATCTTGGAATTACTTGTCATTTCATTGAATATGCTTTGGATCAATTTTACTTGTGTATATGTAGTCTTCCGCTAGAGTGTAAGCCCCTTGAGATCATGGACTATTTTGGTTTTGTCTTTGTATCTTCACCTAACCTCATGTTTCACACATAATAGATACATTCACCAACCTCAAAGTCCAGTGGAATGTGATTCTTTCCTTGTTGGTGATCAATTGCCCCATACATATGAAAGGGGTAGGATAGAGCTAGTTAGAGTGGGAGAACCCCATTCTCATCAAAAGTCTCTTTGGTCTCTTCAGGAGTTTCTTCAGGCTCTTAAGGTTCTTCAATCACTGTGGATGTTTCTGCTTTCCATCTTCAAGAGAGATGATGAAAGAGGTCAACCACACTTAGGACTGCTGAAGGAAAAGACTCTGGGAAGACATGAAAGGAGCTGACAGATTGCTATACTAGAGATTTTTTTCTTTATTTAATATTTTCTTTTCCCCAATTACATGTAAAAAAAATCTTAACATTCTATTTTTTTTTAATTTTGAGTTTCAAATTCTCTTCCTCCTCCCCTCATTGAGAAGGCAAGCAATTTGACATAGATTTTACATGTTAGTTATTATACATATAGTTAATACAAAACACATTTGCATGTAAATCATTCTGTGAAAGAAAATATACTAGAGATTTTGCGGAAATTCCCCTTGGGTGAGATCTAGGACTCTTTCTTAATTGAGCTGTTACCTTGCTCCCAATGGGAGAGTTCTTTTGCTCTCTGTTGTCTGTATATATTACAATAGAAAGGAAGGAAGGAAGGAAGGAAGGAAGGAAGGAAGGAAGGAAGGAAGGAAGGAAGGAAGGAAGGAAGGAAGAAGGGAAGGAAGGAAGGAAAGAAGGAAGGAGGAAAGGAAGGAAGGAGAGAGGGAGGGAAGGAGCATAAAAGGGAAGCTGACTTATAGGGAAAGATATAGAGATGAGACCAAAGTATTTTAGAGTTGGAAAGAACCCCAGGAGTCATTAAGTACAAATTCCTCATTTTACTAATTAGAACACTAAAAGCCAAAGGGATGAAATGATTTACTTATGGTCCTACAATAATAAAAGGACCGGGATAGAAAAACAGGTTGTATGGCTCTCAAATGGGTCCTCTTTCCACTATAGCACACAGTCTCCCAGTGAGATCATGTGTCACATCTTCTATCATCATCTTATATTGCATCCTGAAACACATAGCTATGGTTTAGAAATGGGAAATTCCACATAGAATCACATTTTTACATCTGCAATAGGGTGTTCTTTATGAAATAATCAGCATTTAAATCTGCATATCAATGGTCTATGAAATGAATCCAGAATAGTAATTGAAATGGTAAGACACAGGGGGATGGGATATGCTCAGCTTGTTGATATTTCCTGTACTTCCTTTCAAGTAATATATTTTGTTCATGCTTAAATGCATATTTGAGGGTTTCATGAATAAGACAATAAGACAGAAGAAAGACAAAGAACACTGAGAAATACTTTTTTTTTCTTTTTTTGGATGCCTTAAACTAATGGCTCATTACTGATTTCATTGATTTTATTCTTTAAAGTAGACTTTTATTTTCAAATGTAGCATATGGATTGTTCAACAAAACTAAATAGCACAGTATACCTCCCTACCCTAGAACACACACACACACACACACACACACACACACACGCACACACTAAACCATCAGTTCTGTTTTAATCTTCCTGGAGTGCTGAAGTCAGACAATATGCTTAACTGCAGATTTCATGAGCAGTGGTGGAAGGAAATTTACTAAACAGCATTAGTCTGTTTCCTTTGGGCTTTCAGGATCAGTCTTTCAATCTTCAGCATGCACCCCTCACATACTGCAGGGACTGGGCTATGAGCATAGGTACCACCACATGTCACAGAGTGTGCTCCATTGATTAACCATGAAAACGGTAATGAAACTGTCATTGATCCCTGAAATGGCTCTTCTGAAATCCTTTAGGATTTCCACAGGGTCACTACTCATGTTCACTTGTGAGGATAAGCATCAAGCCACCTGGCTGCTTGCTAACTGCCATCCACAATAAACTACTCACCTTTCTACTATAAGCCTAACTGCTTGAGTCCAGCATAAAAATAAAAATAAAAATTCACAATTGCAATATGGTATCTGGCACCACAATGCAGTGTTTGAGGATTTGAAATTCAGAAACTATTATCTACATGCACCAGGATAGAGTAGAAATAGTTCAGAGTCCAATTCTGAACTCCCCAAATTTGTCTTCAGAGATTTTTGTCTACATTCATATAAAACTTTTTAATATTTCCATGCACTTTCACAGTGTGACCTCATTTTATTCTCAAACAGACTTATAATAAAGGGAAATGGTTTGAGGTAAAGATGTAATTAAAAATTCTTGAACCTGGGGTAAATTTATTTCTGGGGCTGGGAGAAAGCACCAGATAGTCCTCCACCCAGGTGGATAAAGTTGTAGCAGGAGAGGGCATGGATGACTATTCCTCAGAGAATCATATTTATGTCCCAGTGCCACAACCTAGTCCATCCCTGAACTCCTGGGAGGAAGGAGTATGTATGGGCATGTATTAGCAACCACACTAGCACACAGGGTGGGCTGCTAGCACAGGTTCTTTGATATGCTTTTCTAAAGGAAATATAGCTTTAAAGGGGTTAATGATCTTTAACTAACAAACAGATAAGTACAGATAAGTAGAAAGAAGTGAGTATCCAAGAAAAAACCCAACAGACATGGCAGCAAATGTCTGAACAAAGTAATATTTACATAAACCACCAGACCGGGAGAGCACCAACATCAGAATAGTCAGGGGCTCTTAACAAACATCTACTCAGAGTCCCATTCAGGGGATCAAAAGGTCCTTCTGATGAGCTAGCCCCAAACTAAAATGTCAACCTCCTAATATATAGTTTTCTACTAATAGGCTCAGAGCCAGAAGACAGCACAACCCTCCTGATTCAGTGCCTAATTAGCTGGCTACCAAAAGGTATGAAAGCCTTCCTACAAGCAAGTCTCCCTGTAAGCAAGCTTCCCCCTAAGCAAGCTTCTCCTTAGGCAAGTTCCTCCCCCAAGGGGCTCTATGTGACTCAGGATATTATCACAGCTGTGACTGAAATACCCATGTACCTTCAGACTTGGAAACACAACTCCTGTTCCAAGGGAAAAGGAAACACATGTGGTCACATAAGTCTATTAATGGATGGGGAATGTCTTCCTGTTCCATTAACATTACAGGGAGGATGTAGGGGGAGGTAAAGAAAGTCAGTAGGCAGGAAAATGGGATATGAGATGAAACAATGAAGTAGAGGTAAATGGGACTTTGAGGGAAATATCTAAGAGTTGGGTGAGGGAAGGCTTTAAGACAGGAATTATAGGACATATGGTCTTATCAGTATGAATATTCTTTTCATGATATAGAATAGAGCCTATCTATAGACCTTCTTCTCTCATGTGATTTTTCTCCATGTCCTTCAATGACTACTTCCCCAGCCTCTAGAGGCCTTCTCTGGATCTTTAAAATATCCTAGATACCAGTGCATCATACCTCATTGTACTGTTATCCCTGGCTGTCACTACATGACTGACCCATATACTCAACAGCTATATGTGTCTTCATGCAACTAGATGGTACAGTAGATAAGAGTACTAGACCTGGAGCTAGAAAGTTCAAATCTGGCCTCAGAAACCTATTGGCTATGTGACCCTGGACCAGTTATTTAACCCTATTTACTGTAGTTTCCGAACCTATAAAATGAGCTGGAGAAGGAAATAGCAAACTATCCTGTATCTTTGGAAAAGATACAAATAGCAAACTATCCTGTATCTTTGGAAAAACCCAAATGAGGTCATGAAGAATCAGACCCAACTGAAACAATATATATGTCCTCCAATGATGTACTTCATTACCACTTTTCTTTCACAAGTCAGATCATTGGAAATCTGTTGTTCCCTACCCATGCCCCCATGCAGCTTTCCATTGATATTTGGGCCACCTATAACTTTTACTTTTCTTCAATCATAATTTCCCATGCTTCAGAACAATGTTTTGCCACTGGGAGAATACTGGGGTTAATTTTTTTTTTACTTTACAGGGAAGAACATAAAGGGAAAACTGAGCAATAGAAAAATTAAAATATCAATAAAATCTATTAAGAAAAGATGGGCTTTGGAAAGAAACATTAAAAGCATTGTATAATTTTCCATTTGAGAGCCAGCTCAATTCCCATCTTCTATTCAGTCCTGGCCTCACCTCATTACCTTACTACCTACAGAAATGGTCCATGACATATGTATGCACTGATGAACCCAATAGGCTTACCTAGCCAAGAGTATATGGCAATATGGGCAACATGATTTTTTTCATCAACTTTGTTTCACAGAATGGGCTACCAACCCTCCATCAACCCTGTTGGGGTCAAGAAATCGAATGAAGATTCAGGGTTCAAGGAGAAGAATTGGAAAGCAGCAATAGGTGAGATCTTAGTCATTCAGGCCAACATCTGCAGGGCATCAGAAAGTAACTTGGTCACCAAGGAATGATGGAAAGAATACCATAAGATCAGCACCATGCCAATATAGGTCTAGACATTAGTTTTCTAATGTATTGGTGGAAAGCGATTCATTTTAATTCTTATGTCTTCTCTTGGGACATAATGTAGTTTAGACTTTCGTGGTTAGTTTAGGGTTGTTCTGAACACAATTTCTATTAGGATCCAGCTTCTATTTTTAATAAAAGAAATGAGATAAGCACTCGGTTTCTACAGTGATTTACCTTTGAAAAAATAAAAACAACAGTGTATACTCTGTGAGTTGTCTTCTCTGTCATAAGACAGAACACCCAGAAGAGCCTTAGGCTGTAGCCCAGGCCATCTGCTCCTTCACTGCACTAATAGAAACAGAAAATTTTCCTCTCAGTGTGTTACTGACCCCACTGTATGCCAAAAGAGGGGAGGGTGGGGTGGAGTGAGAAGGGAAGGGAAGAATAGAGATATTCACTTAAGGCACTTCTACAGATTATTTTTTATGTCCCAAAAATTCATTTAAGCATTTTTCTTCCTCAGAGATGCAATGAAGAAAAGACACAGAGAGGAGAAGTGTACAATTGGGTTATTAACTGTTCTTCGAGCCTATTAAGGCTATTAGAACATTTAGAACAAAGACAGCAAAATGTGGCTTATTTTTTTTTCTTTAAGATAGTAGGGTTTCTGTGGTGTGCCTGATTACTGTAAATTTGCGTGATATAGTTCTTACCACATAAGTAGGAGAAAAGAAAGCAAATAAACAAACAAAAAAAAAACAACAACCAGGGTTTGCTAATTCAGACCCATAATGTAGCCAATAATGTGAATGGCTCAAGGTCGGAACACATGCCATCTTTCTCAGTTTCTCTTTCTCTGTAGGATTAAAGATCCAATGTGTAACATCACTGCTTTTCTAGCCTACCCTAAGGAGATTATTCCATCTGCATGAGCTGTGGGGCAGGACTATTATATTACAAAACTTTAAACACGAAGACATGTCCTTCTTTGCAAGCTTCCTGATCTCAACTCTTCAACTCTTCTTCATGACATCATAGCAGTCAAAATCTCTAATATGTCTGTTCTAAGCCTTTAGAGATTTGAAGATAAAATAAACCTAAGGAACTGTCTCGTCCACCCCTCTCGTAGCATCTGACAGCTAAAAAGAATATCTATTGCAAACCCCTAATTTTATAGATGAGAAAAGTAAGGTCCAGGTGAGTTAAGTGACTTATTGAAAGCATATAAGTAATGTTTCAAAGACAAGATTTAAACCCAAATCTTCAGACTACCTTCCATTGCAGTACTTTCCATTAGACCACAATTTTTGTGTCATTTTAAGATATCTAAAAATGTATTTGCATAAACAATTTAAATTGAAAATTATCTTTTAAAAATTAATTTGATGGCAATAGATATATTATTAAAAATAACATATTTTATATATTTGAAGTGAAATAAGTACATTTCAGTTTTTGTCAGTATCTGTCAAGGGATAAATGCCTCACCATTCAAATCAATATTTTTTCCTCAAGCTTAGAGTCAGAAATACATATATACTAGTCTGGGAATAGTATAAAACAGATCAAGCTTTTGCCCAGATCATAAACCGAACAAGATTTGTGCTGCTGAAGATTCTAAGAAGTTTGGGAAACCTAGGGGGTTTTTTTGTTTGTTTTTATGTTCACCAACTTCTATGCTTCTGGAAGAGGAAAGTTTGAAAAGATTGTCCTTGCAGTTTTTCCAGTCCAGCTGAAACATAAAAGCTTGAAGGCTCTTGGGAGAGCCTGTACCCTACTTAGATTTCTGGCTTGACTCAGATACCAACTATGTTTGAGGAAGCTTGAGATTAGCATCTGCACTCCTTAAATGCTGATCAAGATAATGAAGTTTTGAAAGTACATTTCGTGCTGAATTACAGGGACTCCACTAGACAGAAGTGCATAGGAAAAAGACCTGCATATTTCACTGGATCACCAACCTATTTAGGGTCAAGTGTATGGCATTGCTCTCAAAAGGGAAAATTATCTCAGGCTATATCCCAGCCCTCATCTCCATTCCAGTCCATTTCCAAACCAGGCCATCTCCAAACCAGGCCATCTCAACTGTTCCCATTCTTCTTCCTCTCACCAAAATTCAGATCTAAGTCCTGGGGATATTGGGCTCTTATTGATGAGCTTCACCTTGTTTTGCCCTACATGTTTGTTTGTTTTTTTCATTATTACAAATAGCTAGGTGGTAGAGTGGATAGATAGAGCGCTACACTTGGAAACAGGAAGCCAAAATTCAAATTCAGCCTCAGAAACTTTTGAGCTGTGTGACCCTGGGAAAATCACTTAACCTGTTTATCTCTGTTTCTTCATCCATAGAATTGAGATGATAATACTAGTACCAGGCTTATTGAAGGTATAAAATGAAATAATACTTGGCCAGCTATTATAGGAATATAAGCTCCTTAAGGGGAAGAATGATCTTGCTTCCTTATGAAATTGTATCCACAGTGTTTAGAATAGTTCCTGGCACATAGAAAGCAATATATATTTTTTCATTCTTTTATATGAGGGTGTGATAATCCTACTGTCCATTACACCTTTGGAGTTTGTACTAAATTATGGGAATCATATTTTAGGACAAGAATTATCAAACTGGAAGATGCCATTAGGGTCAAAGTACAATTAGTCTGACTACAACTGATCAGAACAATACAATTAGTCCTATACATTTAGAGTAGAAATTTAAAGATGGAAAGGACCTTAGAGATCACCAAATCCTTAAGAATATGAGGCCCAGAGAGTAAAGTTACTTGCCAAAGGTCATATGAATAGTAGGAAGTAGATCCAGGATTCAAATGCATGTTTTCTTACTTAAAAACCACCACTTGGGTAGAGGTTGTATTTGATGATATCTGATGTCACTTCTGACTACTAGATTTTATTAATAAGATCAAAAAATTTAGGAATAAACTTCATGTATTTATTGAAGCATATGTACATATCTACATAGCATATATTAATATAGGCAAATCCTGATATGCTAAATGATTACAATGAAATATGATTATTGAATTAACCCGAACAAATGGCTACATTTTTCAAAATGCTTATGGAAAGGTATAGATAGTCCTATACCATACTTCAATATGGCATGGAAGTGACAGTAGGTTATTAAAGTTGGCATATTCTCCCATGCTGAGAGAGTTTTAAGAATAATCCTGGCAACACTCTATGTCTGCTTTCTGAGGCCCAAACTTGCAAAATATAGATGATTCATCACTTAGCAAAGGATTATATAACAACCCACAAAACAAAGAAAAATACAAAATGGTCTTCAGTCCTATATGGCCCTCTTCCATTTCTGTAATGGGAGAATTACTTTTTAAAAATAGAATAAAGGATCCAAAAAAACCCCACAGTTTTTAGATATCCTATAAATATTAACTTAGTTTTTGGTATTCTAAATATATGGTTCTTGTCAAATGCCCCATGAGTGAACACACTAGTGTGGGAAATGAATTATATAACTTTTGATATTATTTCTATAATTGAAACCGGAAGACAAAAGGAAAGTCTAGCAAAATGGCAAGATGTTTCATAGATTCATCTTGGAGAAGAAAACAAAGGAGTGGCTAATGTATGCATACCTATTAAATCGACACTTTTAAAGCTTAAGATTCATATTGAAGAAAATTAAAACAATTGACAGAGAAGTTTACATGTGGGTAAAGGCACTAGCAACTGCTAATATAAAGATCTTGCTACATATTCCTCTAAGACTGTTGTCTATGGTGAATATTTGGAAGTCACTTCTGTAAAAGCAAGTATTAAGAATCCTGTTCTTAACATGAAATTGCACCTCTCCAAAATACAATCATATACATATAGTAATCCAGCCAAATTACATAATAAAAACAGACTCTCTGTTGCCAAGAGAGATGATTAACATATTGTAGACAAGAAGTATAGCCATTAGTATTGTAGATATAAAAAAAGTGGAAGGTTTGTGTTTAGTCCAGTAATTACCTTCTTATTGCTCGCTCTGAGGCAAGTTGAGCCCTGCATTGCCAAAGTCTTCCATTTAGGATGAGCACCAAAAATATTATTTCATAGGTCAACTCAGATTGGATTATTTATAATGTCTTTGCAATAAGACCACCATTAAAATTATTACAGTTTATGCATAAAAATCCTTGAGGAGGTAGGAAAATGATACAAAGAACTTGGTAAGTCCCTCCAAATTCGAATGATATACAATGTGTCCCAAAAGTATTAGTGCAGTTTTAAGTTTTAGGAGATTAAAACTGCACAAAGACTTTTGAAATATACTCTACATTCTAACTTTTTTTTTACTTTAATATAAATAAAATCATAGGAAAATATTTTTAAAAAATCATAGGAAAGGACAGTGGGAAAATATATAGAAAAAACATGGTTTAGGAGTCAGAAATAAAATAAGTAATAGCATGTGGACTATATGGAAGCCTCCTGACTATATATCAAAATAATTTCTCTGAAGAATCAGGAGTCACAAGCTCTGGATTACATCTTTTAAAAAATGAAGTTCGTCATTCCTTAGTGTACACTACATATGAGTCCTTCCTAACTATGCTGCCTGTGTCCAGTTAAATTACCAATTTCTTAAAACAAAAATAAGAATATAAAAATTTAACAAGCCAAAATTATTAAAAGATAAGACATTCAGTTTATATCTAAGGGATGTATTTAGCCTTTGGATGCCAGAATTAATGAGTAATAGAAAAAAGAATGGACACAGAAACAAATTAAAAATCATTTAATCATTTTCCAAAGAGTGTTAACCAGTATAAATCAATCACCATAAAAAGAAGACCAAAATAGCCTAGGATCCACTAAAACTAGAAAATACTTGAAATAGGCATCAAGGAAAGAAAAATGACAGCCAAATACTGATTTACAACATAGCTAGTCTGTAATATCTTACTGAGAAGCATGGTGGAATATCTCGAGCAGTTTTACCTCCTAAATTGTTGAGATAAAGTAAAAGAAAACAGTAAGTAAAAGGAAATAATAAGTTTAAAAAAAGATTTATGAGAGAGCCAAATAAATATCGCCCAAAAGGCATTTAAAGATATATCTGAAAGGAGGACAAAAAGTGTGTGTGTGTGTTTTTTAAGGGAAAAGATCTGTACCTATGTTTCTAAAAATTATTTTCAATCAAAATACTACCTAAATTAATTTATTTATTTATTCAATGCCTTATCAGTTAAACTACCAAAGCTAAAAAAAAGAATAATAACAAAGTCATCTCAAGGAACAAAAGGTCAAGAATATCAAGAGAATTAGGGGGGAAATGTTAAGGGAGACTAATAGTAACAAACCTCAAACTATACTGATACAAAGCGGTAATCATCAAAACAATCTAGTACTAGATAAGAAATAGAGTGGTTGATCAACGGAACAGATTAGGTATGTAACATACAGAAACAAGTGAGCACAGTAATGTAGTGTTTGATAAACCCAAAGGTCCAAGCTATAAGGGTAAGAATTCATTACTTGACAAAAACTGCTGCAAAACCTAGCAAGTAATTTGTCAGAAATGAGACATACGCTGTATACCAAGATAAACTCAAAATAGATAAAAGATTTAGACATCGATGAAATAAGCAAATTAGGTGGGCAAGGAAGAAATTATTGGAAGGATCTATGGATAGGATAAGAGTTCATGACCAAACAAGAGATAGAGAGGTTCATGGGGAAAAAAAATTCTGATTTTAAAAAATTTAAAAGATTTTGCAGAAACAAAGCTAATGTATCAAAATTAGAGTAAAACCAGGAAACTGGGGGGGATTATAATGAGTTTCTCTGATAAAGTTCTCATTTTTCAAATATATAGGGAACTGAGCCACATTTGTAAAAATAAGAGCCATTCTCAATTGATAAATGATCAAAGGATATGAAAAGGTGCTTTTAAGAGGAAGAAATTAAAGTTATCAATTAGTAATATGAAAAAATGCTCTAAATCATAAATACTTAGAAAAGTACAAAATAAAACAAGGTATCACTTCATACCCACTAATTTGACTAAGATGACAGAAAAGGAAAAGGACAAATGCTGGAGGAGATGTGGAAACTGTTCCAACCACTCTAGAGAGAAGTTTGGAACTAAGCTCAAATGACTATAAAACTACATATATACCCCTTCACCCAGCAATACCACTACAAGGTTTGTACCCCAAAAAGATGAAAAAAAGGAACCATATTATAAAATATATTTACAGCAGTTCTTTTTATGGTGGAAAAAACCAGGAACTGAGGGGACATCCATCAATTGGGGAATGGCTGAGCAAATTATGGTATATGAATTGATGGAATAATATTATACTCTAAGAAGTGATGAAGGGGATTGTTTCAGAAAAACCTGGGTATATAAACTGATGCAAAGGAAAGTGAGCAGAACTGGGAGAATAATCTACAAAATAACAACAGTATTAAGGATAGCAAAGATAATCAACAATAAAAGACTCAGAAACCTTGATCAGTACCATGATTCATCAGAACTTTAAAAGACTCTAGATAGAGAACTAATAGAATCAGAGTAGAATGGAATACACCTTTTTTTCCCCTTTCTTTCTTTCTTTTTCTTGTTTTTTTTTTACAGCAAATATGGCTAATTCAGAAATATTTCACATGATTTCATACGTATAATCCTATTTCCTGCCTTCTCAGTGGATGGGGAAGAAGATGGAAGGAGGTAGTGAGTTTGGGATTGAAAAATAAAATCTATTTCTAAATTTAAAATAAATTTTAAAAAACTTTCAGTGGAATCAATGCACTGGAATTCTAATAACCCAGTCTAAAATGTGCTTCATTAGGAAATGGAAATGACACTGAAGAAAAAAATAAAGATGGGAAAAGTACCTGGACCAAATCCTGCATATATAGAAGAGCCATATGCTGATGATACAAAGCAGCAATCATCAAAACAATCTAGTACTAGATAAGAAATAGAGTGGTTGATCAACGGAATAGATTAGGTATGTAACATACAGAAACAAGTGAGCACAGTAATGCTGGAGACAAAAAAGTCCTTAAATAGTTGGAATATTGATTTTCATGGTATTTGGGGAAAAAATGAAAGATTCCAACAGCATGTGTATGGCAGAGGAAGGGTGAATCTCAAACCCTATTATTATGTAAAAAAAAACCCCAGCAATAGGCTTAGAATTCAAACAAGTTGCCAACATGTGAAAATACCAATAACAACCAAATATATTTGATAAAATCATGATAAAGCATGTTCTTACAAATAATAGTCACACAGACACATATTTACCTTCAAAATATTGTTTGAAATATGTAGTAAATATAAGAGGACACTATTTTTCTTTTGCTTAAGAAAGCATTTGAGTTGGTAAGGCAAACTATCACTTCAAAGTATCTCTGTCTACAAAATGATGCCCATGCCTATGTCTTAAAACATATACAATATCTTGAAAGATGTAACTTTGTTACAGAACACACAAAATGACACAGAGAAGCCAACCTCCCTCTGAGGACAACCCAGCATGCCTGCAGAAAGCTGCCAGCACAGTGTGTTGGGAGCCAAGCCCAGCCCCATGTGAGCTTGAGGTTCTAGCTTCAGTGTGGCCACAACCAGCCACAGGCTGGAAGGACTTCCAATCACCAGAAACTGTGATGGTATCCAGAATTATAAACTCATATGTTAAGGACAAAATGAAAAGTCAATGTAATGTGGACTTTGTGAACCAGGAGTTCAGGAGTGTGGTCAGGCCTTTACCCCCTGGAGGGAGAAGCAGCTGAGGTGCTGCGGCCATGCAGCCACTACCACATGGCTGCTTCAGAGCTCCTGGTCTGCACATTGTACGAGGACAAAGTGACCAGTCTGAAGGGTAATAGCCCTTGCTTTAAAATGCTGGGATCTGGATTGCAGTCTAGGAGGGAGGTCCTGGAGTGCATGAACAGTTTGCCAGAGTGTGTGGAGGCTTCAGAGAAGACAACCAACTAAAAGCTCCAGCAGCTAAGAAAACCCCAGTGATTTGGGACAAAGCTCCCAACTCTGGCATCAGAGTTCTATTGTGGCAAAAAATCCAAGCAATTGAGTGGCATCATGAGCAAATAAGGGAAGCAAGGCAAGCACAGCAATCCATCTCTGGATTTCTTTTTGGGGAACAAAAAGGATCAAAGCATGGAACATGAGGAAGACAACAAAATCAGAACTCCTGTACTAAAAGCTTCCAGGAAAAATATGGACTACTTCAAGACCATAGAGGAGCTTAAGAAGGATTTTGAAAATCAAATAAGAGAAATGAGGGAAAAAGTGGAGGAGAAATGAGAATGGTGCAAGAAAATTATAAAATGAGAGTCAACAATCTGACAGAAGAAAATAACACCTTAAAAAATAGACTGACTCAAATGGCAAAAGAGGCTCAAAAAGCCAAGGAGGAGAAGAATGTCTCAAAAACCAAATTTGACAGATGGAAAAAGAATCTCAAAAGCTCATTGAAGAGAATCATTCCTTCAGAATTAGACTGGAGCAAATGGAAGCTAGTGCCTTAATGAGAAATCAAGATACTATTAAACAGATCCAAAGAAATGAAAAAATAGAAGGCAATGTGAAATATCTCATTGGGAAAACCACTGACCTGGAAAATAGATCCAGGAGAGATAATTAACACATTATTGGACTATCTGAAAGCCATGATAAAAAAGAACCTAGAAATCAGCCTTCAAGAAATTCTCAAGGAAAATTACCCCGACGTTTTAGAAACTGGGGCAAATTAGAGGTTGAAAAAATCCACCAATCACCTCCTGAAAAAGATCCCCAAAAGAAAACTCCTAGGAATATTATAGCCATGTTCCGGAGTTCCCAGATCAAGGAGAGAATATGACAAGCAGCCAGGAAGAAACAATTTGAATACTGTGGACATAAAATCAGGATAACACAGGGTCTGGCAGCTTCTACATTGAGGGATCAAAGGGCTTGAAATATGATATTCTGGAGGTCAAAGGAGCTGGGATAAAAACCAAGAATCACCTACCCAGCAAAACTGAGTATCATGTTTCAGGAAAAAATATGGTCATTCAGTGGAATAGAGGATTTTCAAGCATTCTTGATGAAAAAACCAGAGTTGCATAGAAAAGCTGACATTCAGATCCAAGAAGCAAGAGAAGCATGAGAAGGTAAACAGGGAAAAGAAATCATAAGGAACTTATCAAAGTTGAACTACTTACATTCCTACATGGAAAAAACTATAATTGTAACTTAAGAAACTTTTCTCAGTATGACAATAGTTGAAGGGAATAGAAATGTGTATATATATTATATATTTGAGGGTATATGGACATATGAATACATATGTGAGTATGTGTATTGTACAGGTATACATAGAGAGCACAGGACCAGTTGAATAGGAAGGGATGATACTTAAAAGGTAAAATTAAGAGGTGAGAGAGGAATATAATGAGAGGAGATGGGGAGAGATAGAATGGGGTAAATTATCTCATATAGAAGAGGCAAGGGAAAACTGTTACAATGGAGGGGAAAATCAGGAAGGCAAAAGGGAATGAGTCAACTTTATTCTCAATGAATTTGGCTTAGGGAGGGAATGACATACACACTAAATGGGGTATCTCACCCTACAGGAGAGTAGGGGGGAAGAGGATGAGAGCAAGTATGATGGAAGAAAGGGCAGGCTGGGGGGGGAGGGAAGTTGGAAGCACCCACTTTTGAAAAGGTACAGGATCAAAGCAGAGATAGAACAAGTGGGGGGTGATATGGGATGGATGTCAGTTTTTCACAATATATCCACTATGGAAATGTTTTGCATAGCTACACATATACAACCTATATTGAATTGCTTATCTTCCCAGTAAGGGTGGGTGATGAAGGGGAAGGGGAAAGAATCTGGAATTCAAAATTTTAAAATCAAATGTTTAAAATATATATTATTATCATTATTATTATACATGTAACTGGGAAATAAGATATACAGGCACTGGGACAAAGAGATCTATGCCCTATTGGAAAGTCGGAGGGGGAATGGGGGAAGATATAGTAGAGAGCAGGTTGGAGCAGGGGATATTTAGTGGGATCGCTGTTTTGGGGTGGAAGGTAGGGGAAAATGGGGAGAAAATTTGTAACTCAAAATTTGTGGAAATTTGTGGAAATCAATGATGTAAACTAAAAGAAAAATAAACTACAAGAAATAAGATATAACTTTGTTAAAATAACTATGTTCTTTCATTCACTATCTTGTCCTCTAGCCAACCCAAAATCCATTGGACTATGAACTTCTTGAGAGAAGGAACTGGATTTTGTTTATTTTTGCATTTATTTGCATTTCCAGAATAGTGACTGGGACACAGTAGGTGATCAATTAATGTTTGCTGACTGACTATATACTGGTATTAAATTGTAATCAGAATTATAGGCCTTGGAAGAATATGGAGAAGTGATGAAGTTTTTATTTTTGAGCCATACTAACAAACTAAATAATTTTATTAATTCTCCAGTGTCTTTTATGAAGCAGTTCGATGAATATTAAGAATATATCTCATAGCCCACAAGGTACATCATCAATTATTAATATTCCTTCCGAATATGAAGCTCAATTTTTCAAAATACCTATGTTAATTTATATCAGGCACTTGTCTTGTAGGTTAATTTTAAACAGCATGACTGCTGATTCACTGCAATTCAGATATATGCTCTTAGTAAAATGACGAGAAGGAAGGAGACTGGTTGAGTTAGACTGTCAATGACATTTACTGGGTACTTCTTGCAAAGCATTTTCCTTAGAAACATGGTGAGATGGACAAAACCACTCACAGAAACAATGCTCATTGGAACCTGGCTTTTCTACCAGGCCATGATTGAATGACTAGAAAATGTATTTGTATCTTTGTTTTTGTTTTTGTTTTTTAATGAATAGGAGTAAGGGTGAGAGGACGAAAGGAAACCAAAAGGAATATGTGAGTTTATAGGATTGGATAATATATCTCCCAGTCATCCTTACTCCCCCTAACAAGTGAATCAAGATGTCTTTGATCCAGGGTGCTCTAAACAACCACAGGCCTATTGTGGTAAGTGAGCAGAAAGTGAATTTCCACTCAACCAAACCTTGATAGGTATAGAGCAACAATGGAAATTAATCAAATATAGTAACCCAATCAAAAATTTGAAATAAAACAGGACCTTGGCATATAATCTAAGCCTTCATTTTACAAATATATTTAGGCAGCATCACATAACAAAGTGATTCCTGGTCACACAGGTCATGATCCAAACCAGGAAATCTGTAGTCCTTGGCACATGTTACTTAATCAATATGTTTAATTTATCAATTCTTCCTTTCAAAATAAATTTTATTGATGCATTTTACTTTTATATCTCATTAATCTTATATCTCATCAACATTTTTTTCAAAGTAAAAGAAAGTAAAAGAAAAACTTATTTTCAAAGTAAAAGAAAAACTTATCTTTTAATAAGACGTATGCAGCACTATATGCAGGTTTTTCTATCTACCAACAGCACTTCTGCAATATTTTCACATCTCTTCTTTGGGGCTAAGGTTGGTCTTTAAAATTTAACACTTTTGTGTTCTTTTCTGCTTCTTGCTTTTTCTGGTTAATTTTTGTAGTCTTGTATATATTATTTTCTTGGCTCTGCTTACTTCACTTTGTATTAATTCATGTAAGCCTTTCAAAATATCTCTCTATTTTTCATATTCATCAGTTCTTACAGTCCAATAATATCTGTACAATAATATATTTTATTTCTTTATTTTTTGATTTTTAGAGGGCAATCAGGGTTAGGTAACTTGCCTAAGGTCACACGGCTAGGTTTTTTTGTTTGTGTGTGTTAAGTGTCTGAGGCCGGATCCGAACTTCTGACTCCAGGACCAGCACTCTACTCATTGCGACACCTAGCCGCCCCCTGTACAATAATATATTTAACCCCAATGATTAGACATATACTTGGTTTCTCATTATTTGCTACCACAAAAAGTACCATTATAAATATTTTTGCATATGTGGAGCCTTTCTTTTTGACAGTGACCTCCTTGGGGTATATGCCTAGGAGGGTGAACATCTTAACTAATTTATTTATATAATTCCAAATTGCTTTTCAGAATGGTTGCAATAATCCATAGCTAATTCTCAGGTATTAATTTAAATTCCCTCCATCTTCTCCTCCTCTCCATTTTCTTGAACTTTTCTTTATTTTTATTTTTCTCTGCTTTTTTCCTAAAAAGGATTTATTCACCTTGATCCATTTAGTAATTCTGTTCTTTTTCTACCCATTAGCCTTTCACAGTCTACATTATAAAGTGATTTTCCAGCACTTGAGGTGCTCATGAAGTGACTCAGTAACTGTTCATTAATGATGAACTTGGACTACCTGTCAAAATATGTATTGAACCAAAAGGTCTTCCATATCCTTTCCAACTCAGGGATTTTCTCAGTCAAAAATATAAATATTTTCTAAGTAACTGGTCCTCAGAAGCCTCCATACAATAGATGTTTATGAGATATTTTTAGAATAGAATGAAACTGAAATTAATTGAATTTTGTGGGGAAGGACAGTGTTTTTTGTCTTCTTTGTATCCTCCGGTCTAACATAGTGGCTTATATGTTATAAACACTTAATAATAAACTAAATTTAAGAGTGAATGATCTAGGGGGTGGCTAGGTGACACAGTGAGTAGAGCACTGGCCCTGGAGTAAGAAGGACCTGAGTTCATATCTGGCCTCAGACACTTAACACACACAAACAAAAACCTAGCCATGTGACCTTGGGCAAGTTACTTAACCCCAATTGCCCTCCAAAAAGAAAAAAGGAGTGAATGATCTTTGTCAGATTAAAAAGTAAAAAGAACTAAAAATAGAGAACAGACATAGACTTTCTCTGCCTTCATGAAATACATACCTACAGGAGTTGAAAGTATAATGTCTTTCTTATCTTCTCTCTGGGTAAGATCTGTGTGACAGGTGGGTTGAGCTGGACCTGTTAGCATCACTGATGACTTATGACTTGGACCTTCTTGGATTTGTCCACCTGAACTGCATAGCCATTTTCATTGTCTGAATGCTTGGTATGAGCTGAACTAATATATCTTAAAAGTAGCCAAGATGTATTTTGCATTTACTATATTTCCATTTACTGAATAAACATTCCTTATTTTTCAAAGAGATCTCTAGGTATATGGTTTAATTGGAAAAAGTTATCAAAATTGATTATAGCCAATAGTCCACCTAGCAAAATTTAAAATCAGTCATGTCAATATTTTTGTCTTTGAGAAGTTTCTGTTGTTGAGTACAAAGGCATGACCATGATTAAAGAATACCTATGAAGCAATATATCAGAATAATACAAATTAATACTGCAAAAATTTTGTAAATAAATGCCATCAGGGTAGAGCCAAGAAACATTCAAGACTGTGCTGGTTTCATTGGCACAGTAAAAAACTTGTTCATGTTTCAATGCTTTCTTCCCAAAATATAATTATTCCCTTTGGCTAGGTCTTTGTCCCTCAGGAAAATACCAGATACTTAAGAATTCTTTAAAAATAGCTTCAAACATCATGTACTTTGGGGCAGCTAGGTATCACAGTGATTTGACCACTGGCCCTGGAATCAGGAGGATCTGAGGTCAAATCCAGCCTCAGACACTTAACACTTACTAGTCGTGTGACCTTGGCCAAGTCACTTAAACCCAATTGCCCTTCCTTCCCCCCTCCAAAAAACAAAAACAAAAAATCATTTACTTTAATTTATTTCTGATAGCCTTTAAATTAATTTTCAGAAAGAAAATAAATATAGGGGCTTTAGGGTGGGAATAACCATTTTCTTAATTCCATCCTACCCACTGGATAGGACTTTGGCTTAAACACCTTCATCAAAAAGAATAATTAAGTATATGGCATGTCCTTTAGGATCACAATAAAGGAGATTTACTTTTTTTTAAATGTGCTCATAAGACTGTTTCCCCCATAAGGGAATGGCTCAAAATAGCTCCTAAGTGCATAATAGTTAGTCTGGACTCAAGAAGATTCATCTTCCTGAGTTGAAATCTGGCCTCAGACATTTACTAGCTGTGTGACCCTGGGCAAGTCACTTTACTCTGCCTCAGTCCCTTATGTGTATAATGAGCTAGAGAAGGAAGTGGCAAACCACTCCAGTATTTCTACCAAGAAAATCCCAAAATGGGGTCATGAAGAGTCCAAGAAGCCTGGAAATGACTGAACAATAAACAGAATCATATTGATGCTTCCATCTGTTACATACCACAACAATTCTTCAACAGTAATGTCATGTGTAGATTTTTATATATGATGTAAAATTTTTAAAATAAATAATGCTGATGGACAGGTACTATTTTAATACATTGAAATAGACTTGGAATTTAGTAACTTTCAAATCGCCACAAATTTCTTAAATAAATAGCAAGTAGGTATTTTCCCAAGAAGGTATTTTCTATAGTATCAAGAAGTTTAAATTCAGAGAAGTCTAAATTATTTTTTTACCTTCATAAAAAATGACATATATTTTAAAAAGTGAAAATTTTCTGGGGAAAAAAGAAGAAATAAATGGTAGACTAAGTATAAAAGCTTAAAGGGCAAGTTGGTTATTTTTGGAGAAATTATAACAATTAAAATACGATTTGCCTTTTTCATCTAACTTTTAAGGCATTTAATACGTGCATATTAAGTCTTTTTCCTAATGACTTATCAGTTTTAAATACTTTGTGGTAATGATTTATATAATTTGAAGTGGTTATTTTCCATACTTCATTACTTTCCCCCAAATGATCATTGATTTGATAATTAGCTGATATTTTAAAGCCTGCCAACATGATGTCCTTGAAAATGTTTTGAATATCTTTTTTCTGGGTAAAATATATACATGTGTCTACACATATATTATAAGTGAATTTGGAGAACACTTATTCATATAGAAATAAAGACCATTTCATTTTGTTTTAATTATAACTATTCGACAAAATATCCTGTTAAAGAGATTAATATGTTGTTCCAAAAGCCCATTGGGATAATGGGGCAAAAGTCAGGACACATGACTTCTTGTCTTGGCTTTGTCATTAATCAGCTGTTAAGGACTGACTCTTAGGACTCTGGGCAAGTCATTTCTCCTGTCTGGGCTTTAGTTTCTTTGCCTTCTTTACCTAAAGAGATAGAGGTGGAAAAAATCTTAAAGGCACCTTCAATTCCACACTTTATATAATAGTTCGTTTCTTTTACAATCAATAAATTTTCAGTGTTTGAATATCACAGCATTGAATGAAACTATGATAACAGTAAGCTTAAAAAGACCCAATTTCTTCCATTTCTTCTGCTATATTTTTGTCTATAACTGAATTTCAACAGACTGCAGTAGGGTTTCATTAATTTCAATGATTTAATACATTTGAATATTAAAGGGATCTCGTCCTTATAATACAGATAGCCTCATCAACCCTCTACAATCATCCATTCACGAAACACATGGTTTGTTGACCCTAGAAGAGAAGGGTCATTGCAGTCCTTCACGGGGAAAAGTTTGCAAATATGTGTTCTTTGACCTGAAAAAAAACCTGCAAACCTGTTTGAAATTGTAACTCACTAAATAAAGTAAATAATATGTAAATCTCTTGAGGCCAGAGACTTTCATTTTTTACCACTGCATCCATAAAGCCTAACAATATTTTGCATATAGGAGGTGAGTTTTAAATGGCTATTGAGTTAACTATGATTAAATTGAGGAAAGTGGTAAAAGAACAGATCTGTGCCTACAGAGAGTAGGTACTTTCCTTGATTAAAATTCAGATTCCCATCCTACTTATGTATTTTAGAATAGATTTGCATTGGTTGGGTTTCTCATGTGGCTATATTATGTCTATGATTGTTTACTTGTTATGTATTACTTGAGTATATATTTACATGAATTCATTTTATGATTAACATGAACAGGTCCATGGGTCCTTCTTGGGAAATGAAACTAATTGGACAAATTCTATTGTCATCTTCTAAGAAATACAATAGACCTCTACAGCTACACTGTACCTTATGTGCACTACCAAAAATCTATTTTTTCAACTTTTCTCCAACATAATTGAAAATGAAGACCTTTGGTTCCAAGAAAATATTCTACAGAAACTTTCTCCTTGCCCTTTTAAAAAGAACTAAGAATTTTGATTGAATGCTCATGTGGAAGGAACCATTTACAAGAACAACAAATTCCAGATTTATTCACCCAGAGAACAGTCTCCAAGCCAGAAAAGGTAGAAAAATAACTCCTGTCACCTTTATTTCATTTTTCTTCCCAGGAACATTTCACTGTTTTCTTTTTATCTTAAAATGACCAAAACAGAACTAAATATATCTAAGTATAGACAGACTGATATCTATTACTAATTTAAGATTAATAATTACAAGAAGTTAACAATTATTTTCCCCATTAGCATATAAACTTTGTAGGAGCAAGGATTGTTTCATCCTTTTTAATTTGTAGTCCCAGAGACTAGAACAGTGCCTGATTGATCAATGAAGAGCTTTCAGAATTTAAGAGGCTTTAATAAAACTTTTGACTCCTCCCCGGCAAAGACCCTACCTGATGCAATAAGCATCTCTTGTTTCAGGACTCCTGGAAAATAGTTCAAGGCCTAAATTTTCTGCATTGCCATTATTCCTATATACACATGTTATATATTGCAAAAATGCCTACACAAATAGTTTATATGGAGATAGCAATAATATATATTCTGTGTATATATGTATATATGTATATATACACATGTGTATGCATTTATGCATAGATGAATGTATATATATATGTGTATTTTGTATGTGTATATATGTATATAAACATATATATGAAAGGAAAGAGAAAGGAAAAGGAAAGAGAAGCATTAAAGCCCCTAATATCACTGACCCCTAAACCCTTAACATACTATTTTGTTATTCAGTCATTTTCCAGTTATATCCAACTCTTTGTGACCACATTTGAGGCTTTCTTGGTCAAGACAATGGCTAAAGTAGTTTGCAATTTCCTTCTCCAGCTCATTTTATAGATGAGGAATTGAGGCAAACAAGGTTGTGACTTGCCCAGGGTCACACAGCTAGTAAGTATCCGAGGATAGATTTGAATTCAGGTTTTCCTGACTCCAGGCCCAGCACTCTATCCACTGTGCCACCTAGTTGCCCCCCCCCCCCCATCACACTACAAGTCTACTCTATTGCTAGTTTGTATAGTTATACATATAATCTAGAAAAAATGAATCAAAATTATGCCTGTACTCATTCTTTTCTAGGTACAAAAATTGGAAACTCTTTATACTAATCTTCCCATCTTTTCCTCCCGTTCCCTAATACATATTTACCCTGGGGATATGTCTTCCTAGAACGAAGCTATAAATATTCTACTTAGTTATGAATTACATAGTTTAAAATTAATTTATGGAATAATTCAAAAGCACAAAAATCTTATTATTTAACTTCTCTAAGCTCTGATAACAAGATGCTTTCTATATATCTGAGGGGCGGGTATAATTCTGCACCAAATTGGCAGCATTTTATTTTAATGGAATGCTGGATAATTTAATATATGATTGCAATGGGTTTTCTATCCAATTTAAATAAAACACATAAATCCACCATTTTTCAAAGAATAGTAAATAATTTCACAGTGGTGGAACACACACAGGGTTATTGGAAACTGTATTGAATGTTAGAGAGTCTAGGAATCATCAAATTACCTCATTTAAAATGATAAATGACCAGCTAGTCTCAATAATTATTTTGACTCCAATTATCCTGGATCAAAGGTGGCCTAAATTTGAAAGCTTTCATTTCTCAGTGTGATATTTTCTGTTCCCTTTCTGTAGTACAGTCATAGTGTTAAGAAGTCACATTCCCAAAATATAAAACGATATGCATATATAGCTTCTCCCCTCCCCTGAACTCCTATAACAATTACTGTCTATAACATGCATGTAGCACTGAAACTAAGGTTAAGTAATGTTTCATTTTTCTATCTTCCCAGCTAGGAATGCAAACCCCTTAAGCTCAGTGACCATTTTATTCTTTCCAGTGTTTCTCTATCATGTTTTTTTTTTTTATTTGAACTTTATTGATACCTTTATATATCACAGTCATTTCTAGATATACTCTCAGTCAACCAACCAATAAACAAAATTTCCATTGTAACAAAGAAAATACACTGAAGAAAAACCAATTAACAAATTGAATAACAGCACACGAAACAATAAGCACCCACAGTCCCCCATCTGTCTAAGGAAAAGAAGGAAGGAGCGACATTCCCTCAGCTATTCCCCCGGATCTTGATAGGTCATGACAAGTACAAAGTGCTGAGCTTTATTTTAACATTATTTCATTTTTGTCACTATACTCATTGTCTATCCTATTTTCTTGGCTTTGCTGACTTTATTCTGCATTAGTTCTTACATTTTCATTTTTAAACCTGAATTCCTCTTATTCATTTTTTTTTGAGGTAGACTAATGGTCTGTTACATTCATATACCACAATTAGTTTAGACATCCCTTAAGTGATACACATTTGATTTATTTCCATTTTTGTTACAGTAAAAGTGTTGTTATGAATATTTTTTATGCATGTTACCTTTTTCTTGTCCTTGACCTCACTGGTACCTATAAGTAAGATATCTGGGACAAAGTTTATGAATAGTGTAGTGACTTTTCTCAAATAATTCCAACTAGTTTTCCAGTATGGTTAGACATCTTTAAAACTCCACCAATAATGTATTAATATGACTATCTTCCCATAGTCCCTCAAACATCAACAATTTCCATCTTTTAGAAAATTTTCTATCTTTGCATGTATGATTAGCTATTTCAGTGAGGGTTAAAATTGATTATTTTTCTTATTTAGCATGATTTGGAACAGTTATTTATAACTGCTGATGGCTTATCAATTATATATTGAAATCTGTTCATATCATTTTATTACTTGACCATTTTGGCTGAGGAATGGCTCTAAAACATATGTATTGGTTTCATATATAGCTTGGATACCCACCTTTAAACAAAGATATTTAATGCAAAGCTTTTTTCCCCTTCAATTAATAGACAGAAATGATTTTGTATATAGGTAGGTAGAAAGTAGCCATTGGTGGGGAAGAGACTGAATATAGAGTTAGGGAAAGTACTTTAGAGTAATCAAGGTTAGATATGGAATAGGAAAATGTGGGGTTGAGACATGCTAGAGAGATTAGGTTTGACAAAGAGGAGGATGAACTCATTCTCTTAAACTGGAGGGCAGGAAGAGAGGATGGGAGGGAAAAAATCAAAGTCTGTGTGATTTAGAGTAGAGGGAGAACTAATAATAATGGTCTTCCCAATAAGGTCTCAAGATCATCTGTTGAAAGGGGATGGGGAGTGGAGTTAGAGACTTGAGAGAGAGGAGGTTTGGAATAAACTCAATGAAGTAAGGGATATGAATAGTATTTAATGAGAAATTAACAAAGAGATTGCTGTGAAACATTAAAGACCCTGTTAAAATAAAGTCACATCAATTTATAGTGACCATAGTTGGCAAGATTCATTACTTCCTCATACAGTGCTGCGAATGCTCAAGAAAAAAGAGATCTAGGAGGTCTATGAAGGTAGGGAATTAGCAGATAGAGAACAAAAGAAGTTGTGCAGATCTCCAGCCTCGGGTGAGAAGAGTAGCCAGAATATCTTCTGAGCATGCCCCCCATTTTCTGTTGTGCATGTTACCTAGGAGAAACAGGTAAGGGTTCAGAGGGGCCAACTTCTAACTATGCCAGCCCAAGACAACTTTTACTTCCTAATATCAGCCTGACCTTCCAACAGAGACATGGAGAATCCACAGGCCAAAGAGGAACAACCCTCCCTTTGACCTCAGGCTACCTCCTGCTGTTCAGGCCCCTTGAAGGAAGAGAAAGATAACTGTCAGAGGGGAGTAGGACTTCCTTTTCCCACTGCCTCATTTCTTGTATTATCTTCAGCACCCTTTGTAAAGAGAAGCAGCACCTTGTACTCAATGATTAACAGCTTCACACCCAGCCATACTCTGCACATCCCAATGATTCTGAACCCTTATAGGTTATCATTCAAATGCCATTCCCTATCCTCTATCACCCAATTCCTTTTTCCCATTTCCTTCACCCCTCCCACGCCAAAATTCCAATCAAATATCCACCATCCCCTTCCACTGTGTCCACAGGAATGCTCTTCCATAGACAACAAACTTCGCTTCATCCTAAATTTTTTCTTCTTTCAATCTTTCTGATTTCTAGATATTATAGAAATCTGGCTACCGATTACTCACACAGTTTCCCTGGTCACTCTTTCCAGTATGGGCTGTACTATCACTACTTCCCTTGGGGTCACTGATAGAGGTGGGAGAGTTAGATTACTCTATCCTCATTGCCATGTCCAGGTTCTCTCCCCACCTCCATCACTCAGTAAAGTCCTCTCCTTTGATGGTCATACTATTCATCTCTACCATCCAATCAAAATCCTGGTAGGTGTTGTCTAATTGTTGTCCAGGTCATTGCCCTTCCTTCTTCAATTAGTTCAGCACATGGCTCATATTTTTTTTCTCTCTCCAACTCCCACCCTTATACTAGGGGAATTCAAACCATATTGATTTTCCCTCAAACACCCTAACCACTTACCTGAGCTGTATTTATAAATCATCAACAACTATATAAAAGTGTTCCAAATAATATAAAATAAGAAAAAGTGAAATTTAGTCAGTCCTGAGGTGTGATCTCACATCTACAAGTTTGCAAAGATTCTAACACCTCAAATTGCTCACTTCCTCACTTCCTTACTTCCTTACACCCTACCTCATCCACACAAAAAGATCTTCATACTTTTAGTCTTACTGTCATCCACAAATATGCCTCTTCCACCTTCAAGAATGTATGCATTCTTGAACCAGAATCTATTGGCTTTCTGCCTCTCCAACTGCTTTCCCTTATAAAATCACATTTTGACCACATCATGACTTCCAAGGCCTTCAATTCTCTCCCAGGCTAACTTCCCTGCCCTAGGCATTCTTTCCTCTTTTTCCCATCATGACCCCTTGATGAAACAATTAAACTCTACACTGTCCTATTCTCTTGTGTCCCTACTCTTCTTTTCACTTCACTAATTATGCCTGTCCAAGCCTCTATCTTGGATTACTCCCATCATCTACTGCCTTCACTCCTATATACATGGTTCTGAACAAAGGAGGGGAAAATCCCTTAACCATTGTTTAAGTCTACTCCAAATTTATGTCATACAACTTCAACTAGGCCCTCACTGTTGTGAGGCAAACCTATTATACTTATCAAGTTACTATCCTGCTTCCACAGTGGATCTTAAAACCTTGTAACCTCTCCTAAACCCTCCTATGGCTTCTCCTTCCCCACCCTCTCAGCTGAAAACATCACCTCACATTTTACAGAAAAGTTGTGGTTATTTTCTGTAATCTCTATATTCTTTCCCCTTCCTCATCTCATATCATTGCCAATAAACATATCACTTAACCTCTGTTGCACAGGATGAGATGGCCTTACTCCTTACCAAGGCTAATCCCGACACCATGCTCAAGCAATCTCCTCCAAGAGCTTGTTCCTTCTGTCATGCCCACTCTGTCAGTTATTTTCAGTTTCTCTCTGTCTTAAAAGCTGCTTCCATATAGCTTACAAACATGATCATCTCTCCTATTTTCAAAAAAACCCTCATTTTATCTTTCCATTCCCACATTCATTTGCTCATGTTGGCTTAACTCCTTGAAAAGATCATCTACAATAGGTGCCTCCACTTTCTCTCTTATTTCTTCTTAATTCCTTATAATTTGGCTTCTTACCTCATTCCACTGAAACATCTCCCTATGAAGTTACCTATGACCTCTTAATTTCCAAATCCAATGATCTTTTCACAACCTTTATTCTCCTTGACTTTGCATTCTCTGACACTGTTAATGAACCTCTCTTACCTAATATTGTCTTCTCTCCAGGTTTTCAAGACATCTCTCTGTTCTGGTATTTTTGTAAACATCTGACTGTTCTTTCTCAGTCTCCTTTGCTGAATTCTCATCAAGATCTCATACTTAACACTAGGCATCACACCAAGTTCTGTCCTGGGTCCTCTTTTCTTCTCCCTCTGAACTACTTCATTTGGTAATATCGTCATCTCCCATGGGTTTAATTATCATCTCTATGTGGATGATCCTGTAATCTACCCATCCTCTCCTAAATTCTCAGTTGGCCTCCAATCTCCTATCTCTACCTTTCAGACACCTTGGATTAGATGGTTAGTAGACATCTAAAATTCAACATATCCAAAACCCAACTAATTATCTTTTCCCCTACACTCTCCCCTACCACTTTCCCTATTACTCTAGAGAATTAACATTGTCCCTCCAATCCCTCAGTCACTAAGCGCCATCCTTTTTTTCACATGCCCTACAGTTTGGTCAAACGAGACTTCTTACTTTTCTTACACACAAGCCTCCATCTCCCTTCTCTATGCCTTTTATTGGTCTGTTCCCCAAGTCTGGAAGGCACTCCATCCTTACCTCTGTCTCTTTGTTTCCATCAAAACTCAGCTAAAACCTTTCTAAATGAAGCCTTTTTTCTGATTTCCACAACCCATCCTCATCAAATGATATCAAATGAGGTAATATCTTAAAGCACTTAGCACAATGTCTGGAATACAGTCAACACTTTAAAAAGTTTGTTCCCTTTTTCCCTCCTACTTACTTATGCGTTCTGACTGTAATTACCTTGTATTTATTCAGAACTCATCTTGCATATGTTTACATATGCAGATGCTGTCTCCTCCTTTAGAATGTAAACTTGAAGATCAGGATTGTTTAATTTTTGCTGTGGTGTCCCCAGCACATAGTAGACTGAAAAATTGCTGATTTATGACTTGCTAGCCACAGGGCATGGAGAGCTACAGAGCAGACAGAGACTTATAAAGTGAAAAAAGCACCAAGGTTCTAGGGCAGGGGTGGAGAACCTGTGGCCTCTAGACTACATGTGGCCCTCTAAGTCCTCAAGTATGGCCCTTTGACTGAATCCAAACTTCATAGAACAAATTCCGTTAATAAAAGGATTTGTTCTGTAAAATTTGGACTCATTCAAAAGACTTCACCCAAGATCCTAGAAGGCTACATATTGCCTTGAGACTGCAGATTCTCCAGCCCAGGTCTAGGGATTTCCAGAGACTTGATCAGCTCCATATATAGTATCTGCAATAACTTATCCCAGACCAAAAATAGCACAGGTGATCTTTCAATCAACAGCTTTGGCAAATCAAGTGGTCCCAGGCATTAGGACTAACTAGTAGCCACTGTTTGTGTAAGGAAATTGTAGATATGTATATAACAATTCCTCTACATTCTTTTTTTTTTTTAAACAAATGCTTTATTAACTTCTGGTTTACATCATTCATTTACGCCAGATTTTGAGTTACAATTTTTCCCCATTTTTTCCCTACCCTCCACCCCAGGATAGCAGTCCCACAGGATATCCCCTCATCCAATCTGCTCTCTCCCATATTTTCTCCCATACCCCCTTTGACTTTGCCATTAGAGCAAGGTGGGTCTCTGTGCCCCAATGCCTGCACATCTTATCTCCCAATTACATGCAAAATAGTATTAATAATAGTATTTATATATATTTGAAATATTTAATTTTAAAACCTTGAATTTCAGATCCATTCCCTTCCTCCCTTGTCACCCACTCCCTTTGGGAAGATAAGCAATTCAGGAAAATACATCCTTTTAAATATATATATGAACATGCTTGAGCACTATCAATCACTCGTATCTTTGTGTGAATTAAGGATTTAAAAGTAGTTTCTATTTGCTTCCTTTGTATTTTCTTTGTGTGTTTGTTTTTAGCTAGCTATCGTTTATATAGTGCCTTAAGATTTGCAAAACACTTTGTCAATATTAACTCTTTGACCTTAATAATACCCTTGTGGGGTATCTACTTTTATTATTGCCATTTTGCCAAGGAGGTAATTGGAACTGGAGAAGTTAAGTGACTTGTCCAGACGCATAGCCACTAACTGTCTGAGGCAGGATTTAAATTCAGCTCTTCCTAGCACCTAATTCTGTGCTCCATCCACTACACCCACTTGGGAGGATGAGAAGATATCCTTCCTGTTCTTAGAGTCAGCAGAGATTGTGCAACAAATGGGGAGATCCAAGGACAAATTTTGCCTTCAGCAGGCTTTGATCACTAAGTCCTACACCATTTTACAGCTTTGTTCAATTCTAGCAAAAGGAATGGAGCTGGAAATGGAAGCATGTGCATCTAGTATGTAGAAAATGATGGAATATAATAGCATAAAAGTGAAAGATATCTTTTTAAACAGCCCATTTTTGATGCAGATTCCGAGTATATGAAAAACTAGAGAATAATAATGTTTCCAAGCTGTTTCTAAGCTGGAAGGGCAAAGAGTACAATGTTTTCCAACTGTGAAACTTGCCCTGGACCCAACCTTGTATCTCATACATAACAGGCACTTGATCCACTTTTCAAATGGAATTACATTTTAGAAAAATTCAGAGCTATCACAAAGGGATTTTTTTAAAGTACTAATTAACTGGTGCCCCAGGTAACTCAATAAGTTACTTTAGTACCTAAAACATGGTTTTTAAACAACAAGCAGAGACAGCATGAGGCAGGAGACAGAAGACCTGGGATGGTAAGTCAAGAGATGTAAAGGGTTCCTGCCTTTGCTGTGACATTAATTAATATGAGCTCGGGCAATTCACATAGCCTATTTGGACCTCAATGTCTTCATACAACAATAACGCCAAGAGTTTACAATTTGTGAAACCCCTTACAAACATGACATCATTTAAGCCTCACAACAATCTCCACTGAGTTACTCCTAAAGTGATTATTATCCACATTTTACAAATGAGGAAACTGAGCTTCAGAGAGCTTTTCAATAAGCAAATATTTATTAATTTTTTAAAGCAGGTAATATCACTGTCCTAAATGCTAGGGTTGAAAATAAAACCAAAATTATTCCTGCCCTCAGGGAGTTGATAGTCTTTAAAAACTCCTCCCACCACTATGAATATACAGTTCCTTAGGATTCAGTTGGAGGAAATGGCATGGCCCAGGGGTCCAGAGAGCACAGAGAGAGAACTGATAGTAATGCAGAGAGGTCCAAAGAATGGAATTGTAGAACAAATTTTACTGCCAACTCACTGAAAAGATTGTAGCTGGTGACTACCTACTCAACACAGTAGGGCAAGAGGTCATGGCCACCCTACAGCCAAGGTAAATAACAGAGTTAGGATATAAACTAGTGTCATCTGATTTAATCTGATATTTTTTTCCTCACATATCATACTGCCTCTAGTTCGGGATATATTGAAGGCATGTGTCTCAGACACAGAAGACAAATTAGAAACCCTAACACCAGGAGGAAAATTTAATATCATAAATATCACTGAAACTTGATGGTACTTGGACTCATAATTCTGGAAAGAGTATGCTTTTTTGGAGGGCAATTGAGTTTAAGTGACTTGCCCAAGCCAGATTTGAACTCAGGTCCTCCTGACTCCAGGACTGGTGCTCTATTCACTGCGCCACCTAGCTGCCCCAGAGGCAGCATTTTCTAACAGAGAGAGTATTAGACTTGAAGTCAGGAAGAACCTGGATTCAAATATATAGTACCAATGCAATATTCACAAAGCCAATGTTGACTACAAATATGCCTTCATAGTTCTCAATTGCAAAATATAACAGATTTCCCATATAAAAGACAGAAGCAAAACATTTATCCAGACAGCAGAAAACCAAATCCCAACACCAGAAAGTCAAATCCAGCATAGCAGCATAAAATTTAATACACCATAACACAGCAGAGAGCCACATCATCCTTTAGTCTCCCCACAAACCAACACTCACAAGAGGATCTGTCACAGCAGGGGGCAAACTCTCACAAGCCTAACTGTCTCCTTGAGTGCATCCTCTCCTTCCTCTAGCTTTAACTGCTCTAACTCCCAGCTTCTTGTGAGCTCTGCTCCACCCTTCAGCAAACTCCTCCCACCACAGGTTCCATGTGATTAGATTCAGCCTACTAGGGGGCAGGGAAAAATCTTCAAATCAGGGAAGGTCTTCAAATTCCCTTAGGCTTATTAAGGGGCAGGGAAGATCTTCAAATTACCATTACCCTTGCAAAATACCACTACATACCGTAAATATTTGTGTGACCCTGGGCATGTTGGTGAACTCTGTTTGCCTCATTTTACAGATGAGGGGCATAAGAGCACCTACCTCATGGAGTTGCAAGGCTCAAATTAGATAATATAGGTGGAACGTTTTTTCACGATTTAATGTGTTATGTAAAGATGGCCCATTACTGTTGTTACTATGAGTATTATTGTCTTCTTAGTGGCCCCCATCTGTTCCCCATTTCTATGATACCAGAGGAATGCTCACTCAACTCAAGGATCTGGCTCAGTCAACATTCATTAATAATCTCACCAGCCTGTATTGTAACTGGGAGCTAGGCAGGGGCCTAGGTGCAGATTGATGGGGACAGTTTCATTTCTAATAGAATGCCTTCCAGTTTCAAATTCTCTGCACATTACCTTTTCATCTAAGTCTGAAGGACTGTTAAGATCAAGGAAAACATTTGAATGAAATTTATTCTTTTTATTCCCAAATGGTATGTTCTTGACTATGTTTTAAATGATCAGCTGCTGCATTTAAATGACTGGCTAGAAACTTGTCCTCTAATGAAAACCCTATTATGCTTTTTTATAACTTTGGACTTGAGTGAGTTTAGCACTGGGCTTTAGAAAGATATTAATTTTTTTTAAAAAGATAGGATGTAATGAGCTGTGAAAATGCTCTAAGTCTGGAAAGAATAACACTGAAAAGCACTTAATATAGGACCAATTATTTGACTGGCATTTGGATCTCTCATTCTCTAACAAGTTGAACAGCAGAAAAATTCAAACAGAGATACATCCACTGAAGTACATGTACTGAACATAAAGGACAAAGGTTCACAATCTAGAGAATCCAATCCTTTCAGGGTATGTTGAAGAGACTGTTGAGGAAAAATAATTCAGTTCAGAGAGACTTGTAGAGATTTATATGAACTGATACAAACTAAAATGAACAGCTCCAAAAGAACACAATGTTAATAATACAAGTAAAAATAGTTCCTAAAATGAAGCCAAACTCTGAGTTATCAATGGCCCCAGGAAACAGATAGTGAAATGTACCCGCATATTCATGTCAGAGGTAGGGGGCTATAAAGCAGACGTTATCAGACATCATCTCTAAATCACACTATGGCACGCATTCTTCCTTCACCATATTTCTTTTTTTTTTTTTTTAACCAAGGAAGGGTTCAACTTCAAGCAGATAAGAACCTTTTTTTTCCAGAAATTATTGTGATTAAAAGAAAAGGGCAACAATAAAAGTTTTAGAAAAAAACTATCTTCTTGGATCTGTTTCTTTATCTATAAAATTTGGAAAATAATATTTATATCACCCTGTGAGATGTAGGGTTTGGAGGTATACAATGTTTTGGGAACTTCAACATTCTGTATAAGTTTGCATAATTATTTTTCAAACTACATATAGTACATTTAATTTACTTCAACTCAATAGTATCTGTTCGGGCATATTTTAACTCACATGTGACATATGTATGTATATGTGTACATCCATGCCCATGTTTGTTCAGTTGTCTTAGTCATCTCTGATTCTTTGTGATTCCATTTGGGGTATTCTTGACAAAGATACTGACTTGTCATGTCATTTTCTAGCTCATTTTACAGATGAGAAAATTGAAGCAAACGGGGTTAAGTGACTTATCCAGGCTCACACAGCTAGTAAGCATCTGAGGATGGACTTGAACTCAGGTTCAGGAGCTCTATCCAATGTGCCCCCTAGCTATAGTACCTGGCCTAGAGTCAGGAAGACCTGAGTTCATATGTGTATTTGTGAATTGTGTATGTATATTTGTATATATGTATGTGTGTATTTATATTGTGTATGTGTGTATATATTTGCTTCTACAGTGTATACATATATATTCTGCAAACAAGACAACAAACAAAAATGGGAACAATCTTATCCAGGTTTTTATTAGAAACATTTTTATCCATTAATACTGGTAAAGTCACCACATTTAGGGTCAGCAGTTCCTGACATGTTGCATGATGAGGTAGAAATGCTACAGAACACAAGGACTGGAAGAACAGAAAGATTCAGCTAAGCATACAGCCAGTCAGTCCATCAACAAGTATTTCTTATGCACAAAGAAGTTCGATGATGGGGGAACATAGTTTAGAGGATGGTGAAGGATCTGTTCTTAAGATGCTTGAAAACAAAAGGATAGACTAAATTCTTGGTGAAAACCATGGAATTTAAGATTATTTTAAAATGTCATCAAGGGATTATCAGTAAACACAAACTCATAATTTTATTTTTCCATATCTGTAGTGTTTTTACATTATGAATAGTACTAGACTAAAATACTATTTATTGTATATTATTAAGGAGTACTGGGTATACATGTATTCCAGTAAGTTATATGGTTTTAAGGGAAAAATTATAAAAATGTGAACTACCTAAATTGACCCATCCCCAGCTCTACTTTTAATTCTCTAGACTTCTCCATCATCTCAGCTACCTTATCATCCTGAAAGTTCCTGCAATATCTATTGCCTTTATACCCTGAAACATCCCTGTGGTCTTCTTAGTGTTTCTTGCATCCCTGTGGCCCCTCTTTCCTATTGTTGAGTTCCTACCAGAAGCTCCATTCTGTTTTATTAATTTCTGGTTTACATCATTCATTTCAGCCAGATTTTGAGTTACAATTTTTCCCCATTTTCCCCCTACCCACCACCCCAGAATAGCAGTCCCACAAGATATCCGATATCCCCTCATCCAATCTGCTCTCTCCCATATCTTCTACCATACCCGCTTTGACTTTATTATTAGGGCGAGGTGAGTCTCTGTGCCCCAATGCCTGAACATCTTATCTCCCAATTACATGCAAAATAGTATTAATAATAGTATATATATATATGTATATATATATATATATATATATTTGAAACATTTAATTTTAAAACCTCGAATTTCAGATCTATTCCCTTCCTCCCTTGTCACCCATTCCCTCTGGGAGGATAAGCAATTCAGTATGTGTTCTACATGTATAGGTATGCAAAACACTACCATAGTAGATATATTGTAAAAGGCTGCTTATAATTCCCTCCCACCCATCCCACCCCCGACCTGGTCCATTCCCTACTTTGATCCTGTCCCTCTTCGATAGTGAGTACTTCCAACCTCCCCTCCCCCCAGAATGCCCTCCCCTCCATCATCCCTCCTCTCATCCCCCTTCCAGAAGCTCCATTCTGAAGAAAGACCCAGGTCAATCATCCTTAATTCCCCTCTTGGCTTTGATTCTGACTCTCTAACCTTTACCACTAGACTGCTATATCGCCCATCTTTACACACATATCCTGGTGTTTCAGGTTACTGAGAAACTCATACTGCAGTATCTCATTTGGGAATCAGAATAACTGAGTTTGAAACTCACCTCCTCTACTTATATGACTATGGAAAAATTGTTTAATCTCCCTAGATCAATTTCTTTATGTGTAAGGTGCATTGGATTAGGTAACTTCTATAGTTCTTTCTAGGTCCAAATCTATGATCCCACCAGAATAATCATTCCTATTGGGACTAAACTAAGCTGTTGGTAATGGGTTAAGGACATTGCAAAATTCTGCTTTGTGCCTCTCTGTTCTATAACTGTTCTTTAATAAACTAATGCCTTTTATATCTCCAGCCTTCAATTCAAATCAAAGTGATGTTAAATAAATTTCAAAACTAAGCCATAAAATCTAAAAAGGAGAAAATTCAAAATCTATGCCCACAGAAAGTTATTCATTGATCATTATAAAAAATAAGGCCCAAATACCAATCAATTTAGTCAAATAATCATCTTAATTTGTTTGTTTTTTTTTTCAATTAATGGATAATTGCTGAATAGACATGACAAATGAACAGGTTTTTTGTTCAAATTTAATGATCAAATTGATTTAACTGGATTTTATTTATTCTCTATTTATACTTGCCTGATTCCAAAAGGGACTTGCTAAATTAAGTACAATATAAACCAAGACAATTCAGAATTAATAGTGGAAAAATACTATTAAAAGGACATGAGAAAACTGTGATTTTGATTGCTCTCTAAATTTAGCATTGAATTTCTTTGTTTCTAAAATAAGAAACATTCCCTTTGGATTTTAAGGTTCACCAGAAAAAGGAAGCATGTGCATATGACCTCACATACACTAACACAAAAAATTTTCTGGAAAGAAACTTTTCTCTAGCACTGAATTGAAAGAAGCACAAATATAAGGGATTTAACTGTCACTATACAACAACAACAACAACAAAAAGCCAGCCATTTTTTTTTTTTTTTGCCTTTTGGAGGGCAATTGGGTTTAAGTAACTTGCCCAAGATCACACGGCTAGGTTTTTGTTTGGGTGTGTGTTAAGTGTCTGAGGCCAGATCCAAACTCAGGTCCTTCTGACTCCAGGGCCAACGCTCTACTCACTGCGCCACCTAGCCTCCCCAAGCCATTTTCTTTAATGGAATACTTTAATAAATTGAGAGTATGATATAAAAGAGTTGACAAAGTCTTAAATCTATGAACTAGTAGGGTAGAGGCCTTAACAAGGAAAACTCTCTTCTCATTGAGAGTTAGTAGACAAAGGAAAGCTTTCCTGATGATTGACTAATAGGTTGACGGTGACATTACCTAAGATAACTGATTTTAAAGGACAGGGAAAAATCAATCCCAAGACGTCAAGAACACATAAACTGGATGGCTGGAAAAGCAACTTCTGGAGGGCCTGCAAGGCCCTGCAATAACCCTAACCCTAACACTGTATCTTTGGTCTGTCAATTCCATGGCATGGATTTTGAGTAGAACTTCATGGTTTAGCAGAAAGATCCCTAGTCTTGGAATCAATATGAATAAGTTCACGTCCCAGGACAAACAACTAAGTAGTGATCATAGGCAAAAAATTTAACCAGGGGTATGGAACCTGTGACCTTCTAGGTCCTTCAGTGCAGCCTTTTGACAGGGTCCAAGTTTTACAGAACAAATCCTTTTATTAAGGGAATTTGTTCTGTTATGTTTAGACTTAGTTGAAGAGCCTCCCTTGAGAACCTAGAAGACCACATGTAACTTCCAGGCTGCAGGTTCCCTACCCCTGATTTAACATCTTTAAGGGGTTCGTATGAGCTAGCTAAGTTTACTTTCAAACAAGTGTATGCTAATCAAAGTTTACTGCTTAAAGTAAGACTCTCCTGAAGGGATGTATAGAGGGCTGTTTTCATTTGCTTTAAGGTGATCATATATTTAAAAAGCATTGAGATACAAATAATTCTTATCTATTCATTAAAGCAAGACTACCCCTTAGCATTAAACCCAGATGCCTTACACTTCTATTTATCATCATCTAACCTAATTCAGTTTTATTAGATCATAAGTTGATCTTCAGGAGAAACTTTTGAATACAGGACTTTGGATAACATTATTTAAAATCATCAAATTTGAGGTTTTTTTAACATTTGTATCATGAAGATTACTATTCCTTGATAAAATACCCTATATTCAGATTCAACAAACATTTTAAATATATTATTATTTGTAAATATATACAAGTATATATTATATATACAACATGTGTATGTATATATGTGCTATTTTTATATTTTAACATTGTATAGTGTAAAGAGCACTGTGTTAGATACTAGGGATGTAAAGTTGCATATGGTATAATTTTCTTGAACATTTTTTATTGATCTCCTTCATATTCTTGACCTTTTCTTCTTCCAGATGAATTTTATGATTTTTTTCTAGCTCTATAAAATAAGTTTTGGTAGTTTGATTGGCATTGCATTAAATAAGTAAATTAATCTAGGTAATTTTATTATATTACTTCAGTGTACTCATGAGCAAGTAAATTTCTCCAATTGTTTAGAATATCTTTGCTTGAGTGAAAAGTGTTTTGTAACCATGTTCATATAAGAACTAATATATTTACAACCAAAGGGCTTAAGGTCAAACTCCAATTCTTCTACCCCTGTGACTTCACCAAGTTTCTTTAGTTTCCTAAATCTCAGTTTCCTCATCTGTATAATTTCGGGCCGGGGGGAAGGGGGGAGAGGGGACAGGTGTTGGATTGGTTATTCAGATTTCAGCAATAAATCCTATTAAATATTTAATCATCTCTGTAAGTGGGTGAAATATGAACAACCATATTTATACTAAGAAACAATATGATGTATACTCAATGTGAAGAAGATAAGTTTATTTCCACCCCATGAATGTCATGTGACCAAGGGCAAGTCACTTAACCCCTTAGTGGTCCTAAATAGTTCTAAATACTGTGCTACAGACCAATTGTTGACATTCCTCAGTAGAGGAAATTTCTATACTGAGAATTTACACACACAGATGAAATTATAGATATGGATCCCCTTACACATATGGATATATGTATGTGTGTATGCATATATATATGTATTCAATATATATACACACACCACTGATTTCACAGGGATTCTATGAAGAAAGTACTTTGTTATTCTTAAAGCACTATATAAAATGTTATTTGTTATCATTATCAAGTCTTAAAAAGAAAAAATTTAGGCAGGAAGGATAATAGGTAAATATTTTATAGCTAATGAAAATCTTTGATTAAATGAAAGAACCTACATAAAGTATTAACTAGCCCTTCCCTCTAGTGTGTTTTCCTTTTATGGAATCTTATCTCCTCTAATACCTTAAAGTCCAGTGCACAATAGAACAGAAGAGATGTCTGTGGTCTCCCCTTAGGAAACCTTGGATTTGGACTTTGTTAAACAAGGGGAAATCATGACAGCTGGAAACATGATGGAAACACCAGTGAGCAGACATATCGGCTATGATCACAAACATAAAGTTGAAAGGAACCTCTAAGGCCATCTAATCCAGAATAGAGTAACTTCCAACCTTGAGGACACACATAGCCCTCTAAGTCCTCAAGTACAGCCCTTTGACTCAGTCCCAGTTTTACAGAGCAAATTCTTTTATTAAGGGGATTTGTTCTGTGAAGTTTGCATTCAGTGAAAGGGCCACACTTGAGGACCTACAGGGATGCATGTGAGCTTAAGGCCTCAGGTTCCTCACCCCTGTTCTAAGATAATCCCCTTATTTGACAGATTAGAAAATTGAGACCCAAGGTCACAAAGGGAGTTTCAGAGGAAGGATTTGAATCCAAGTCCTCTGACTCCAGGGTTACTATGCTTCCTACTCTATCACACTGCCTGAAAGGGGGGTGGGGAGGAGCAGTGAGGGGAAGATATAACAAAGATTATAGTGCTGGAGGTCTATTCCACTTGCTATAATCAAACAAGTCAAGTCAAAAAACCATTCCCCATCTTTTATACTCAAAATAAGTACTTCTGTTCTGGATATGTTATCACCTATCTGTAATTCCCATTTTTGAGGATGGTGAAATTGGCAGATCTCTTGAGATTAAAAGTTTAGAGCTGCATTGGGCTAAAATGATCAGTTCTGCCCAAGAGGTTTGGCATTAATATTGTGAGTCCCCAGGGGTAGATGTACCAGGTTGACTAAGAAGGGACACATGTAACGTGTTCATTTACAGCCTGAGTGAGATAAAGTGACAGAGAGGTGGGGGGGAAGGAGAGCGAGACAGGGGGAGGAAGGGAAGAAGGAAAAAGGGGAAGAGAGAGAAAGAGAGAGAGAGATCGGAAATAAGTGCTGATAAAATAAGACATCTATGTGATGATTAAAACTCCTCTTAATACCCTCCAGAAGAAAAGTTAGACAATGTGAACTGAAGCTAGAATGAGCTGGCAAGTGGAATCTAGAGTTAAATGCTCAATACTTAGAGACCACCCTGACACATTCAGTAGAAGCACTTCTGCTGACCTCAATTACTACAGTGGTGCCAAGGGATAGAGCCATCTAACATGAAAGGCAAGTTCAGAACAATTTAGGAAATACTTTAAATATGCTATAGAACAAAACCTGGCACACAGTTGTCTCTGACAGATTTTTTTTCCCCAGTGTCAGCAAGGATCACTGTTCAGAAGACCAATTTTCATTTATCTTTCAGGGACAGGGAATACAGAAGGGTGTTGGGGAGATGTATCTGAAATCGAACCAAGGACAAAAGAGGGGGAAGAAACAGAAATTCTCTTTGCATCAGCATGAGCTGAAAAATCTCACCCTTACATCCCCTGTCAAAAAAAGAGTTGGAGGCATGTTTCTGTGAACTGCTGCCAGAAAGAGAAAAAAAAGTTGTGAGATCCTCTCAAAATTTTTCCATAAAAAATTTAAAAAGATAAAAGGCACTGTAAATGGTCATAGAAAGGCATGGAAGATTTATTGACTCCACTACCCTTGATATCAAAAAACTCAGAGAGTAAGGGTGGGGCCCAAAGATTGACTGGATGCCACAGCGGCTAGTCTCAGATCAAAGATGAACAGTTTGTTCACCAACCACTCATCTCAAAATGAAAAGATATCTCCTTGGTGTTGTGGTTAGTTCTTTTGGTCATTAATATTCATGAAAATGGAGGCTATACTAGAAAAAAAAGAGGGGGGGGACCCAGCAGGTCATTTACAGTCTCCAAGTATCAGGAGGTCACATGAATATTAGTGTCTAAACCAGATTCTGAACCCAGACTTGGAGGCAAGTGTCACTCCTACCTTGATCATCATGCTATTCTTTGGGCAAGGTGTGCCAGTCTACAGTGATTTCTCAGCCTGACCAAGCCCATGAGATATTATGACTGGCCATGGCAAATCATAGGAATTATAGGACCATTGCTTTAGAGCTGAAAAGGACCTTAGATTCCTGATTCCAACCCCCTTTCCATTTTGCAAATGAAAAACACAAGGCGCAGAGATTAAGTCTTACTTAAGGTAGTCAGAGTCTGAAACCAAGGCTTCTTGACCCTAAATCTATCCACTATACCAATGGGCAGAGTGTCAGGAAATGTCATTGGAAGTAAGTTAGTCCAATACCCTAATGTCAGAGATGAAGTAACTGAGACTCCTTAGCAGGGAAATGTCTTCTCCAAGGTTGTGCTGGAACCAGAACCAGCCGTTTAAATTCCCAGGACAGCATTGTTTCCAAAGTACCATTATACCTTGAAGTTACTGTCATGGCCATGGTTTATAAATTAATCCTAAACATGTTGAACTTAATAACTCTCTAATCACTTGAAATCCTACCCTTTGAAATCCATTCCTTTGCCTTGATGTTTGTTTTTTTCCCTTATTACAATATAGATATCCCTGGGAGGAGTTAAGCCTTAACTAGATACTCTTGTATATCTGAGATTATTTAAGGTGAAGTTATTATGAGGGAGGAGGGACCATGGAAACAGACTGAGTACCTAAGAAGTAACACTGTTGACTCTCAGTTGATCACTGGTTTATATAAAGGAAAGAGGGTTAGATTGGGTAAAGAGGTACTAAGCTGGGGTGCAGTCAATGAGGCAATAAGCCAACTAATGGAAACTAAAATCAATTGTTTCTGTGCTGCTGAAAGACTACAAATGCTTTCAGAGCTGCCTAAAGGAGGAAGAAGAAATAGAAGGCAGAGGATTACATCTTTAACCTTAATTAAATTAATAACCGTCTTTTTATATATATTTGCCTTTCTTGAAAGGTTGCTAGAAGAGTTTTCCAAATATAGTATTTCAATAATCCTATGAATTTTTGATCCAGAACCATAACTAGGGAGAGAGATAGTTGGGACTTTGAACTAAGGTTCCAAAATTTAGGGAGTGATAAAAGCATTTTCAGTACTTTAGAAGTATGTATAGATAACTGAGTTTACTTCCCATTAATGGGCTTTTTGCCCTATTGGCTGCACAATAGGTTAGCTTATTCCGACCCAAACTGGCCCCACTTCTTTTTAAATAAAACAAATGGTGACTTAAGGCTGTAATTCCTGTGACTTGCTCTGGGCATGTTTTCCTATTTTCCCTGAATGCAAAAATTGCTAGTTTTACCTCTGGTGTGGTCTCATCAACATAGATACTTCCTCCAGATCATAACTTGCCTTATATAATGCTTTTTCATGTCCTTTTACAAATCCATCTTAAAAGGCACATCCAAGATGCTGGTGCCTTCCTCTTATTCTCTTAACATTATATGAATAATAATGCAGCACATGGACTATTTTCATGGGACTGAACCATCTCCCTCCATCATATATTTGTGTAATGATATCCTCTTTATTTTTATTTTGGAACTAAAAGAAAAAAATGTTGGAATAAAGTTGATAATTTAAGCTTACATATAATTGAAGAAATTTCATTTTGATTATATTCAAGGGTGATACAATAGAAAGGACAATGAACAAAGACTGAAAAGACTTCAGTTCAAATCTTGGCTTTGCCACTAACTTGCTATGTGATTCTGAGAAAGAAACTTAATTTCTCACTTCATTTTCTCCATCTGTGAAAGGAGTCAGTTAGATGGTGATTCCTAAGGCTCCTTCTAGTCCAAACATTCTGAGGTATACTTTCTGGTTCACTTAAGCTTTTATCAGAGTAGCCAACAAATACCCTATTTATTACACACACACACACACACACACACACACACACACACACGCAAACACGCACACACGCATGCACACACACACACTTTTTTGTGTCACCCTCACTCAAGCTTTGTGAATATATATGTATATCTATGTGTGTTTATGTGTGTATATACATACACATATGTATGTATGTATGTATTCCCTCTTCAAATTATTCCAAACCCCTAGTGAGTTGTTTAGGCTGGTTCAGAGCATTTGAAAAGGTACATGTTCAATTGCTGAAAATAACAAGGAAAAGCATTCCAAAGCATTGTTAAACTGTGGCGAAATTCTTTATATGAAAGGGAGAAATGAGATGACTGGCTTCAGTGCTCCAGGCAGTTCACCCAAGCAATTATTCCCCTTACCCTATTTTCTGATAGATAGGTTGATAATAGATAGATACACAGATATACAGTTACATAGCTAAATACATGTATAGCTATTAAAATGGACATATCATGTGGGTAAATATAATTCTCAGATTACCTTATTTAAGTTTCAATTCATTTCCCTTTGTCCTGTAGTGTTTCTGAAGTGAGGATTAATGAAAAAAAGAAAAGAAGGTTTAAAGTTAAGGAAGAGTTAAGAGAAATAGACAACAAGAAACTTCAATAATCTATAACCTGAATAATTGGGATGTGAATAGTAAAGAATTGATGGCATCATCATGAAACATGTACAATCATCAGTTATAAGTTAAAAGAATTCTTACTGGTAAATGAATAGATTTGGTCCCATTAGAGATATATCTGCATCCAATAAGAAGGGACTAAAAAATCTTCCCTCTCTTCGAAAACCATGAAAAAAAAGCTTTTAAATTACAAGCAAAATGCAAAGAACCGACTCTAAACATGATCACAGTTTCCAACCATAGACAAAGATGTCATTGCATATATAATGTGGTGTAATTAATCCTTTCATGCTTCCCCTGTCTACACTGTACAATATAACTATGGGTTGTCTATCACCTAGTGATTTCTGCAGGTGAGCAATTATTATGATAATTAACAGTTAGAGAAATTACTAGAACAGTTCTATAGTTTTTTTACAAAAAGAAAAGTTGCATTTATTCTATGAACTCTGTGTATATATATGTGTATATATATATATATATACACATATATACAATAGACACATCATATATATATAATACATACACACACATATATTCACGTGCATTTATAGGTACATTCATACATTTGAGTTATTTTCTTTCCAAATCGAGTTTCTGACATCCTAGCTAATATTAAAGAAAAGAACTGCATCCATCTGAATCTCTGTCAAATAAACAAATATTTAAATGTAAGCGATATTGGAAAGATTGCTTTATGCAGTGAAGCATAGCATGGCACTCCGAATGGAAATACAATTGGGGAGCCATTAGTGCAACTGACTCCAGGCTAATAGAGCAGTGAAGCATTACTGGGGAGCAGGACCCAGTTACCTCCCTGGGGCTTTTGAGGAAGTGGGCTTTTTAATTTGCCTCCTGATTGACTGTGCAGAATGCAGATGTGTAATGGTTTCCCCCAAAGAATGGATCACCGTGTTAGCAAAACTGTTCTGAGCCTCTGAGATACTAACCTCCCTTTAGAGTTGTTGATCAGATATATGATCTACCCTTCAAACTACCCATACTATTTCATTTGATGGGTGGTGACATCAATGAAATAGACAAATCTCAAACAGGTTAGGAATGTCCAAGAGCCTTCAGATTCTGGGTTAAATCAAAATCTTCAACTACCATGATTGGAAACAAAACTCCTGAGATATCAGAAGCATAGAATCTCAGAGCTAAAAGGGATATGTGAGGTTATTTGGTTCACCATGTACATGAATAGGAATGCTCTCCACATTATCCTGAACTAGTGGTCAGTCAACCTCACACAGGCTGAAGCTATCTAGAAAAAGAGAATCAACTGAAGAAGCAACACAGCAACTGGCTAGAGTTCTGGACTGGGAGTTAGCATCCTGGTTCAGATACTCAGTAACTGTAAGGCCCATGGGAAACTCACTCTCAGCCTGTTTCCTCAACTATAAAATGAGAATACCAATGGCATGAGAGGATCAAATGCAGTAAGACATGTAAGTTCTTTGGAAATCTTAACTGCTGTCTGCATGCCACCTATTACTACTAATAGCTGTGTGACTCTGGGAAAGCCATTGGACCTCTTTGGGTATCAATTTCCTCTCATGTAAAAGTGAGGATAATAAAAACACGCACTTCCTAGGTTTGTTATAGAGAGGTGGGGTGAAGCAAGGTGATGTGGAGAGTGAAAGGGATGCCTAGAATGGTCTGATGGAGTCTTCTTTCCAAAATTTGTGAAATTAATAACTAGTCATTGAATCCATCTGATCATACAAGTAGTTCCAAATTAACCTAATTATGCAACTGTCCAGCTTACATCTTATTTCCAAGGAGAGTATGATAGACTTTGTCCAATGCTTTAATGGAATTTAGAAATACCATGTCTATGGAATATCTAGGTGGCAGAGTGGATAGAGGACTGGTCCTAGAGTCAAGAGTACCTGAGTTCAAATCCAGACTTAGACACTTACTAGCTGCCTGACCCTTGACAAGTCATTTAACCCTGTTTACCTCAGTTTCCTTATCTGTAAAATGAGCTGAAGAAGGAAATGGCAAGCCACTCTAGTGGCTTTGCAAAGGGAATATTTTTTTTATTTTTTCTTTTTGGAGGGGGGAGAGGAAGGGCAATTGGGGTTGTGACTTGCCCAAGGTCACACAGCTAGTAAGTGTTAAGTGTCCGAGGTTGGATTTGAACTGAGGTCCACCTGACTCCAGGTCCAGTACCCCCCTATCCTCCCCAAGGAAACTTTAGGGTCATGAAGAGTTGGAAACAACTGAACAACAACAAAATGACATTTCTATGATCCACTAGTCTAGTAAAGGTATTTTTAAAAAGATGTCTATTTAGTCTGACTGATTCATTCTTTATGAAACCTTATTAGTGATCATTCCTTCCCTTTCTAAAGGCTCACAAACCATTCCTTTAATGATACAGTCTATTCTCTCCCTGAAGCCCCAGGAATGGAGATTCAGCTACTTAAGTGATATAGACTCTACTCTCTTCTGGTTTAGGGGAAGGGGTATTTGTTTCTGTAAAATGATGACAATGTGCTCCTGGAAGATAAGGAGAAGTATGCTATGCCATCAGAGCCAAGTGCTGGCCTTTGGCTGGCCCTCCACACGTGCTGCACCAAATTAGAATCCAAAATTGTTAGGTAAATCCATACCATCACTATCGATGTACCTGTATTCCAGTAGCTCCACCAACATTAATAGCACCTATCTTTTGTCATCTTTGAAAATTTCTATAGCATTCAAGTCGTTACCTATAATTTAATGAACTCTTTCAAATCTACTCTCACCAAATCTAGGGTGCATTACAAATAATATCCAGGTTTTCTTGCCTTTTTCATTATAATTGAGGTCTCAACTGTCTCTCTCTCTCTCCCTCTCTCTCTGCCATCCTAAAGTCAAAATCAACAATTTAATAATTTAGTGTTTTTACAGCTTGCTTGTAGGTACTTCTTTGCATGTTGTCTCCCTTATAAGACTGTGAACTCCTTGAGAGCAGGGTCTGTCTTTTACCTTTCTTCATATCCCCACCACTTAGCACAATGCCTGGCATATAGTTGGCACTTAATAAATGCTTCTTGACTTAAATCTAGTCATTTGTCCACAATTTTAGTGCTTTTTCCATTATTCCACATTGCTATATTTACACGTACATGCATATAAATGTATAACATAACCAGTTTATTAATACTCATTTAACTATTCATTTTAGTAAAATGAAGACCACAAATGATCCCCTGATAGAGGAGTAAAGGTTCTGCGGCTGGATTAGAGTCGACCTCAGAATTACTATTACTAGGGCCAATTCTTATCACCACCCATTGCCATAGTCATCTCACCAGCTCTGATCAGTGTCCCTGATTCCCCATCACCACTTATAGACAGATAGATATAGATGATCAGATTCCCCAATAGTAAGTTCTTACTGCCCTTGGAACTCAAGGAGAAAGCCAGGCCTAAGGCTCTGACAAAGAGGAAAGCAGACCAGGTTAAGCTAGGATTTATCACCTGATTTTACAGTAGAGTTTCCTGAAGTTATCAAGTGTTCCAAAAGCTTCCTCTATCTATATCCAAAGAAAGTTCCCACTCTACAAATAACTCTCCAATAAAGCTTAAAAGTAGCCAAGACTAACAACAAAAGATCATTGGGACTGATCATAAAATTTTGGCCATGTTACTTCCAGATAGCATGTAGCTACAGTTAATCCCTGTGAAGTTGACTGCATATTATTATATAACTTTACTTGAATTGGAAATTACCTCTTTAAAAACAAAACTCACATGAATCAGAAAATAGTTTATTTGGAAATATAAAACTCATACCTCCAATTTATCATTTGTTGTATTTCTTCAGTAATTGTGAATGTAGATAACAAATGGGTCCATTTGCTGATTTTTTGTGATCTGGGCCTTTAAGTTTCTGTTAGACAAGTGAAGTGAAGAATGGATAAATACCCTAGGATCATACATCTAGAGAAGAAAGGAACTCAGAGGCCATGTAACCTCCTCATTTTACAGATGGGATAATTGAAACCAGGGAAGTTTATTGATTTTTCTAAGGTCACAGAGGTAGAATCAGAAGCAGCATTTGAACCCAGGCCACCTGACTCTAAAAACGATGTTCTTTCCATTGTACAAGGTTGTACAATGTGTACAATTGAGTTTTATTCTGAAATATCCTTGATTCATGATCCAGAGTGGTATATTGGCTTTTTCCCTATATATGTAATGAGAGAAAGCTTTCTAATACCTAACACCTAGTTTCTACGCTCCATAATTTTACTAGCCTGATGATTACACCTTAGAATAATTTTTAGCCTTCTAATTAAGAAAAGATTCCCCACTAATCTTCCAAATATTATCCAACTTAAAAATTCAATAATTCCATGTGGGTGATGAGTGGCTAAGGGCCACACAATGACTGTTCCCCATACCAGCACTGCTCCACAAATGACAGATTCATCAGGGTCTTTTCCATGATCACGTCACAGCAGAATGAGTGACAAAGTTGGAATATGAAGGTTTGAGGTTAAGGCCTGGCATTTCCACTTAATGCTTCTGTGACCTTGGTTAATAAACTACCTTCCTAAGTCATCGTTTTCTTATTTAGAAAATGAAGGTTTAAATCAGATCACCTCTAACGTCTCCTCCAACTTGAAAAATCATTTCATACTTTAATGTTTGAGCTTCATTTTCTTTACCTTATGAAATGAGAATAATACTCATACTAATTATGACATGGGATTGTTCAATGCAGTATTTATTAAGCATCAACTACAAAGGCAATGTTGTTCTAGTTAAAGAAATGGTTCCTGATGTACTGAATTGTATGGTTTAACAGAGGATATATCACACACACAAATTACTATAATACAAAATAAATCCACATACATAAGGGACAGACATGATAGCTAAATGGAGAGGGGTTTCCCTTGGAGTAAGGAAGAACTAAATGGAAGAACTAAATTTGAGTTTTACATCTGACATATATTGTATGACCATAGTCAAGATAATCAACTTCTCAAAGTCTTGAGTCAACTCCCTTAGATTATAAGATGTAGACTAGGTTCTGATTTGCATCAATAAAGTGATTTTTCCATACTGGGAGAACTCTACACCTATAAAATCCCAATTCCATACTATCACACTCTCCCTTCCAAAACAGCATGTAAAAGAAGTATAAGCAATGTGAGATCATTTCTAACTGAGTAGGGTGATGAGGTGAGGCTTTAAGTAGTAACTTGCTCAACGAGTAACTTGAATAAGTTTTCAAGGATGGGTAGGATTTCAACAGACAGAAATGAACAAAGGGCCAATTGTGAGCATCTGATGAGATAGTATAGCCCCCAAATTTTGTAACTATATGTACAATATAAATGTAAAGCACCTATACCATTTTATTTTTAGTTACCATAGCTAGTACAATACAGAATTTTAGAATTGGAAGAACCCTCAGTGGCCAAACTCATGCCCAAACAAGACTCCCCACTATATTTAACCCCTGCTTGAAGATTTCTGATCACTTTTCACTTGTGAATGGCTCTGATTATTAGGGGATTCTTGGCAGACATCAGGCCCACATGTTCCCCATTGCAGCTTCCACACATTTCACCTGATTCTTCCACTGGGACCATGTTGAACAAGTCTAATCTCTTTTCTTTCCTGACATCCTTTAAAATTCTAAGATAGTTAACAAGTATCCTCCAAGCCTTCCCTCATCCCAGCTAAACTTCCGTAATTCCTTAAACTAATCCCCATATGGTATGAAATCAAGGTTCTTCCCCACCTTGGTTGCTGTCCTTGTGGATGCTTTGGGTATATTTTGAAAAGGAGATGGACTCATACTTGTGGAAGACAAAGTAAAAGGAGGTAAGGGAGGGAGATTGAAGGCTAAAGGCAGGAGAGGTTGAGCTTAGTCATGAGACCATGGAAGGAAAAAAAAGTGCCTTCTGTTTGCTAGAAGGGTCCAGCAAATCTTGCTAGAGGCAGGAAAGGTAGAAGCAACCAGACTTTAAGACAAAGAATCAGTCTGAGTTTACACCAGGGTTTATAGGTCCTGAATAAAAAGCACAGATTGCAATGAGTATTTATATCTTGTTTGGATTATAAACCCAGCTGGCAGATTTCTTAATAAGTTTCTGGATTTCAGTGCTTCCTGGTATCATAGTAGTACTGAATAATTTTTTTCCTTTGAAAACACTAGTTAAAACAAGCCAACATAGAAAAAATTAGCTCCTGGGATATCACTGCCACTTCAAAGAGCCCTCAACTGAGTGATATTTCTGAATTGACAAAAGAAAAAAATCTAATTAAAACTCTAATCTGACCTTCAAATGTCAGAAGTAAATAAAAGGATAACATCCACATATTTGACAGCTGTCACCAAGTAATGGGAGTGCCATAAAAGCTCATAATCAGAGAGCGATGGCATATGCAATGTGTATAAGACTCATCACCATAAATTTAGTTATATAAGTACTCAACCTGATAATAATCTTACATCAGTGCCCTAAATTAGCTTCAGTTCTGTTGATGGAGAGAGGTAGAGTCAGGCATAATCACCTTTACAATGACAACATCACCAATGTAATAAATAATGGAAATGTTTTTAAGTGCAAAAAAAAGAAAAAAAGGATTCCAAACCAGAAAAGGAGAAGAGGACCCCACATCACACCTGCTAAACTAGTCCTTCTTCTTTTAATTTGGCTGGTTGGTTGGTTGGGCCCTGAATATGCCAAGGCAGGTTTACCCCATCTGAGTGCAACCAAATGAATACATCCCTTCTGTTTAATGTCTGAACAGAAAAAAATGGAGCCCATCCATTTGACCTGAAATAGGCTGGATTTGTGGGTAGCTCTTGAAATGAGCCTGGCACCTGGAGATGTAGAATCTCCAACCTTCAAGCTGTTTTTGCTTGTGAGTGCCTGCTGATTTGCTAGAGGCACCACAGAGAACCTCAGCAGGACTCAGGGCTGCTAATTGATTTTGCTGCTTTGTTGAGTACAGGAAATCCTCCTGATTCAGTTTTTATTTTGTTTTGTTTTGTTTTTCCCCAGAGTTCAGTTCCAGAAACCAGTGTCTCCAGCAGCCAAAAAAGGGGATGGGGGAATACTGCAGACTGCCTTTCCTTCTGTGTATCTATCTTACTCATACCCCAAACTGGGCCCTTGTTTTGGGAGGTAAGGAAGTGTTTGGATGTGGATTATCTAGAGCAACAAAGGGGTGTGCAGGCAAGGTGCCAGATCTGGAGTCAGAAGATCAGTCCCAAAGTTCTTGTATATGCTGTGTGACCTTGGGTAAGTCATTCAACTGCTCTAATTAAATTCACTAAAACAATGGTATAGGGTGGCAGGAATGGAGTCACAAGATCTGTATTCAACTCCTACCTTAGCAGCTTACTAGCTGTGTGCTTTTGGATTAATTTCTGTACCATGAATTAGTTTTTTGTTTCTAAGGCATTGCTTAACATCATTGTAATCAGTGCTTAGTAATTTATGTGAACTAATCTCTACTTCATTAGTAAAAATGATTGATACTATAGGCTTATATGTTTTGTTAACAAGCAGACTATTTAGTCTCTGGGAAACATGAAGAGCAAAATATCTTAAACAAACTCATGACTCAGTCACACCAGGAGTGTAGAGACCAACTTGTTTGCCATTATCTTGCAAAGGGATAAGCAGTCATGACCAAATATAGAAGAAATAAAGGGAACCATCATTAGCCAAATAAAATAATTTTAGCTCACATTTATATAAAGTGCTTCATATGTTATAAAATACTTTCTTTCCAACAACCCTGTGAGGTAAAAGCTTATATCTATTTCACAGATGAGGAGACTGAGGCTCAGAATGATTAAGCAATTCCCCCAAGGTTGATCCCATGTCTTCTGAAACCAGTGGATAATGTATTATGAAGCTTTGTCCAACCTTAAAGCAAAAGTTCTTAATCTGGGTATTGTAAACATTTTAAAAAATATTTTTAAAACTCTATTTCAATAACTGGCTTTCTTGATTATATTATGTATTTTATTTTATGCATTTTAAAACATTCTAAGGAGATCATAGGAGCACACATGCACACACACACAAAGGCTAACTATCCCTGATGCTGTTATTTCCATCACAAACTGTGTATTAGGACCACAGGATTATAAATTATACATAAATTTATCTGCAAGTGACATTAGAAGGCTTCAAGTCTAATCCCCATATTTTACAGATGTGGAAACTGAGGACCAGAGGGATTAAGTACTTGTCCAAGGTGAAACATTTTGAAAAATATCTATTAGAAATGTCAACACAAAGTTAACTTGTGATTAGTTCATAGGATAAAGCAATGAGAAATATATAAGACAGCATACTGGATAGATATCTAGACTTAAGAGAACTTAGCTCTGGACTCTGAAGAACAGAGAAAGAAAGCAATTTCCACCGAGGCAGGCATTTGCTTAATGTGATTATATGAGCCAACCATCCATTCAGACTTCTCAATGACTATAAATAACCCTCCAGGTTTCTCTGCATTAAAGTCATATTGGTTATACTTACTGGGTTTGTTTTATACTTGAGCCATAAAACAGATGTATATGCTTTTGACCTCACTGTAACTCAATACAAAATCACATTAATATCAAATCTGAAAGTTGGAAGTGACCTAAAAGGCTATCTAATCTAGCCACAAAATTCCTCTAGAATGACGAATTTCATATAACCGAGCACAGAACCTCACCCATAATAGACATTTAATAAATGTTTAAGGAATGAATTAGCAAATCAATTTTGATACATCTTGGTGGTTTAGTGATCTTCGGTGGTTCTTTCTCACCTCCAGGAGGAAATATAAAATCTTTGACAAGACCCCTTCCTATCTTTCCAGGTTCCTTACACTTCTCTTTTCATACTCAGTGATCCAGGGTCACTGGCTTTCTTGCTGCTTCTCATCCAGGCTATTCCATCTCCCAACACTGTGCCAAACAGCTGTCCCTCATGCCTAGAATATCCTCCCATTTGGTCTCTACTTCCTCACTTCTCTGAATTTCTTCAAGTCTCAACTAAAATCCTGCCTTCAACAGAAGCCTCCCTCCCAGTGCCTTCCACTTACTCTGTATATATCTTGTATGTACATATTTGTTTACATGTCTCCTCCATTAAAAAGTGAATTCTCCGAGCCAGGAACCATGTTTTCACCTATCTTTGTATCCCAGTGTTTAGCACAGTCCTCACACAGTACATACTTTAAAATTTATGTTGATTGATTGACAATATTTATTATAGTATGATGGTATCTATGACCCAAGTTATAGATACCATGTACCAAGTGGTTCTAAACCTGGAATCTATGAACTTTCAAAAATATGTATATTTTGCAACATATATCCCAGTATAATTGGCTTCCTTTCTAGTCTCCAGTATTTCATTTTATGCATTTTTAAAAAGCATTTATTTTGAGAAGAGGTTCATAGGTTTCACCAGACTGCCAAATGATATAAGAAGATTAAGGATCCTTGCCATAATATGCAAATGTGAATTTTTACCATCAATCCACAAGCTGCTTTCATAGTAAACCTCCATCATGCATTAGTTTCCTTTAAAGACACAGATAGAAAGTAAGGACCAGCTTCTTTCTTGCTTTTTTTTTAACCAGAAGACTCTATTGTAACAAACCCATTTTGGTTAAAGCTGACATTACTTGGAGGAGATCACCAAATCGTGACTTGAGAATAAAATCTATGTCAGGCACATCAGTTCTCTAAGTTTGTCTCTAAGTTTGTCCTTTCAGGCAAACATAGGCTAAGTGTTTAAAAAAAATAAATCTTCCTACCAATTCAAATGATCCAGAAGAGGAATAGGTTGTGTTAGAAGATAATGAACTCCCCATCACTTGAAGGTCTTCCAAGAAATTTTGGACAACCACTGGTCAAATGTAACATAGAGGAAATTATTGTTCAGGTTTTGCTTGCTCTAATAGGTTCCAAAAGTGGGTGATACCACACCCTGGGGGCATTGGAATGATCTAGGATGGCAGCAGTAGTTTGAAATGATGCAAATTTAAAAAAAAATACATTAAAGGGTTAAAGAAAATAGATTTTCAGAGGGGTACTGAGTAAATTTTTTAAAGGGGGCCAAATAAGATTGAGAACCTTCTAGATAGCCTCTAAGGTTTCCTCTGACTCTAAAATTCTAACACTCTGTGCTTTACCCTGTGGGGGAAAAATATACAATAAGGCTTAGCTAAAAATATTCTGGGTTGTATTTGTTTTCAAGGACTCAGAAGGCGAAAGAGCAACAATTTTTTTTTCAATCTTTAATCATTATAAAAAGTAAAAAACAAACAAAAATTAAGCCAGGAGTTTCCTACTGATTATAGACAAGAAAAACTTACTGGATTTATTTAGAAATTTCATTTTAACCTTTAGATTTGGGGGTGGAGGTGATATGAAAACTATTATAGTCTAAATAAATTTATGCCAGAACCAAAAAGAACAACAACAATGATTTTAAATAGCTTTTGGATGTTAGCCTAATTCTCTTCAAGATTTTTTTTGCAAATAGGAAAGACAAAAATAACTGTTACTGAAATCCAGTATAAGTAGCCAAGCACACTTGCAAGGCTGACCCAGCAAATAAAAATATTCAGAAGTTCAGGTTTGTAGGATGACTGAGAGAAATCAAGAAATAATTTTTTTGTGTGTGTGTTATATACTGCGAGGGAAAGGGACCTTCCAGGAAGGAAAGAGATTTGAAAGCAAAGCAAACATGCAAAGAAGACAGTCATGAGTATATTTTACACTAAAATAATCCAAAACTAGTCATAGAGGTTTATACAATCCCTTAGTTAAATAGCCCCCTTCCTCCTCTAAGTAATATCTGGCATGGTAAGTGGTGGCACGGAGCTGTTCTTTGGTTTGGAGAAGGTCACTTATTAAATCTTAGCTATGTCTAAACTCTTGGCTTCCTTTGTCGTATTAAAAGTCAGAGCCTTCTTATCCCTTTCCACCAATCTCTGGCCATCCTGATTCCACCATTTTAACCAAGCTCTGCCCAAATTGATTGTTATGGCTCATACCCTTTCCACCAGAGAAATAATTTCCCAAATCATTACAAATTAATACTACTACCCATAGAGAAGTAGACAAAGGCACACCATCAATTATAAAGACCTGTTTTTAACATATATCCATATATTCCATCCAGTCAACAAGCAGTTATTAAATGTTTACTATGTAAGGAATAGAGCATTATATTAAACTAAGAATGCAAAGAAAAACAAAAAAATATGGACCCTTCCCTCAAGAAGCACACATTTTATCTTAAATCAGATAATCAACCAGTTTGTGCTTTAAAAAAATAAACATACTCTTTACAAGGAAGCTACAGAAGCTAGCCATGCAGATGGTTTCCTTAGCCGTGAACCTACAAAATGTGCATACAGGCAAAGCAGATTTGACATCTCTTTATTTTTCCCATAAAGGACAATAAATGTCTATGTTAACTCTCTTCGAGTTCTTATCTTCCACACCCATGATTACTCAAAAGGCACTGGCCAAGAAGTACACACAGCAAAAAACTAGTGAATGAAGAACATGTGTTGCCTAAATTATGACATAGTGCTGGGAGGTCAACCCATTGAGTTGAACTATTTCTCTTGGGCAGACCCTAACAGTAAACAACGGGCTAGGCCTAAAACTGAATAGGAAAAGGAGATTGGCCCAGATCATATCTGAGTAATTATTCAGTCTTTTCACTGATGCTAAACCATTCCCTTCTACAAAATTCAATCTTTCTAAAACCAGCATTCATTTGGTGTTGCCATATGGTTACAAATTATGAAGCATCATTCCATGATTATAGAATAAGATTATTTAAATACATTGTGTTGCAAGTGCCTCAATTACACATCATATCTTATCTTATTTTTATTATTTATTTAAATTTAATGTTGATTTTATATTTGCTCCAATAAGTCAATGTTCTGACTTTGTCAAATGTATTTCCAAAACAGACCTCCCATTCAGAAATTGCTATCACACTGGTAAGCAATTGCCTGCCTGCTGTTAAAAAATATTCAACTAATTTTTCATGTGTTCTTATTGAGTGGTTGCTGGGTCCAGTTCTCTTCCTGAAGAGAGTATATACCTGTCATATAGGCATGAGACTTTGAGGCAATCTCTGAGTCTCTGGCATCTCTCATTTATTTACTCCTGAATGAGAATGCCAACATATTGCTCATTGTCATCTCCTATGCCCACCTTGATTTTTATATTCTAGTACCAGTTTCTAATCCCACTCTCCATTTTCCACTCTTCTCACTCTAAGATTTGAGAAAAGACAGTCTCTCTTCCTTCTATATCCTAGTAATCATCATCTCAATTTCCTTATGGACCCTCTATTCTCTTCCCTCAGAACAGCAGAGTTTCATTGAACATAGTTTGGGAAACACTGGATCAGAGACTGTGCCTTATCCAAGGGATATCTATCTTCTCTCCCACAATCCAGCCCTTCAACTGTGAAGGATGGATTCCACATGCTATTGAATTTATATTCAGTGGATTCGTGCTGCCATTTAAGATAGAACTGAACCAAACTTCTGTCTCAACTTAAATTGAGCCTTAAACATGATAGCAATTGATAAATACATAATAAATAAAAAGAAACGTCTTTGGGATTAATGCTATCAGAGCTGAAAAGAACCTTAAAAATCCTTCTAACCCAGCACCCTCATTTACTTTATGAGGAAGCTGAAGCCTGGATAGGACTAAAGACTTACTCTAAGTCTTTCCTGTTCTCTTTCCATCACACCATGCTGACTCAAACAGAATGGAATGCTCTTTTTGTCGAGGCATGGACTATCTGCTTTGAAAGGGGACCTAAACAACCAAAGACCAAAAGGGTTTTGTTTCTTCCCCACATGAAGAAAGGAGGCTACCTGGAGATCCAGACCAGAGGGTGCAATATTTCCCCTATGAAACTGGAGCTTTTGAGTCCATCTTGAGGAAAAGAGAAGAGATCAAGCACAGAAAAAGAAGGAAGAGGCTGGACTTTTCCCCTGATATATGATGACCAGTGATGGCAGAATTCTATACTTCCTTTCTTCAATTATAAGCCTCCAAGGGAGACTTATAGAGTTAAAGGCTAAAGAACCAAATGTTTAGGTCTAAGACTGTTTTCATTTGCTTGGTTTTGCTTTTGTTTGTTTTCTTTATTCCCTGATGCTTGCTCACGTGCGTAGCTAGAATGAGGATGAAAAAACAACAGAGGCATGAACTGTAAGATTGATTGGCACCCATTTCTAATCATGTACTTTTAAATTTTGTTAAAGGGCACATCTTAGTGATCTTATCTGATTTCTTATGAATACCTGTGATTGAGAGCATCCTTTGCATTTCCTTCTCTCTCTTTGTTAGAGGCATGGTAGCATAGGACAATGGTGGAACTACACAGTGCTGCAGGTACAAATCCATTGTTAATTTTTACTCCCTGACCAGGGCCATAATTGCAAGCCATTCTTGTGTTTTATAACTCCATTTCCAAGGGAAGAATTTCTACAAACTTGGGGTCTTTTAAATCTGCCTCATCAGGCAACAAGTCTAATGTAGTGAGCCCTATAGACTGGCTCAGAAATCATAAGATCACAGGTCTAGAGCTGGATGGGACCTGAGAAACCACTTACTCTAATTTCCTTATTTTAGAGAGGAGGAAACAGAAGTCCAAGAAAGTGAAAAGTACCTGAAAAGATAGTCATCATCTCATATCCTGAGATTTTACGATCATAAAGTGAGAAAAGTATCTCAACGTCGATCTGTTTTCGAACTGAATCTAAACTCTTACTTAACTTATGCCCATCCCTGAAATATTCATCAATACAAAGTGCCTTTTTCCTACATAACCCCTTGCAATCAAGCCAGTCACTTAATTGACATGTTCCTGTTTCCACTTGACTGGGCTAAAAAAGGAATACTACAGGATCTAGCAAAAGTTAGCCAATTAAGCTTCTTAGAGAGAGCTAATTTACCCAGAAGGAGCAGAACATCCCTTTAATAAGTAGAAAATAAAGTGGTTTATGCAAAAATATAAAGTGCTTACAGAAATCCAGATGGGTCCCCATGTATGATTTTAAGAGAATGACCCTTATTTTCTATTACATGTTGGTTGTTTTCAACCATCCTTGCATGGTGGAAGGAATAAGTCTAGTTTTAGTTCAATTCACTAGTTGTATGATCTTAGTCAAGGTCCTTAATCTCTCTCAGTCTCAGTATATGTATCTATAAATAGAGATGATGATACTTAGCCTGAATATCTTAAAGGAATACTGGGAGAAATGAGAAAATCACTACAGAAATCTAAGCTGTTTATGTGCTAGAGAAACTCTAAGCATATTTTATGTAATGGTTCTCCAGTAGGGGAAAGAGAACCTTTGGCCTTGCAGGCTCTTTAGCAGACACACTGTCCTGGTAGGTGGTACCCCAGGTGTTCTTGTTCTGTTGTTTTAGTCATGTCTGACTCTTCATGACCCCATTTGGCGTTTTCTTGGCAAAGATACTGGAATAGTTTGCAATCTCCTTCTCCAACTCATTTTACAGAGGAGGGAACTGAGGTAAACTGAGCTAAGTGACTTGACCAAAATCACACAGTTAGTATTTATCTGAGGCCAGATTTGAACTTGAGACTTCCCAACTCCAGGCCCTGACAGTCCACTGTGCCACCTAGCTGCTCATAAATAAGTCAATTGTGGAGTATAACTCTGTAAGAGAAAATTTACTTTATTCTCTCTCCTTGAATCCCCCCTGGGAAAAACAAGAAGTGGAACTATGGAAGTCCCTAGTTTATCAAAACAACTTTGAAGAAGCCATAATACGACTGATAAAATCCTTTATAGCAGCACCTTAATTTGATTCTTGAAGATGAATGAGTGTAATAGAGTCATAGGACCTGAGTTCAAATCCTGTCTCTGATTCTTAACTTCTTATATAATTTGGACAAGTTAAAACCTCTCAGGCCTCAGTTTTTATGGATAAAATGAGGGAGTTAGACTAGATGGCCCTTGAGGTCCCTTCTATCTCTATCTCTATGCTAGGTAGCAAGGTAGAGTAAGGGTTGGACTTGAAATCAGCAGGATCAGTGTTCAAATTCTCCCTTAGACACTTCCTAGCTTGGTGGCCCCAGGCAAGTCAATTGCCTTCTTTGTTTCCTTTTCTGTGAACTGGAAATAATAATATCACCAAGCTAATAGGATTTTTACGAGGGTCAAATGAGATTATATATTTATATGTATAAAATTCAATGAATTTCCTGCCACTTTGGAGGAGGCCTACACTGAAGTTTCTTTCCCCTTCCCTCAGGATAACACTGAAATCTTTTGTTTAAAACCCCTATTAGCCTAGGGTAGGCCAAGAAGGGGCATAACTAGAACTTCTGGAAGTCATTTAGAGATCCAGGAACATGTATTAAACATTCAAAATATATTAATTAAGCAAGATATTGTGAAAGCATTGTAGCTACAACCTGTGAGCTTTTGCTGGGAATTTAAAAAATTAAGAAGGTTAGAGACAATGTTCCCCCAAGTGTCCTCTCCTCCAAATAAAAGGAGCTGTGATATTTCTGGGATTCTTTTAACTACTAAACGAACCCCAGCTATATAGCAGCTATTGGCTAGAGCCAAAGACACTTGACCATAAAAAAAAAAATCTTCTAAATGAAGGAAGAGTTTGCACTGATACATAAAAGTTGCAAATCCAAGAATCTGCCAAACTTATCTCCTGATCTAAATTTAAACACTGGAAGTTTCCAAGGATGTTTCATCTAGAGTAAAATTTAGTAGAAAACAGGTCTAATATGAACCCTATCCAAAGAAATAAAATTTAATTTCTAATGCACTAAAAAGATTTCATTATAAGACCATTTGACAGTACCATGTGAAAAAGAACTTGGAATAATTGGTAATCTTAATCTATTTTATTTCAATTTAATAAGCATTTTAAAATAGATTTATGTTAATATCTTCTGTTTTTTACACACCTGCATTTCCCTCATGGCCTTTCCCCCTCTCCTGATGCTTTTACAAAGAGAAAGAGGAAAAAATGGCAAAATCAATCAGCACAAAGAAAAAGAAATCTGATATGATAGGCAACGAACCATGGTTATAGATTCCTACAGAAGTGAGGAGAATCTCTCTTCTTTGAGGCCAAGCTTCAATGAGCGTTTATTAAATGCCTACTTCGTAGATGCCACCACACTGGAAACTGGGGTGAGGAAAGCAAAAAAAAATTCCTCCCCTCATGAAGCATATATCATAGTAGGGAGATACAACATTTATACAGCTAAGTATAAGCCAACCTGATCAGAGAGGCTACATTAATGCCCAAGACTGGGATAAAAAAATGTCCTCCAAAAATAAGTAGCACCAGAAACAAGCAAAGAATGAAACCAAGGTTTCTAAAAGCTAAAAGGAAGGTGGAATGGTGTTGTAGGCACAGATTCAAGAGGTCTCTAACTAGTAACCTCAAGCTGGGGCATATATGTCTGCTTCAAAAACAAAAACTATAACTTCATCTTAAGTTCAATTTATTTTTAAAAATGGGCCTAGTTGAATAAAGGAGATGCATAAGTCAGGACCATTGTAGCTCAGACTGCATCTAGAATGTTGCTTCCATCTGAGGTTGTTGTTATTTTCAGTCATTTTCAGTTGTCTTGACTTTTCATGACCCCATTTAGGGTTTTCTTGGCAACAATACTAGAGTTGTTTCCCATTTCCTTCTCCAGTTCCTTTTACAGATTAGGAAACTGAGGCAAACAAGTTTAAGTGACTTGCCCAGGGTCACATAGCTAGTCAGTATCTGAGGCCAGATTTGAACTCAGGAAGATGAGTCTTCCTGACTCCAGGCCCAGCACTCTCTCAACTGTGCCACCTACCTACCTAAATCCATTTGTACAAACTATATCTTAAAAAGAACATTGAAAACCTAGGACAAGTTTGGGAAGAGTTGCTCCTTTTGTAACTAGGTTGGAAAATCATTCATATAAGAAAAAAAGTCAAATGTATTGGGACGTTTATCTCAGACAGACTAAGGTGGAGGAAACTTTATAGCTACATTCAAACATCTGGAGGGCAATCATCTGGAAGAAGGGTCTATACTATTTCAGATGATAGAACTAAGACCAACAGGCAAACATAAGACACAGGAGGAAGTTGGGTTTTTTTTTTTTAATATGAAAGAGCTCCCTAATGATTAGGGTAATACTTTTGAATAAACACTGGTTTTGGTAACAGAAGACCCAGATTAAAATTCTGCGTGACTTTGCGCTAATCACTTAAATTTTCAAGACCTGTTTCTTCAACTATAAAATGAAGGGACTGAAACAGATGGTTTGCCTGATCCTTCGTTCTATGATCTGTGAACCAAGTACCTCAGGAAGTCATTAGCTTCCCAAGATTGTATCCATTTGAGGGGAAGATGGGTGATCACATATCTGGGACGATACAATAGGAATTCCATAGTGGGTGGGGAACCCTGACTAGAACACCCCTCAGGCTCCTTTCAACAACAAAATTTCATGAGTCACAGGGGCAGGTAGGTAGTGCAGGGAATAGAAGACCAGCCCTGGAGGGCCCTTAGGAGGACCTGAGTTCAAATCTGGTCTCATACACTTGACACATTTACTAGCTGTATAACGTTGGGCAAGTCACTTAACCCCAATTGCCCTACAAAAAAAAGAAGAAAAAAGAATTCATGAGTCACTCACATGACAACATTGTTGTAAAGTCCAGGGTAGCTCACTCTTTCTCCTCAGCACAGTGGCCTGTACATGGCCTGGTAATGAGAGAGCTTTTAGCACCAGCCTCTCTGGTCTAAGGGAGCCCTCCTCTTCACCACTGCTACACCAAAGTGACAAATGTTACATTCGATTACAGCAGGATTTCTTTTTTTCCTCGACTTTTAATCATATGACAAATTAGATTGAATTTGCATTTACACTGCATTTTATGATGTAAGATTTCTAATATACTGCAGCTTGGCACTGCAGTGAATTGCATTATCCCTAATGGTTCATCAGTTCTGAGATTTAGTATTTGATCTTGTTTTATTATCTTCTGCAGCTATATTCTATACCTAATTTTTCCTTGAAATGAACATTATTGATTTACTTATTAAATATTGTCTGCCTACTGTGAATTTTTCACACAAGCAGTATGATGAATCCTTTTTAAAAATAATGATTATCTGCAGCACAATGCCTGAGATGCTGGTTTTATAGGGAGGGTTCCAATGGATTTGAACTAAATACAGAGTATAAAACCTGTCTTGGACTTTCTTTTTAAAAAAACTATCCACTGATTCCATCTCTCAGAAAAATAGAGTAATCAATAAATGATTATATTCTTAAAATAAAGCACATTTCAGGTTTTGCTCTCTCCTCAGAAAAGTTAAGAATTCAGCCTTCTCCAGGTTTGAGCTCAGGGAAAAAAATAACTTAGTAGCAATTATTAGTAATGACTGACTGTGCTAAATATAAATTTAATAGCCAAGTTAGCCAACTTGGAATGAACATAGTGACCTTTCCTTCTGGGTAAGTGTTTGTAGTTCATTTTCGGTTTGAGTCTATTTTCCATATACTATTGTTTGCTCATTTTAATGTTCTTTTCTTCCTGACTCATCTTATATCCTTTCCCCGCTGGTTTGTGTGTTAAATAATAGTAGTTAGCTTTATATAGCATTTAAAGGCTTGCAAAGTCTTGCATATATCTGAGCAAGGCTGGCAACACAGAAAATTATGGAAAGCAAGTTTGTCATCTGTTTCTCTCCCCCTGTATTTGGCATATCCCTCTCCTGCTGCAGGTGTTTGATGCCCTTGCATTGCCCTGGGTTACTCAGAGCCTTCCACCATCGCCCTCTACCCCTATCTGCCCTTCTCAGCAATGCCTCACAAGTCTGACCTTTCCTCTGGTCCTGCATCTCTCCAGAATCCTGTTTGGGGTTTTTCTGTTTTCTATGCTAGAGTCAGCTAATTTCAACTAACCTTAATGGGCTTTTAATCTAAGTTGCCCATCAGGCCAGATACTCTAAGGGAGCAAACTGGTTATGGCTCACGCTGTAAGGTTGTGTCAGATAAACAGTCATTTCCTCTAATGGATCTGAATTCTTATTCCTGAATTATTTCTTTAGCATTTTTCCCCTATCTAGCCTTTGACTACAGGTTTCTGGCTCTTTCCTCTTCTTTCTAGCAATCTGTCCTGAGTCGTAAATTTTGGAAATTTATTTGGTCTTATCAAAATTTAGCAGTCTTCAACTCTCCCGAGTATGGCGATGATTTGGCACTTCTCAACATCAACTGTATCTCTGATACTGAAACAATAATGGGCAGAAGAATTTCTGAATGATTTGAATTTTTTACTGGGGCTATGTGGAAGTGATGCTTTAATCAGAATGATTATTCCTAGTGCTGATATTACTGAGCACTAGTCTAGGGGGTTGTGGCTTTGGGAGTAGTGAGTCATTCAGTGTTCCTCAAATTATGCCAGACAGGTGGCTGCCACTTCTTTACGGATAGAGTGAGACAGTATCGTATTAGATCCCATTTTATGATGAGACTATTAGAACATTACTTCTTTATTCTGAAGGGTCATAGGGTACTTGGTCATTCTTCCCTGCAAATCCCAAAAGACAAACTATTGCACAAACATTTAGTGCAACCATAAAAAGAAGCACTGCCCCCACCTGCCCAGAACTTCCATTTAAAGATGATGGAAAGAGAGACAAGGCTACAGCAGGCCTCGTAATGAGATTCAGGCAGTGACACTGAAATGATTTATTATGCTCAGTCTCTCTTTCCTATTCAAGTTCAATTTTTTTTAATGGACTCATAATTGTGGAGGAAAGTCACAGTCTGTTTGCTGTGAGTTAGTAATACATTTGCAAGAGCATGGAATTTGGTGCATATTTATCTGCATGTGACCTTGGGTAGTAGTTCACTTAACCTTTCCAGGACTCAGTTTACTCATCTGTAAAATAAAGGAGATGAATTAGATGATCAGTAAGGTTCCTCCTACCTCTAAATCTTATGGTCTTACCCTACTAATACAGGGAACATAAGATGGGAAGAATCTTGGCAAGTTTAGGTAGAAGAGAAACATGTTCTGTCTACTAAATTAAAATGGTGCCAGTGCAATGACTTTTTTTTATTAAACAAATGCTTTATTAACTTCTGGTTTACATCATTCATTTCCACTGGATTATGAGTAACATTTTTCCCCCATTTTTCCCTACCCACCACCCCAGAATAGCAGTCCCACTAGATATCCCCTCATCCAATCTGCTCTCTCCCATATCTTCTCCCATACCCCCCTCGACTTTGCCATTAGGGCAAGGTGAATCTCTGAGCCCCAATGCCTGGACATCTTATGAAACATTTAATCTTAAAATTTCAATTTTCAGATCCGTTCCCTTCCTCCCTTGTCACCCACTCCCTCTGAGAAGATAAGCAATTCAGTATGTGTTATACATGTATAGCTATGCAAAACATTACCATAGTAGATATGTTGTTAAAGACTGCTTATATTTCCCTCCCACCTGTCTCACCTCCCACCTGGTCCATTCCCTACTTTGATCCTGTCCCTCTTTGATAGTGGGTACTTCCAACCTCCCCTCCCCCCAGAATACCCTCCCCTCCATCATCCCCCCTCTCATCCTCCTTTCCCCTACTCAGGGGAGTGAGTGAGGGTAAGATATTCCATTTAGTATGTATGTGATTCTCTCCTTGAGCCAACTTCAATGAGAATATGGTTTTGCCTTTTTGCCTTCCTATTCTTCCCCTCCCCTGCAACTACTTCCCCTTGCCTCTTCTACATGAGATAGTTTACCCTACCCTGTCTCTCTCCATCTCCTCTTGCCACTTTCCTCTCTCACCTCTTGACTTCACCCCTTAAGAATCATCCCTTCCTTGGGGCGGCTAAGTGGCGCAGCAAACAGAGCGCCGGGCCCGGAGCCAGAAGGGCCTGAGCTCGGATCCGGCCCCAGACACCCAACACACAAACAAAAACCCAGCCAAGTGACCCCGGGTAAGTCACCCAACCCCAATTGCCCTCCAAAAAAAAAAAAAGAATCATCCCTTCCCATTAAATTCAACCTGTGCCCTCTACCAATGTATATCTGTGAACATATGCCATGTACCCTTCTTCAATTATTTTCATAATGAGAAAGGTTTCATCAAACACAGTTATTGTTTTTCCATGTAGGAATGTAAATAGTCCAACTTTGATAAGTTCCTTTTGATTTCTTTTCCTTGCTTACCTTCTCAAGCATCTCTTGCTTCTTGCGTCTGAATGTCAAATTTTCTGTTCAACTCTGTTTTTTCATCAAGAATGCTTGAAAGTCCTCTATTCCACTGAATGACCATATTGTCCCCTGAAACAAGATACTCAGTTTTACTGGGTAGGTGACCCTTGGGTTCAGTCCCAGCTCTTTTGCCCTCCGGAATATCATATTCCATGCCCTTCGATCCCTCAGTGTAGAAGCCGCCAGGTCCTGGGCTATTCTGATTGTGTTTCCACAATATTGAAATTGTTTCTTCCTGGCTGCTTGTAGTATTTTCTCCTTGATCTGGGGATTCTGGAACCTGGCTATAATATTCCTGGGAGTTTTCTTTTTGGGATCTTTTTCAGGAGGTGATCGGTGGATTCTTTCAACCTCTATTTTGCCCTCTGGATCTAAAACATCAGGGCAATTTTCCTTGAGAATTTCTTGAAGGGTGATTTCTAGGTTCTTTCTTTGATCATGGCTTTCAGGTAGTCCAATAATTTTTAAATTGTCTCTCCTGGATCTATTTTCCAGGTCAGTGGTTTTTCCCATGATATATTTCACATTGCCTTCTATTCTTTCATTTGTTTGGATCTGCTTAACAGCATCTTGATTTCTCATAAAGTCACTGGCTTCCATTTGCTCCAGTCTAACTCTGAAGGAATGAATCTCCTCAGTGAGCTTTTGAGATTCTTTTTCCATCTGGCAAATTCGACTTTTTAAGGCATTCTTCTCCTCATTGCCTTTCTGAGCCTCTTTTGCCATTTGAGTTAGTCTATTTTTTAAGGTGTTATTTTCCTCAGTCAGGCTGTTGACTGTCATTTCATACTTTTCTTGCATCTTTTTCATTTCTCTTCCCAAATTTTCCCCCACTTCTCTTATCTGCTTCTTAAGGTCCTCTATGGCCTGTAGCCAGCTTGTATTTTCATTTGGGGCTTTTGGTGCAGGAGTTCTGACCTCACAGTCCTCCTCCATGCTTTGAGCCTCTTTGCCCCTAAAATAGGAGTCCAATGTTGAACTTTTCTGTTTATTTTGTTTCATTTGCCTAGGCATGTTGCCACTTAATTACTTGATTTTTGGGCTTGTTGCCACAGTAGGACTCTGCCACCAGACAGGGGAGCTTCCACCCAAACCTGGGGTCTTCACAACTTCCGCCAGTTGGGTGGCCTCTGTAAAGCCTCCACCCACTCTGGCAAATTGGATACCCACCCCAAACTTCCCCCCCAGACCACAATCCAGATCCAGGCAGTTTAAAGCAGGAAAGATTAACCCCCAGACTGATTGCTGGATCTCCCTACAGTTCACAGACCAGGAGCTAGAGCCACTACTGATGCTGCAAAATGGCTTCTGTGTAGCAGTTTCTTCTGCAGCTTTTTGCCCCCAGGGGAGGAAGCCACGCGTTCCCCAAATACTGGTCCCAAAGTCCATAGGGCACTAACCTCTCACTTTGTCCTAGGCATATCTGTGCTGATAATTCTGGAATCGCCACAATTGCTGGTGTTCTGGGGTCCCTCCAGCCGGCTGAAGGCCCAGCCGCCCGGGGGCTAAAACCATGGACCTGGGCTCAGCTCTGTGAGCTGCGCTGTCGGTTCCCAGGGTGCTGTGCTGCCTGCTCTCAGAGTGCTGTGCTGGCCGCTCCCTGCAGGGCTGCTGGGCTGTCCTCAGCAGGAGGTTAGCTTCTCTGTGCTGTTCTGTGGGTGCTCTGGCTCTGGAAGCTGTTCAGAGTCCCCTTTCACATTATTTGAAATTTGTGTGTCCAGTGCAATGACTTTTGAAAACTTTCCACCATGCTCATTTAATAGAGTAAAAGCATCCAATTGGGCTAACAGAGTTAAAGTGTTTCTCAAAAGCCACATATTTAATCTCTTTCCATAGGTCAGAAGAGTCCAAAGAAGAAAAAAGAAAGAAAGAAAATGTTTTCCTCCATCAAGCATCAGGCACGTTTAAAACTAATTGAAGTTAAGATTAAAGACAGATTGCCAATTAAGCAGTTGCTTTACTCATCCAATACTCATTCTCCAAGTGGGTCAGTGCTTCCCATCTAATATGACAACTTCCTTTTTTAATTCCCATCACTCCTCCCTGCCACCCACAATTAGCAAGAGGGAAGTATTTGGATCTGATTTAATCTGCCTACTCAGAAGAGCTAAGAAAAAGTTTTCTTGAAAAACAAAGCTCTACAGAAGGTGGTAGAAGTATATTCATTATAAATCAATAGCCTTTTAGTCCTTTAGGAATTCTGACACCCTGATGTTTCATAATTCATATGTGCTTTTTCATTTTAAAACAGTTGTTGGACCACACAAACACACACACACACACACACACACACACACACACACATTTTCTTCAAAGAGAATTCTAATTAATTGGGTTTGGAGATTGTCCAAAATACTTGAGTCATCCTTGAGAAATCATTAATTTAGAGATGAAGTTCTTTGAAGTCAGCCACTGAACCTTAGACCAGCTATTAGAAGAGTGCCTTACAACTGCTAGTTTCTCTTTAATTGTATTTGCTTCCTCAGAAATTAACAATAATACCAATAATAAGGTTACTAGGTGACCCAACCCAGTGGATAGAATGCTGAGCCTAACATGAGGAAGACTCATCTTCCTAAGTTCCAATCTGGACTCAGACGCTGACTAGATATGTGATTCTGGGCAAGTCACTTAACCCTCTTTGCTTCAGTTTCCCCATCTATAAAATGAGCTGGAGAAAGAAATGACAAACTACTCCAGTTATCTTCACCAATAAAACCCCGAATGAGATCACAAACAGTTGGACATAACTGAAATGAGTAAACAACAACAAAAAAAATAATAAAATGTATATGGGATTTTAAGGTCTACAAAGCACTTTGTATCATAGGATCTCATTTGTATTTCACAAGAGAATAGGCCCTTTATAATTTGGTTTTGTTTCCCCCAAGGGCAACTAGGTGGCACAATGGATAAACTACTGTACCTGAAGTCAGGAAGACTCATTTGCCTGATGCAAACCTGGCTTCAGACACTTACTAGTTGTGCAACCCTGGGTAAATCACTTAACCCTGTTTGCCTCAGTTTCCTCCTCTGTAAAATGAGCTGGAGAAGAAAATGGCAAACCACTCCAGGATCTTTGTCAAGAAAACCCCAAATGGGGTCATGAAGTTAGACAAAACTGAAAGTAACTAAACAAAAATTTTCCCCAAACTTCTATATTTTACAAATATTCTCTTATGCTCAAATAGTGGACATGTTACCTCATAGGTATGAACATTCCCTTCAATGATGAAGGTTACAACATTCCTAACATTACACAGAACTATAAAACTTCAAAATTGCAGACTCTCCCAGGCAGAAGGTAAGCTGAAGGCAATCTAGGCCAACCCATCCTTAAACAGGAATCCCCGCTTATATAATCCCTAATAAATACTGTCTCTTCTCCTCTGCTTGAAGACCTCCAATATTGAGAAACTCATTACTAATTAAGGCTACACAGTATAATTTAGGGCAATTGTAATCAGGGCTGTGCTGCTCTCCAGAGATTTGCTTAGTCATTTTTCAGTGGTATCCTACACTTCCTGACCCCATGTTGGGTTTTCTTGGCAAAGATATTGGAGTAGTTTGCATTTCCTTCGTCAGCTCATTTTAGAGAATGAGTAAACTGAGGAAAACAGGGTTAAGTGACTTGCCCATGACCACACAGAGTAAGTGTTTGAGGCCAGATTTGAACTCAGGAAGACAAGTCTTCCTGACTCCAGGCGTGGTACTGGGCCACCTAGCTGCTCCTGGTCTCCAGAAAACTGGTAAATTTTCAGTGTGAGTATTTGCACCATGGAAATTAGCAAAAGTTACAAATGAGGGCTTGATTTACTGTTTTGTTTACTCTCTGGACTCAAGAAAGTATTGATAATGCAGATTAAACTTACAAGTGTGTCATTAATATAGTTTTCAAGATATAATAAACATACATTTACCAGCAAACCCCTGCTTATTATTTTGAGATTTTTATTTTTTTTCCAAGTTGGAATGACTTTCCATCTAAGGTTGCCTTACCTCTACTCTGTATGTATTTGGTGCATACTGATTTATATATGTGCTATCTCCCAGATTAAAATGTAAACTGAGATAAGCACTGGGGATATAGAGAGAAATAGAGAGACATAAATAAATAGAAATATATAGAAATAGAGATAGAAATACAAAGAAACATAGAAATCCAAATATTTATGCATGTATATGTATGTGTGTATGCATATGTGTATTATACATATACATATACATATACATATACATATACAAAAGTCCTGCCCTCAAGGAGTTTGCAGACACTCACACATGCACAATGACATACACTTTCTCACATTTTACACAGTAGCATCTCTCCACTTCTGATTTACACCATTAGTCACCTCAACTAGAACACCAATTCTCTTTCCACACTGCTCTTTCTACCCACATCTTTAATACTCCTTACTCTCAAAGTGCCAATTTTCTAATGATAGTTGTTCTACCATTTACCAGTATCAGGAGTTGGACCTGGCATTAAATAATAACTATAGAGAAATTCACATTCTCTTCCATTCATATACCTAATAGCTGCCCATTCAGAATCTATCAGCCTAGCCCTGACCAATCTCTCCCATTCATCTGTGCTTTACATTTGTTACTACTCCCTAATAATAATTTTACAAAATCTCTTAATTTTTTTAAAAGTATGGATATATTTGGTTTTGACATCATAGGTTCTTCCCCCCAAAAAAATCTAAAATACAACCCCCTATAAAATTACTTTCCCCCATAACAGTTAACAGATAGCCTAGTAATCAAGCATAGCATGATAGCTTGATTATGACTGATGGCATATATAACTTTCCACTTTTATAATTTAATAATTTGCCAACTGCTTAGAATCCATAGGTCCTCAAGTACTACCTCCTATACAATGTCCTTCCTGACTCTTCCAGTTGCTACAGCCTCCCCCTGCCACTACCTTGCTTGTATTCTGTGTATAAGTACACATGGGAGATAAGACATGTGTGTGTGTTTGGCCTATACATCCACAAATACATATGTATGTATATGTAATATATATATATATATATATATATATATATATATATATATATG